>CM053568.1:238006-418333 GCA_028646485.1 Cryptoprocta ferox
GGACAATATTTTTGTCAATCTGGTGGGCATTTTAAATATCCCCCTATGGCTTTAAAAAAATTTTTTTATGTTTGTTTATTTGAGAGAGAGAGAGAGAGAGAGTGAAGCAGGGAGGGTCAGAGAGAGAGGGAGGCACAGAATCTGAAGCAGGCGCCAGGCTCTGAGCTGTCAGCACAGAGCCCGATGTGGGGCTCGAACTCACGAACCATGAGATTGTGACCTGAGCCAAAGTCGGGCGCTTAAACGACTGGGCCACCCAGGTGCCCCTCCCCCTATGGGTTTTAATCTGTGTTCCCTTGATTATTCATACAGTTGAGCGGCTTCTCATAGATTTATTACTCATGCATATTTTCCCTTAATCAAATCACCCATTCAAATTTTCCTCCATTCTCAGCAGGGTCATTTTTCTCCTTTTTGACTTGTGGAAGTTCTTGCACGTGTTGTATGGGCCTGCCAGGTGAAAGCGCTGCAGAACCTTCTCTCGTGATACACAGATGCCTAAATCTACTCAACTTTTCTCTTGTATTTTGTGATTTTTGAATCATAGGAAATTCTTCCTTAATTTATTGTTGTGAAGATATTCTTTTGGAATGTTAAGAGTCCATTCTCCTATATTCTTTTCTAAAATTTGTATGTCTTCCTCTTTGCATTTTAAGCCAAATGCAGCTAATATCTCGGTGTGGTGTAAGGCGTCCTTTCCCCGCTGCAGAGCCAGCGCGTTCATATACCCCAGGGGTGTGCACACGCGGGTCTGTTCCTGGGCTCTCGGTTCTGCTCGGATGCCTGATTGGTCTACGTGCCAGCACCACATTGTATCAGTTACTCAAGATCTACAATAAGCTAAATATTCCTACCCGGTTTTCTCCTGTAGGAGAATTTGTGCTATTCTTTTATCTGTCCATATAATTTTTAGAATCGCCTTGTCAGGTTGCACGCACACAATGGGCTTTTGACAGGAATTGCATAAAATCCCAAAGATCAGTTTAGAGCAAATGTACATCCTTATGATACTGAGACTTTTTTTTTTTTTAATTTTTTAATGTTTATTTGTTTTTGAGAGAGAGAGAGCAAGCGAGCGAGCGAGCACACAAGCGGGAGGGCAGAGAGAGAAGGAGACACGGAATCTGAAGCAGGCTCCACGCTCCAAGCTGTCAACACAGAGCCCAACACGGGGCTCGAACCGACGAACCGCGAGATCATGACCTGAGATGAAGTCAGACGCTTAACCGACTGAGCCCCGCAGACGCCCGAGACTTTCAATGCATTAGCAAAATCTGTTTCTTCATTTATTTGAGTGGTCTTTCGTTTATTTCAATAAAGTTTTATCATTTTCTCCATAAATTAGGTCCTGCACAATTACATAAGCTTTATTCTGAGATCCTTTACCTTTTCATGCTATAATAAAGGATTCCATTTTTAAAGTCCAATTTCCTACTGCTCATAATTTAAAAATGCAGTTTCCTGTGTATATTGCTTTTGCATAAGCAACATTGCTGAATTTTCTGATTAATTCTAACAATTTATTGTTAGACTTCTTTATATTTTCTATGTAGATAATATTGAAAAACTAAGTTTCATTTCTCCTTCTCCAAATCTGGTATCTCGTGTTTCTTTTTCTTACCTTCTGTGCCAGCTGGCAGAACGATGTCCAGAAACGTGACAGTGGGCACCCTGTCTCGTTCCTCATCTTAAAATACTTTCAACCTTTCACCATGAAGTATGATGTTTGCTGTGTCCTTTAGAAAAAGTAGGTACCCTTTGTCAGATTAAGAAATCCTCCTCTAGTCTTAATTTCTAGGGATTTTTTTTTTACCATGAATACATGATGAGTCCCGTCAAATGCCTTCTCTGCATGAGCATGATCATCTGATTCTTCTCCTGGATGATAAGGCAGCGGCTTACAGTAATTGATTTCCTGACGTTAAACCACCCTCCTGTTCCTAGGGCAGTTCACACTTGGTCATGACTGATTATTGTCTTTATGCACTACTGAGATTCAGTTAACTGGTAACTTGTTTAGAGTTAACAAGGTCTGGTCTCGGAATGACAGCACCCTAGAGTATTCCCCTCTTGGAACCCATTCCTACCAGATCTTGGTATCAAGGTTATGGTGTCCTTTAAGTCAGCTGGGGAGCATTACTATAAAAACAATTGCACTTTGAAAACTCAGTGGAATTCACTGGCTGGGCCTGATGTTTCTTTTGTGATTCTAATCACTGATTCACTATCTTTAAGGGTCATAAGACTGTTCAGACTTTCTATCTCCTCTTGGGTCAGTTTGATTCAGTTCTATTTTTCTAGACATGTAACGGCCCAAAGTTGTTAATATTATCTTTTTAAACTATGTGGTATCTATGGCTGTGCTTGTTTTTAAGTCCCTATTATTAAAGTATTTTCCTCTCTCCCTCTCTCGATCTTGCCAGAGGTTTGCCATTTTAATTAATCTTGTCAAAGAATCAATTTTTGGCTTTACTGATTGTCTCAAAATCTGTTTTTGATTTCATAAATATCTACTCTTTTTAAAAAAAATTTTTAATGTTTATTTATTTTTGAGAGAGAGAGAGACAGAGTGTGAGCAGGGGAGGGGCAGAGAGAGAGAGAGGGAGACACAGAATCCGAAGCAGGCTCCAGGCTCCGAGCTGTCAGCACAGAGCCTGACGCAGGGCTCGAACTCACGAACCGCAAGATCGTGACCTGAGACGAAGCCAGATGCTTAACCGACTGAGCCACCCAGGCGCTCCAATATCTACTCTTTATACTTCCTCTCCTCTCCTTTGTTCTGGGCTTATTTGATTCTTCAGATGGATGGTTAGCTAACTAATTCTCAGCCTTTCACAAAAGAAACACACACAAAACATTATTATTTTAAACAGTTGTGGCTGCCATGAACACGGGAGCCCTCAAACTACAAGAAACACAAGTCACAAGGGGCTCAGCCGCTAAGCTCCGAACCGATCATAGTTTGTGCCGTGGCCACACTTCTTTGGGTTGAGGACTCTGGGGTGGCTTGACTGAGCCTGCTTCCGAAGGCGGAGGACGTCCCACTGCGCCTTCTATCGCTCTTCTTCACTAGAGGTCAGAGCTGCGCCAGCCTGACACTCCCCCAGCCTTTCCCCACTGCCTCCCAATTTATTTCTAGTCATAATAACATCTATTCGTTGTCACCTAATACAATCTAATAAAATCTTTGTACACGTAATCCCATCCGCACCTTGAATGAACCTCGAAAACATCATGCAAGCTGAGAGAAGCCAGACATAAGAAGCCACCGATTATAGGGTTCTCTTTTATGAAATGTTTCCGGAACAGGGAAATCTGTAGAGAAAGTACAATCGGTGGCTGCCAGCTGGGGAGGGGCCGAGGGGGAAGGAGTGATAACAGGTGTGGCCTTTCTTTTTGGAATGATGGACGTTTTCTGAAATTGCATACCGGTGACGATTGCATAACACTGTGAATTTATTAAAGGCCGTTGAATTGTCGATTTTAAAATGGTTAAAATGCGAACTTTCTGTTAGTGAATGTTACCTCAATAAGAACTTTTAAGAAATGTAAGGAACTTAAAAAATAAAGATATTTGGGCCCCTTCCGTCTCTTTTCATCAGTGTGGCCCCCCCCCCCTTCCTACTTGTTGGACCAGGGCTGGGACCCAGGAGTGCCGTGGCTCCACCCCGTCCCCTCTCTGCAGCCACTGTTCAAACGGTGACCCCAACGGCCTCACTCCCCTGCCTGGGCCCCTCCGGCCTCGTTGCTCCTTCGGGGCCAGCACCACTGGCGCACACGTCCGCGCAAGTGCCACACGTCGCCCCGAGCCTGGACGACTCGGTCCGCACCTCAGGTCTCAGCCAGAACGCACGTCCTCATCCTAACATCTGCTTCTCCAGCACAGCGTCCAGACTTCCTGTTGCGCCCGTGCTCCCCGCCGCTGTCCTCAGCTGTGCCACGCCGCCGCGGCGCGGGCAGCCAGAACTGCTGGCTAGAGACCCTTCGGACTCCCCCGTGCCCGGGGCACCGCCCCAACTCCAGAGGGGCCCCTGCTCCCTCCTTCCTCTCTGCCCCGGCCACGCCCCGGCCCTTCTCCTCAGCGGCCAGAGAGGCACAGTGCCCACCGCGCCACCGCCCTGTGACTTCCAAAACCCAAGCTCCCTGACAAGCCTGGCAGATCTGCGGCCCTCACTGCTCGACTGCCGACTCCTGGGCTCCTACCGGCCTGCGCCGGGTGCTCCCACTGCCCTTCCTCACACCCACCCCCTGCCCTTTGAGAAATCTCACCCACCCCCAGCTGTTCAATTAGTTTCTCCGTCACTGGGTTGGTCCACCCGGACACCACGGACATTCGGGGGCACAGGACTCTTTCCCATGCGCCGTAGGGTGTTTGACAGCATCCCTGCTAGATGCCAGCAAATGTCACAGCATTTCTCGGCTGTGACAACCAGGTCCGTCTCCAGATCTTGCAGATGTCCCCTTGGAGAGCAAAGTCGCCCAGCTGAGAACCACTGCTCTGTCCTGGTGGTTCCCAAATCTCTCTAGATTTCTCTCCCGACTTTCATACCTGAGGATCGATTTGTTTCTGGACATTTTCCCCAGAGAAATGGGATTTTTATAAAGATAGACGGCAGCTGACAAATTGGTAACAAAGCGGAGTGCCTGGTGGCTCAGTCAATTAAGCGTCAGACTTTAGCTCAGGGTCATGATCTCACGGTTCGTGGGTTTGAGCCCCGCATCAGGCTCTGTGGTGACAGCTCGGAGCCTGGAGCCTGCTTCACATGCTGTGTCTCCCTCTCTCTCTCTGCCCCTCCCCTGCTCGCATTCTCTCTGTCTCTCAAAAATAAATGAATGTTAAAAAAAATTTTTTAATTAAACAATTGTAACAAAGCTAATATGGAAGAGCAAACAAAATGATGAGAAAGAGAACAAAGAAAAGAACAATAAATGAACAGTCCTAACAATATAAAATATACCCGAAAATGGCACCAAGCAGACTGTGCAGTTTCTACCCTTTAAAAGAAATTCTAGAAAGGCTGGTGCAAATGTGAAGTAACCTCCCCAGGAGACCAGCAAGGGTGTCCTAACCTCGAAGCCCAGAGAGGTCGAGTGTGACACCAAATCCAGAAGCCTCCGCACAGCTGCTCAGCGGGCTCACCCATGGACGACACCGCACAGCCAGGGGCTAAAACCTACCAACTTACAGGAAAAAGCTGCCTGATTGCATTATAGAAGAATTTGAACGTCTTGTAAGGCAGAAGCAAAAAAAGCACTCAAAAGCTAATATATATATTTAAATAACCCATCACAAACAAAGTAAATAGCACATCTGGGAAGTACTATTGATGTAGAAGACAAGGGATGAATCTTCTGGCTGTCCAAAGAGCTCTTTCAGATCAATAATAAAAAGATTAACAGTTTCACTGAAAATTGGCAAAGGACATGAAAAGTTGCTTCACAGAGAAAGGCAAACGTAATCATGAAAGAACCTGGAACTACACAAGGCGGTCCCAGGTGGGCAGAGGCTGGAAAGCAGAATGGCACCCAGTGGGGTCATTTGGTAACAAGAGACCATGTGGGAGGTGTGGGCTCCGGAGTCAGGCTGAGGGTCAGTGGTGGCTCTGCTGCGTTTAGCTGTGTGGCCACGGGCATGGCCCTTGACATCTGTTTCGTCTTCTGTTAAGGAGAGGACAGTCCCTAGCATATAATTATCATGAGATTTAGACGACTGTGTCTGTGAAGCAGTTCGAAGTATCTGGACACAGTAAGCACTGTGTTAAACCAACAGTAAGAGCTTCAGAAATGTTATGTATTGTTCTTTTTATCAGTATATATATTTTTAGATGTTTTTTTTTTTACTTTTCAGAGGAGGCGGTGCAGAGAAAGGGCAACAGCAGATCTGAAGCGGGCTCCGCGCGGACAGCAGAGAGCCTGATGCAGGGCTTGAAGTCACGAACTGTGGGATCATGAGCTGATCCAAAGGAGGACACTCAACCGACTGAGCCACCCAGGCGCCCCAATACATTTTTATATAAAATGTTTGGAAGAATATTCATGAAACTGTTAATCGTGAGGAAGACATTGGGAGTGAGTGGACTTTTAACTTTTTTCCTGTATTGTATTTACAATGGATTTTTTCTATTTGAAGACGTAAGGAAATAGGACACTCTGTTTGAAAGGAATAAACCAACGGGATAGCACAGCACAACGAAAAGGGGTGTGCATGTGCGTGTGCACACAATTTAATAAATGAGATTTAAGGTTTGTGGGAAAGGAAAGGTTAGTCAATAAATGCTTTTGGGATCATCGGTTTTCAATTTGGAGGAAGATAAAATTCGAGTATTCTTTTACTTCCAGCCATGATAAACTGGAAAAGGCACACCTCAGAGATGAGAGGGGTTGAGTTCCAGACCACAGTAAATGTAACAAAAAAGCGAGTCAAACGAATTTTTTGGTTTCATGGTACATACAAAGGCTATGTTTACACTCTACTGTGGCTTATTAAGTACAACAGCATTTTATCTAAAAAACAAAAAAAAACAAAAAAAACAAACCACCAAAAAACCATGCACATACCTTAATTAAGAAGTATTTAGTTGCTACAAAATACTAACCATCAACTCAGCTTTCAGTGAGCCAGAATCTTCTTACTGGTGGAGGCCTTGCCTCCATGTTGGTGCCTGCTGACTGAGATCAGGGTGGTGGTGGTTGTTGAAGGCGGGGGTGGCTGTGGAAAATTTCCTAAAATAAGATGATAATGAAGCTTTCCCCATCAATTCTTCCTTTCACGGATGATTTCTCTGTAGCATTCTGTGATAGCATTTTTTAAAAGTTAATTTTATTGACTTTGAGAGAGACCGTGTGTGTGTGTGAACAGCGGAGGGGCAGGGAGAGAGGGAGACAGAGAATCCCAAGCAGTCTCTGCACCGTCAGCAGAGAGCATGACGTGGGGCTCAAACTCACGAACCGTGAGATCATGACCTGAGCTGAAACTAAGGTGCCTGAGCTCCCCAGGCACCTCTTTGTGACAGCATTTTACCCAGAGGAGAACTTCTTTGAAAACCAGAGTCCATCCTCTCAATCCTGCAGCTGCTTGGCAGCTAGGCTGTGTCTCCCAACACCCTTCACGCATCTTCACCAGTAGATTCCACCTCAAGAAACCACTTTCGTTGCTCAATAGGAAGCAACTCCTCATCATTAAAGTTTTATCTTGAGATAGCAGCATCTTTAGGCTCTTCTAATCCTTGTTTTCTTGCCGTTCCCACCACACCTGCACCTACACCCTCTCCTGAAGGCTGAACCCCTCAAAGTTAGTTTCTTCCAAACTCTTGTTAATGTTGACATTTTGGCCTCTTCCCATGAATTAGGAGCGCTCTTAATGGCATCTAAAAATGATGAATCCTTTCCAGAAGGCTTTCAATTTATTTTTCTCAGATCTATCAGAGGAATCATGATGGCAGCCACAGCTTTACAAAATGTATTTCTTAAATAAGACTTGGTGGGGGCGGGGGGCGGGGGGCGGGGGGGCGCGCCTGGGCGGCTCAGCCAGTTGAGCATCTGATTCTTGAGTTCAGCTCAGGTCATGATCTTATGGTTTGTGAGCCCCGCATTGGGCTCTGCGCTGGCAGTGCAGGGTCTGCTTGGGATTCTCTCTTTCTCTCTCTCTGCCCCTTTCCCCCTCAAAATAAGTAAACATTAAAAAAAATAGTAAGACTTGGAAGTAGAAATTACTCCTTGGTCCATGGGCTGCAGAATGGACGTTATGTTAGCGGGCATGAAGACAACATTAATCTCCGTCTCCATCAGAGCTCCTGGGTGACCAGTGCACTGTCATTGAGCAGTAATATTTTGAAAGGAATCCTTTATCTGGAACAGTAAGTCTCAACAGTGGGCTTAAAATATATAGCAAACCACGGATGTGCTGTCACCCAGGCTTTGTTGTCCTGTTTGCAGAGCTCAGGCCCAGCTGATGAAGCATAATTCTCAAGGGCCCGGGATTTTCAGAACGTTCACGAACACTGGTCTCAACCTCAAGTCACCAGGTACTTTTTTAGCCCCTAACGAGAGTCAGCCTGTCTCTGGAAGCTTTGAAGCCAGGCGCTGATTTCCCTCTCACTGTCAAAGTCCTGGATGGCATCGTGTCCTAACAGAAGGCTGTTCTGTCTACCTTGCAAATCTGTTCCGTGTCGTCACCCTCACTGACGGTCTCTGCTCCGTCTTGTGAAGAACTGGCCGCAGCGCCTACACCAGCACCTGCCGCCCCACCCGCGCGGTCATGTCACGGAGACGGCTTCTGCCTTAAATCTCATAAACCAACTTCTGCTCTCTTCAGACTTCTTTTCCATCGCCTCCTCACCTCCGCCTTCACAGAGCTGAAGAGTCAGGGACTTCCTCTGGGTGAGGCTTTGGCCGAAAGGAACGCTGTGGCTGGCTGATCTTTGTGTCCAGACGACGAACACTTTCTTCCACATCAGCACTGAGGCTGTTAACTTTCTTATCATCCGTGCGCTCACTGGAGGAGCACTTGTAATGTTTTTCAGGAACTTTTCCTTTGCATTCACAGTTTGGCTGACGTTTGGTGCAAGAGGCCCAGCTTTCAGCCTGTCGACGTGCCTTCCTCACTCAGCTGAATCGTTCCTCGCTTCTGGTTTCAAGTGAGAGATGTGCGGCTCTTCCCTTCCCTTGGACACTGAGACGCCGTGGAGGGGCTATTAACTGGCCCGATTTCAGTACTGTTGCGTCTCAGGGAGCGGGGCGGTCTGAGGAGGGGGAGAGAGACGGGGATGGGGGGTGGGCAGCTGTTCAATAGAGCAGTTGGAACACACACACCACGTATTGATCAAGTTCACCATCTTACACGGCACAGCTCACGTGCCCCAGAGCAATGAGTCATGACATCAAAGCTCACTGGTCACAGATCACCATGCGAAATATAATAATAACGAAAAATTGTGACAAATCAAGAACTACCAGATGTAACACAGAGACAAGAGGTGAGCGGATGCTGTTGGAAAAACGGTGCCGGCAGACATGCTCGATGCAGGAATGCCTCAAAACTTCAACCTATAAGAAACACAGTATCTGCAAAGCACAATAAAACAAGTACGCTGTTACCAGAAAGAAAAAAAAAGAAACCAGTGAAAAAATGACAAGCTACAAAGCAAAATAATAATAAATGGCATATAAAGCAAAAGTAATAACAATGTCTTAGGGTATAAACTATACATAGTAAAATGAATGACAAGATCATGAATTATTCTGTGAAGTTCTGAGTCAGATATAAGATACAGGCTACGGGGAGAGCAGCACCACCCTGGTCCTTGTAGGGAGGATGCAGCATCAAGCTGGCTATTTTCAAATGGTTCAGAGGGGGAAAAAAAAAAAAAAAAAAAAAAAAAAGCTCTTTGCCCTGTCCTGCATCTTTTCTGTTAAGTTTGAGATTCTACCTGGCTTCCTTGGCTTAACATATATTTTTAAATTGTGAGATAACCAAGGTACATGCTGTATTGTTTCAATTACAGAAAATTCTAGAACAGGAACTGTTCATCTATACTGACCCGGGCAGATCAGCATCTCCTGGTGCGGGATGGGGTTGACTGCAAAGAGGCACTAGCAACATTTTGGGGGATGATGAAGATGTTTTTTGCATCTTGATTGTGATGGTGGTAGTTACAGGAGTACATACATTTGTCAAAATTCATGGCTCCCTTGAGTACATTTTATGCTATGTGAATTATATCTCAATAAAGTTGATTTTAAAAGTTTAAAAAAATTCACCCAGCTTTTTTTTTTTTTAATAGGAATTTATATGCTGTTTCAGAATAAAAAAAATTTGGAGTGTTTAGACCTCATGTGATTTTGATACTTAAAATGGAGCTACAGTAATAAAGACAGAAAGGCAAATAACCAAAGGAACGAAAGAGTTCATAAATAGAGTGCACACGCATGTGCCCACCAACTAATGTCCTACCAAGGAGCCAATGCAACTCAATGGGAGAATCTTTAAATCTTTTTAAAAATCAGCAAACGCCCACACTGGAGAAGATGAGTCTTGATCTCTACCTCCCTCTATACTCAAGCATTAATATGAAATGGACCACATGCCAAAATATAAAGTCTAAAATTATAATGATTTAGAAGAAAACGGGAGATGATCTTCTCAGCCTTGGAGCGGGCAGTGATGCCTGCAGACAGACAAAATACCCCCCAGAATAGGGAGACTGGACTTGCCCCAAACTGTAAACTTTTGCTCTTAAGAAAATGAACACAAAATAACAGACTGAGGGAAAACACTTAAATACTTCTGTCTCACAAAGAAAGGACTTGTACCTAGAATACACAAAGAGCTTCTACACTCAGTAATGGAAAGATGGTCCAATTAAAAAATACACAAAAGACCAAACACTCTGCAGGGACAATTAGCATCTGTAAAGGTGCTCATCAGTCAATGGGGCCGCAGATGAAAGCCACGTGTCGCTACACACCCCCGCCAGAATAGGCAAACCTGACGACTGGAAGCACTTAGTATTGGCGGGGACACCGGCAGAGCACTCTCACACACGACTGGTGAGTGGAGCGGCACGGCCACAGTGGAACACACACTTATCGCCTCACGTGGCAAGTCTGTGTCCAGGGATTTTCCCCGCCCAACAAAAACATTCACACAACAGACTGTACGAGAAGGTTCACAGGTGCTTTCCTGATAATATCCCCAAACCGGAAACACAAATGCTTCCATCGATGGGGAACGGGTAAACAAACTTGGCACATCCTTACCATGGAACTCTCTTCAGCAATAAACTGATGGTTTACAAAATGCGAGCAAAAAAAGAAAAAAATGCTGAGCAAGAGAAGCTAGAAATGAGAGAAATCTACTGCATGGATCCATTTATATGAAGTTCTACAGCAGGAAAGAACCAATCTATGGTGAAAGACACCTGAGCAGGAGATGCCTGTTGGAAGCAGGAAGCAGCCGGGAAGAACAGAGAAACTTCCCCGGCGACAGGAATGCCCTATTCTCTGGTGAGGGAAGGGTTGTGTGGGGAAAGCTGCCTGCCGAAACCTGCCGTGCTGTACACACAAGACCCATGCATTTCACCATCTGCAAGCCATACCTCAATTTCTAGAAGCTTAAATTTATAGTGCAATTTCATACCATACACCAAATAAATCCCACCTAGATTCGACAGCCAAACTTGAACTTAAGTTCAGCATGGGTACAAAGCTACAAACGTATAAAGAGTTCACACAAATCAGTAAGGGAAATATGAACACCACAATGAAATTTTCACCAAGGTAATTCGCGCAAGAGGAAAAACCACTCTGCAACAAATACACACACACACTCATGTCCAGCAACAATCAAAGAAGTGCAAAATGTAACGCTCTGAGGTATCACGTTGCTCTGCATTAGAAAAAGCAGGAAGTAGGACAATGGTGCGTGCAAAGCGTGGGGAAATGTGCCCTCTTGATGGAGGCAAAGGCTGGGGTTTTGGTGATCGACTGCAGAGTGGACACTGTGGACGCCCTCTGACCCCTTCTCTCAGAGAACACCCGCATGAGGGAAGGGTGGCACACAAACCCCACACCACAGCCCCTGGTGGAGACTGGAAACATCCACGCGCACGTCAGCAAGGACTCAACCGCGGCACAGTCCCTGGAGGAGTCCCAGACAGGACACAGCCGAGGGGAGGGCGTGGTGCACTCCCTGAAGCAGGCAGGGGGGCTGAGAAAAGGGGTTTCTGGCAGGTTTCTCGGTTTCTCTCCAGTTCTCATGTGCTGCTTTGATTTTGGCAATGACAAGTGCGACTTTTCCAGAGAGAACTACCCACCTCGGAGCGACATACCCACACCCGCGTCCGCAGGCTGTGCAGAGACCCCACAAGTCTCTCCCCACCCAGCCCTGAGCCCTGCCTGCAGTTGGTTTAGGGACAGCCACAGAGGATGCTGAGGTGGTCACCATGGAGCTCTCCAGGACCAGGCGGGACACAGCAGCCCCAGGCACAAACCTTAGGCTCCCCGAAGCCAAGCCCTGTGAAGGCTTATTTTACTTTATTTTATTTATTTATTTACGTTTGCTTATTTTTGAGAGAGACAGAGCGCGAGCAGGGGAGAGGCAGGGGGAAAGGGAGTCACAGGATCTGAAGCAGGCTGCAGGCTCTGAGCCGTGAGCACAGAGCCCGACGCGGGGCTTGAACTCACAGACCCCATGGCCTGAACTGAACTGAAGTCGGCTGCCCAACCGACTGAGCCACCCAGGCGCCCTGCGGGCTCCTTTTAGATGGTCAGGATTTGCTGTCGTGGTGTCCAGTGGGGGTGGGGGGCGGGGTCCATTCACCCCATGGGCCTCCCTAACACACCAAACATTTTCGACTAGTCTGGGTCCTGATTCAACAGATACCTATTTGTACACCCAGCATCTGACCCGGTGCACACAGGACAATCACCAAAGTGCAAATGACCTCAGTTGACTGCAAGGTAATGAGCTCAGAACCCACGGAGGGGAAGGGCTGTGCTGGGGGAAGGGCCACAAAGGGCTGGCGGATGGGTCCCCAAAGCCTGAAAGCCAAGCTCCAGGGGGACCCCCTGCCACCCCACCCACTGCCTCTGGGATGAAGCCTCCTAGGGGCCCACTGGCCCTGACCCTCCCGGGCCGCTGCCCCAGCCCAGCCCCCCGCTCAAGGCACCACCAAGAGGAGAAAGACATGCCTGGGGAGCCAGGCCAAGCCTCCTGGAAGACGGGGTGTCACCTTTCTATAGGATCAGCCCCACCTCTGTCCTACTCGGGTCATGGGTGCTCACGGACACCCAGGCCTGTGGCCACCTTCCTGGTGGTGACACGGCTGGACCAAGGGCCCCAAGGGAAGGCATCCTACCTGGGCTATTCACGAAGTGCAGGAGAGCGGTTACTGTTCCAGATCAATGTCTGAAAGTGTCTAACTGGATGACTTCCATGTATTAAAAACCCAAGCACTCAAGCCATTTCTTGTTGAGTTTACAGGTGCCGGGGGGGAAGGCGGCCAGCCCTGCACAGGCCGCAGGGCTCCTGATGAGGGGCACAGGCCACGGCCCGCCGGCAGGAAGAAACCACTCCAGCCTCGTCACGCTCAAATGCAGATCTGATCTGGGTTTCTGGGGACTTACCTGGTGCTTACCCCCATCAGCCTCCAGAAGATGCCTGGGCCTCAGTGCCTGGTGCTGGTCGTACAAAGGTGCAACACACACACACAGGCACGCACACACACTCTCCACTTGTCTGCCCGGTGCGGGTGCAGGCAGCATCCTCTTGAGACAGGGCTGTGCTGACAAGGAAGGTGTGCGCCGCCTGCTCGGACCCGGGCCGCGCGTGAGCCCGCGAGTGCCCCCAAAGGAAGCACGGGTGTTTTTGCAGAAACCAGCTGAAACATGGCATCATAATAAAAACCTCATTTAAAGTACTTCTCTTTTTTTTTATTGATTTCATTGAAAACAGAACAAGAAATGGTCTGAGCCAAAAGACTGCTCTTAAAACTGTCAAAAACATTTTAACAGAAAAAAATAAACATGACTGCATCATGAATGTTTTAGAAGAGCCGCACAAAAACCCCACTGCTACTGCACTAATTACAGGATTTAAAAAAGTATATGCCAAAAAAAAGTATATGACCTGGCAGGCCGTCACACAAAAGGTGATGGCAAATTTATTCCACGACAAGACTAACATTTTAAAAAAAGGTTTTTTCCTGCATTTTATTCTAAAATCACTTTGTTCTCTTTATACAGTTGATAGTTTATTTTCACATGGTGAGTAGAAACCACACCAGAATCAGCACCGTTGTCTGTGTTTTGTGTTTTTATTTGTCCTAATGTTCAATAATGGTAGAAAATAAATCAGTTTATTCATCATCATAGCATGTGGTTTAAAAATCAACAGAAGGCGCCAGATGCATGGCTGCGCTGGCGGGGCCGGTGCGGGGTCCTCCTCGGGCCGTGGCCCTCCTGCACCCGCCAAACCGCTTCCTCAGAAAGAAATGCATTAGAGGTCTGATATATAGGACTAGATATAGGACTTCTTTAAAAAGCAAACAAACGTTTTCTCCAAAGTCAGTGACGGCTCGGCCCTGGCCTCTCCTAGGTCGAGGTGGGGATGGCGTCTGCGAGGTGCCCACAACCGGCACCAGCCAGCCACACGGGCCTCACGCAGGCAGGTCTAACGGAGCAGCTCGTGGGTGACGCTGTCTTCGGCAGGTGCCACGCGGGGAGCCTGGGCCGACCGGACTTTGCCAACGAGCCCCACAGTGGAACAGGAACCAGGGGAGTTGAGGGGGAACGGGAAACGTGGAAACGACAAAACCATCATCAGAAACTCACAAGGTCACGCCAGCGCGGATTCCCAGAGTGTTCCAAAGTGCCCGCCCCCAGCCCGCGGGCAGCCACGCTGGGGCCTCGCGGCCCTGGCCCAGGTCCCTCCAGCCCCAGGTCGGGGCCCTCGGGTGTTGTGTGCGTTTCGCCTTCCTCTCCAACGTCCATGTGAACTGGACCGACGCTCATAGGGGGTCAGCAGTGGAGGAGCTGGTGTCGGGCAGGCCATTCTCCTGGCCGTCCTGGGCGGCGCTGGCCTGCCGCTGCGCCGCGGCCGTGCTGGAGTGCCGGCACTTGGGGGAGCCACATCGGCAGCTGAACAGCTTGCCTTTGATGTCCCAGAAGCGCTCCCCGTAGTCAAACCTGGGGAGAGAGCAGAGCTAAGGGTGCATCCAGACCCCACACCACTTGGGAGCAGGGTGAACCCAGCCTCAGCAGAGCGGTCTGGAGACATGGGAGGCTACTGGGGATAAGCCTGCGTCGAGTGGCACATGGATGCGCCCCGGAAGGTCCCCAGCCCCGGCCAGCCCCTGGGGACTACGGCACCTACCCCAGTTGCTCCCCAGCCTCAATCAGGCGGGTGCTGAAGAAGGCGATCCTGGGAAAGCGCAGGTCCTGGTGTGACATGAACACGCGCACCGGCACCAGGTTGGGCTCGCAGTGGTGGTTGATGAAGCGGCTGACGTTCCCGTAGAAGCGCGCATCGATGCAGTACACCTCGCCGTCCTAGTGGGCAGGAAGGAGAACGGGGAGCTCGCGCCGGAGTCTGCAGACCGCGGGCAGCAGAAACGTGCCCCCAGAGCAGGGACGCAGGAGGCCTCCATGCCTTGGGGAGGCGGCCCGCTCCATATGCCTCCTGGCCAGTTGGGCTGCACGAGGCACACGTGGACCGGCTGATGCTCAGACCACCAGTACCAGGAGGAAGGAGGCGAGCGATGGGAACCACAGGGGGCGGCTGAGCCCGTGTCAGGCAGGTGCCGGGAGACACGGAGTGTGCCGGGCAGGTCTGACAGACGGAGGGAAGCAGCACTCAGGCTGAGGGCTGTCTGGTGGCTCCCGAGGGGTGGCTACAGCCACGGAATAGGAACACTGCCATGACCTGCTAGCCCAGTGGTACGGAGAAAAGCCCCACGACCCTGCCCTGGCACTGCTACCATGACGACAAGCAGCAGAAGGGATACTGAGCCGACAGTGAGAAAGGGTGCTTGGCTGGGGGCCTGACCTCACCATAGGAGCCCTTTAAAAAGCAGTTTTGTTTGCAAAAACCCAGAGTGCCAGAGGCAGCTAGGGCCTGAAGTCAGAGGGGCCACGTGGCAAGGAATGTGGGTGGCTGGGGACAGCCAGCAAGGACGTGGGCATCTGCCCTGGAACGCAAGGAGCTGAATTCCACACCCCTGAACAGACTGCGGGCCCCTCTCCCCAGACACCCCCATCACCGCTGGGGCCGCGAGCAGAGAGCCCGGTCACAGGACGTCCACAGTGGGAGCCAGGGAGCACGGACCTTCTCACGTGGCTGAGTCCGCGGGCGCCTGCTATGCAGCCACAGGAACCGAGTGTAAAGTCTGGGAGGGAAAACCAGACAGACAACGAGAAGAAGGGGACCTTGCAGGTGTGCGTCCTGCATACGGCAGAGCATTAACCCGAAGCCAGAGGATCCTCAGTGGTCGAGGGAAGACAAAGACGACCCGTCTCTGTCAACTTTCCCAACAAACCAAAGGCATACGTGCCCCTGACTCAGCAATCCCACCTCCTGGCAGGTCCCAAAGACATGGCGAAGTCCAGAACGAGGCCATGGGCACGGATTCTGGCCTCTGCCCCTGGGTGTCACAGAGTAGGTCTGCAGGCGAGCCCGCCCCGCACAGGAGAAGCTGGGAGCAGAAGCTGGGGGCATCGGCCACCTCGACAGGGGAAGAGCCCGCACTCAAGCCTAGCCGGCCAATCTAACAGAACACACGACACATGTCACAGGAACGCTGGGGGCGTGAACAAAGACAAAGAACCAAGCCAGTGGACACGTTCTGAAGAGAAAAGAAAATCAACAGCCCAGCCCTGAGGCGAGGCAGATGCTACACAGACACGTGAGGATGTCAGAAGCTCCATGACGGTCGTCCTCACCACGGTAAAACAGAGTATGTGTCTCCGTGAGTGAAAATCTCAGAGAAATAGAAGTAACAAGGAAGAATGCAATGGAAATCCCCAGTTGCAGCTGCCTGGCTGCTGAGCAGAGCCTCGGGGACCTGGGTGAGGACAACAGGTGCCCCACACGGAGCCTCGTGTGCAGGACAGGAGACGCGACAGCCAAGGCCGAAATCAACCTGAACGTCCCCAAAAGGAGGAGGAGCTGCACGTGCTCAGAACACGGTGAGCTCTACGCCACGGCAGCACCTCAGGAAAATGGCGGGCGGCGGTGGGGACCACCTTCTCTTACGAAACGCGAGGAGGTGAGAAACACACATGGATACTCTTCCTGTATTTCTACAAGAGGTTACCTGTGGGGGTCAGGGCAGGAAAGGAGCACGCAGAACAGGCAAGACTTCTGAATATGACCTCGTGTGCTCTTTACTTTTAAAGCATGTCAATATTTCACATAACTAAAAAGTAAACTTGAAAATTCTGGAATTTAGGGGCGCCTGGGTGGCTCAGTTCGTTAAGCGTCCAACTGCGGCTCAGGTCATGATCTCACAGTTCATGGGTTCGAGCCCTGTGTCGGGCTCTGTGCTGACAGCTCAGAGCCTGGAGCTGCTTCTGATTCTGCGTCTCCCTCTCTCTCTGCCCCTCCCCCACGCATGCTCCGACTCGCTCTCAAAAATAAATAAATAAACATTAAAAATAAAATAATTTCTAGAATTTAAAACGAACTAAGACACGCGAACATACCTACAGCAGCAAACGGGGAGAGACCGTCCCGCCAAGTGCTGCAGGGTTGGTGCTCGCATCCTCAGACGGACACGTTCTAAAACCTCGCCCACACACTCCTGTCCTGTTAGTGATGCCCCTCTGAAACGACCGTGCTAGGAGCCAGGCAGGATCTTTACTGTGGGGGACGCAAGTATATAACCAAAGGGGTGGAGAAAACCTGGTGATGTTACATTCGAATCGGAAGAGTGACGTGAACATGTTTTTAGTAATTCTTTTATTCTAAAGCTCTGCCCTCTGGAAAATTAGACCAGAGCCAACGGCACCCTGATGGCAACAAGCACCCTAGTGTCCTGACTTGGTATCTAAAACCTGTCTCCACTGCAAGGACCAAGGGCAGCTTAGGGAAGTCTGAGGCCAAACGAGAGAAGCCAGACAAAATGGAGCCAAAGGAGGTGAGGCCATTGTGGACAGGCTCCACTGGCTGCGGATGGGGACAACTCAAGCTTCAGAAACAAGGGTGATGACTGGTCAAAATGGAGTACGAAAAATGTGGGTGCCCCTCACAATAAGCAAAGCAGAAAACAAGGCCAAAATCCCTTTTCCACCAGTAATTCTTGCTCTACTCCCTTCCTCTGAAAGTTGGAAACTCATCTAGCAAGAACACTTGTTTATCTTGCCTGTCACTCAAAGCCCAGGTCTGGGTGGGGTAGAGTTTTCTTTCAAACAGAAGACTCTAGAGGGCACCTGGGTGGCTCAGCGGGTGAAGCGTCTGACTTCTGCTCAGGTGATGATCTCACAGTTCGTGAGTTCGAGCCGTGCGTCAGGCTCTACACTGGTGGTGTGGAGCCTGCTTGGGATTCTGTCTTTTCTTCTCTCTGCCCCTCCCCTGCTCACACTCTCTCTCAAAATAAAATAAACTTAGGAAGGGAGGGAGGGAGGGAGGGAGGAAGGAAGGAAGGAAGGAAGGGAGGGAAAGACCGTTATGAAATTCAAGAGGCGTGGCACAGTGCCCCTCAGGGAGGGCCCAGGCATCCCGTGAAGGGTGACGGCTGAGGCTAACCCACTCTGACCTGCAAGAAGCAGGCCCTGCTGGTCGTCTGCAGGAAATGCAGGAGACAGGACAGGGATGCGGCCCTCGAGGACACGCACACAAATGCAGGTGCAGGTTCCTGCAGGACAGCGCGGGGGGGGGGGGGTGTCTGCTGTGAGAGAGGGACGGGATGTGGCCTCAAGAGAATGGGACATTTTGGGGAAAACGAGGGAAATCTGACATGAGATGCATCGGACAGTGTCAGCCTCCCAAGGCGGGACAGTGAGGCTCTGACTGTCGAGGAGGTGTGCCCAGCTCCACCCGACTACGCCCAGCTCGCATGCCCCCCTACTCAGGAGTGAGATGGCGCACTTGCAACTGACTTTACGCGGTCAGCAAAACAACGGACAAAACCAAGTGAGATCTGAGGAGTGGTGTGTAAGGCTCTCAGCTACACGGACCTTCTCTGCTCTTCTGTATGTGGGAGAACTGTCATGACATAAAAGAGAAGCTAACCGCAAAGGCGGGAAAGAGGAATCCTGGAGGAGGCGTCAGAGAAGTGAAACCCTTCTTCCCTCTTCCTCTTTCTTCCCCTCACTAACCGAGAGACCAGGGGTGGCAGGTTAGACTCGGGGGCACGATGAGTGAGGGGCACACGGAGAGGCCGGATGTCCTGAGGGTGACAAGCACGAAGCAGCAGAGGACCCCACCACAGGGGAGGGTTCTTAACGGAGGCCGTATCTGCCTGTGCCAGCCCCATGTGGAGACCCCGACCAAAGCCTGCAGGACACGAAGCAGCCCCTCCCCCATGCCAGGGAAAAGCTGCGGGCGCCACACCCCCCTCAGTCACAGAGCACAAAGTTGGGTCCTCTGCCCACTGGTCTCTGGGTCCCACAGCTTCCAATATGCCACCTGCACTTTCCTGGAAATGGGGGCAGGGGAGGTGGGTGTTCGGAAGGTTCTAGAACAGCAAGGAGAGGGAGACCCTGGGGTCTAAGCACTGACCCAGAGCCTGGGGACTGTCCATGCCAGGGAGTAGGCAGGCTGCATGGCGACAGGTAGTTAGATGCTGGAAACATTCTGAAGGCAGAGCCAGAAAGTCTGCTGACCCCTTAGACGGTGGGTGGGGAGGGCGGGAGCAGTGGACACGCAGGCCCCGCGGGCACAGGAGCAGCCACACCAATGAGCACAATGAGGTCTGAGCTGGAGCGGCCCCTGGGAGGTTATGGTGTACTCGCAGCCCTTCATGCACCGAAATGAACGAGACCCAGAAGCAGGATGAAGGAGGCAGCTCGAGGGGCCCAGTTGGGCAGGGTCTGGCTGATGAAAGACTGGCAGGTTGGGAGTCAGGGGGCAGCCGCCGGCAGGAGAAATGGGGCTGCCAGAGTGGTGTCCCCAGGAGGCGCTGGGGTCTGGCTCCACACCCAGACACCAGCGACGAGAAGACTGGATGCTGCTCAGACGCCAATGCCCCTGAGTGGGTCGACAGACTGGACATAATCCCAGTCAGATTCCAGCAGCCTCTCTGCACGAATATCCTGGTTCTCAAGTTTACATGGAAATGCAGAGAACCCCAGAGAACTAAAAGGACTTTTAAAAAGGAACTCCCTGGTGTCAAGATGTACTCTGAACTGACAGTAGTCAAGAGACAGTGGTACAGCTTTGAGGGTCAGCAAATAAATCAAAGCAACAAAACACAGTCCAGGCACAGGCCTCCTAGCAGAATCCCTTCCAGGTGACTGTCTGGCTGGTCTGGATTAACTGTATATTCACACGGACAAGGAGAAATCTCCAGCCTTATCTCAAACCACACACAAGAGCTGGCTGAAGACAGATCATGGATCTAAAAGTTAAAAATATAAAAATTCTAGAAAGAGAAGAAAATCTTCACAACCTTGTGACAGACAAAGATTACTCAGGGCACAAAAAGCACTAACCAATAAAAAAATTTTTCTGTTCTACGAAAGACATCGTTAAGCAAATGAAGACGCACAGGAGCACCTGGGTAGATCAGTCGGTAGGTCTCACTCTTGATTTCAGCTCAGGTCATGATCCCAGGGTTCATGAGATCGAGACAGAGATGGAGCCCTGTGTCTTGGGATTCTCTCTGCCCCTCCCCTGCCTATGCATGCATTCTCACGCTCTCAAAATAAATAATTAATCTTTCTTAAAAAAAAAAAAAGAAAAAAAAAAGAAAAAAGAAAACGAAGAAGCACAGGCTGGGAGAAAATATGTATGTCTGACACAGGTCATGAATCAGGAGCTGTAAAGAGCCCTTCCAACTCAGTAAGAAGACAAGTAGCCCAATTAAACGATGGGCAACGAATTTTAAAAACTCTTGCACAAAAGAAGATATAAAGAGGCCAACTGGCAGGTGAAAAGATGCTCGTGTCAATAATCAAGAAAAGGCCAAGTAAAATGACAATGTTTGGGATTCTCCTTTGCTGCTGGTGGAAACGTACCGTGGTCTAACCACTTTGGGAAAGTGCTTGCTCTTTAAGTTATTAAATGTATACTTTTACCAGACGGCAATAACCCCACTCCCAGGAATTACCCATGAGAAATGAAAACTCACACCCAACGAAAAACCACACCATCCATGTAAACTAGGATGATTAATATGGCACAGCCCACCCAAGACAGTTAGTGGACACGGGAGCGCCAGGCACACAAGGACACCTGCGTTATGACGAAAGCTGCACTACTGAGCAGTGGGGAAAAGGGTGATCTTCTCAACAAATGGTTCTGAGTCAGGCAGACATCGATAGGAGAAAAAATAGAGCTCGATCCTTTAGCAAAGTGACTGTATACCTACATGTGGAGGCCAAGTGTAACTTCTGGGAAACACCACAGATGTGCATCTTTTGATCACCCTTTAAAAAACCTTGGCTTTACTTGGGATGTTACAAGACCCCGCACTACTGTAGGAAGAAACTGATACACTGGATTACACTAAAAATAAGAACTTCCAGGGGCACCTGGGCAGCTCAGTCAGTTAAGCGTCTGACTCTTTGATTCTGGCTCAGGTCATGATCTCATGGTTCGTGGGATCAAACACCGCGCTTGCCAGCACTGAGCCTGCTTGGGACACTCTCTCTCTCTCTCTCTCTCTCTCTCTCTCTCTCTCAAAAAAACAAAAAAGAAAAAGAACTTGCAAAGGTGCTTGGGTGGCTCAGTCGGTTGAGCGTCCGACTTCGGCTCAGGTCATGATCTCGCGGTTTGTGGGTTCGAGCCCCGTGTCAGGCTCTGTGCTGACAGCTAGCTCAGAGCCTGGAGATTGTCTTCAGATTCTGTGTCTCCCTCTCTCTCTGCCCCTCCCCTGTTCACACTGTCTCTCTCTCTCTCAAAAATAAATAAAACATTAAAAAAAAATTTTTAGATAAATTAAAAAAAAAAAAGAACTTCCATTCGTTAAAAGACATCATTAGAAACTAAACAAGCCAGACAGAAAAGGTCCATGAGACACAAATGTCACAAGAGAGTCTCTGGCCCAGAATGCGTAAAGAACCGCTACCAATCGTAAAAGGCAAACAGCTCAACAGGTGAGGAAAGGCAGAAGATTGAGGAGGAAGCTCGAAGAGGTGCTGGGGCACAGCTTACAGCACTGTGCGCACAGGATGGGGTCACTGGGGCAGCGTCCATGCACCGCAACCTCCCAGGATGTAGGTTTCTCTTGGAGGAATGCATCTCGCGCGCATGGCTCTCTGAGAGCCAGCTGCGGGGCTGGGGTGGGCCCGGCGGGAAGGCCCGGGCCTGGCTCAGTCCTCAGCCACAGGGCAGCTACTCAAGACTCCGGCTAGAGGAGAGCCCTGCGTCCCCACTTCCACCCTGACTGCTTCTGCAAGTTCTTAAACAGGCAAGTCACCAACTGAAAACACAGTACCAGGGTAGGGAGAGGACAGCGCAAGGTTGCCTCCAAAAGTCCCCAGAAACCCGGATCCTGGGGTGAAGACCAGGGTCCAGCTACTGTTCCCACAACCAAGAGAGCAGTTGGGACATGCATGGGGCCCCTGACCCCTCAACGCAAGTCTTGCTCCTGCTTTGCCCGTCACCACGAGCCCCCTGCCCTCTGAAGGCCGTGGGCTCTAGCCCAGAATGAGCAGCGGGGCTTCAGAGGGCTGGTGCCTCTGGGCTCCACGCCCTCAGGCGAGGCAGGCTACCCTCTGCACGAGCCCGGGGCCTCCCGAGCACAGGGCAGGCTGGTGTGAGCGAGCCTCCTTACCGCTCCCATGCCGCACACTTGCAATCTGCTCTCTACGCCCGAGCCCCTCCAAACGCGTTACCTTGTTGTCAAGATCAAAGAGGTAAGAGTCTTCTTCCCGAACGTCAGCTTCCGAGTCAGAGATGAGCTCCCCGACATACCTGCAGGAGGCGGGGTGCGTGAGAACACCAGACAGCAGTGCCTCACCCCCGACAGCAGGACGGAGTACACGGCAGCCATGGCGGGGCCCCCTGGAACTGCAGCCAAGCATTTTGGAACACTTTGCCAGGGAACGAGCTGGGATTTAAATTCAGGTCCCAGAAAAGGGCGACACAGAAACCCCTTTTCTGACCAGGGATCCACAAGGACCCTCCCCTGAACACCACTGAATGGTACCATCTCGAACAAGCCATGAGCTGGTAAAGAGCCTAAGTGCAGGCAGAAAGCCAAGGAGGTGGGTGAGGGGTGGAGACAACATGAACTTGGTTTTCAGGGATACCTGCAAGTCGCAGGCACGGCTATGCTGCCCCCAAAATGGCAGAGGCAGCCGGCAGCCCTGGGGTGACCCAGGCACTCACTTACTCGCAGACGAAGGTGCCCAGGGGGATGTCCTGCAGGGACCGCACGCCCCAGCCCATGTTCTGTGTCCGGTAGAGCTGCAGCCTCGCCCTGGAAAACAGGGTCAGCCACTCACCGCCAGGTTCCTCAAGGCTCAGCTCACACGTAGATTACACCGCCAGCCACGGCAGCAGATAGAATGGAAGACACTGCCTTCCTAACTGGAGAGCACGTCGGAGCTTCACGTTCAAAGCAGCAGAACTCTTGCACTGATGTCCACGGCACACCCTCAGTCAGCGGGAGACGGCCTCAGAACTGGGCCCGGCTGCCAGTGCACAGAGCACAGCCCCTGGCCCTCCCCGTGCCTATTTCTTCATCTGAACGCGGGGGTAGGTCTGGCCAAGCCTCCAGGCTGTGATGAAGAGCCAAGGGGCTAACGCCCTGCTTGCCCCTTGGGGTAGGTGGGGAGCTCTCCCAGGCCAAGAGCCAAGGGGACCCACCTGGCCTTGGTGTGTCCAGGGGTCCTGGGGGAGAAGGGCATATCTGTCCTCCCCAGAGGATGTCCTGTCAACAAGGGGACAGGGACATGCTGGCTGGTCAGAAGCACTCTCCGGCCGCTGATACTGTGACACTAGACCGATGTCATACGTAAATCCCCCTCACAACTCAGAAGGCCAAGAGAGGTCTTCTAATTCTCAAGCTTGTGCACAGAGGAAAGGCTCATGGCCAGGGGATGCTCGGGTAAGGGGTCCGAGTCTGGCCAGTGAAAAGGGTGCTGGCCAGACCTCAATGGACCAAGTGCTCCGAGTGACTTAAAAACAAGGCATCCACGTGGTCTGAAATGTTTTGTACCAGAACAACACCACACTGTCGCTGTCAGAGACGACTCAGATAATACAGAATATTTCACAAACGGTTTGAGTATTAAAACAAGAGCAGCCCTAACGGTTGCCGTGCACATGCTAACTGGGAGACAGAGGCGGCGCTCTCGCCAAGCCCATCTCCCAGCCTCAGCCCGCTGGGCCTCACCCACATCTGAGCTGCTTGGAAGCAGGACTCATGTTATTCACTCCAGCTTGTAACAAGGCCAGAGGACACAGGACTCAAAGGAGACAGCATCCTCTTCATCTCTACTGCACACACACACATGCACTTGAACACACTGTGCCCCTGTCTGTATGAAATACACATAAAACCAGTGAACTTCTCAAGAAACCAGAATCGTTTTCAAGCTTGGAAAACAGACCTGACATCACCCTGTACTGAAGGGCTTAAAATCCTGCACCCGGGCAGGGGCTCCTGGGGCTTGCACTCACCTGAGACCGTTCTGCACGACTCGGTTCCGGCAGCTCCTCCAGCAGGAACAGGCGTGGTTGCACTCAAAGATCAAGGGCGGCTCCGCCATGTTGAACTCCGGCAGGAGCCGGCCGTCCTGGGGACAGACGTGCAGTCAGGACCGAGCACGGCTCGCCACTCATGCTAAATAAACTGACACCAACACAGTTTTACAAACTACAAACTTCATACGAAGAGGACGGTTTCTCATCAACCTTTGTAGCGGGGTAAGAGCGTAAAGTTACACGTTCACGCTTTGGACGGGGAGCATCAAAGCAGGAGTCTATACCCATCGTGGTCGGCTTCTCTCCTTCTCCCTGGAATTCGCTCAGCCTCCCCAAGGCCACCAGCCCATAGGCCTCTCCGCCTCCTTCAAGGGGTCAGCACCCCCTGGACCACCACCCCCTGCCACTCCTCGCACTCAGCCTTGTAGCCTGCAGGAGCACAGCCAAGCCATCGGGTGACACGCTAAGGCCACTCTGAACGCCGGGAACTTTCCTCAGAATGCTCGCTCTTGCCCGCCTTCGGCACAGCCATGCTTTGCTAAGAACACACAGCCCAGCCCCAGGCCCGTGCCCCTTCCCTCACAAGGTGACTCTGGAGACAACTGTCGGCCACAGTGCCTCCTCTAAGCGTGCGTCTCCTCCCCACCCCAGGCCACGCTGGCTCCCACCCTCCACTGATGGCCTCTGAGCTCTCAGTGCCGAGGGCATTTAAGCTCCTCTCGGACGCTGGCCTTCGGGGCCCCCTCCTCGTCTCCCCAGCTGCCCCAGGCCAGCTGGGCGCCGCCCCGGCTCGGAGGGGCCCCCCCACCCGGCGCGCCCCGGCCGCAGACTCACCTTGCCGTACCAGCAGCGCATGCTGAGCTGGCCGCACATGCAGTTGCTGGAGGAGCAGTCGTCGACGCACACGCAGTACTGCGGGGGAGACCGCGCGTCACACGGGAGAGCCGTTCTCTGCTCCCGGCCTCGCGAGTCTCCAAACCACTCCTGCACCTGGCACGTGCTTTCTGAAAGCCACGCCCGCGTGGAAGAAAGCTGACCGGACCTAACTTCTCAGGGACACCGGGGTGTGTGTGTGTGTGTGTGTGTGTGTGCGCGCGCGCGCGCGCAGCCCCTGAGGAAGAGGGCACGCAGGCAGGAGAGAACGCCCAGCCTCTAAGACACTGCCAGCTTGCACGAGCGGCTCTGGACGAAGAACCCGTGGGAAGGAAAGGAAGCGGGGGGTGGTCAGACACGTGGGGCTGTGAGACGGGGACACGTGAAAGAAATCCTACTGGGCTTGCACTTGAGGTCAGATGCCCAACAGGGAAGGCAGGGCGTGGAGCCACACAGTCCGGCCCTGAGGGCACACACCTCACTTCAGTGGGAGCCGGCCCCTCCACACACGGCACGGGCTCCTGTCACTAGTGTGGCCCCCAAACTACCAGTCACCGGGGGGGTACTCGACGCTGCCCTGGGGGCCAGGGACCCAACACAGGATGCAGGGTCCGTTTTCAGGAAGGATCTCTATCCACCTTTCAACTCCTTAGTGGAAGGCAACTGCTGTGAGTGAGGGCCAGGTCTTCTTGGGGAAATGCGTGTGGACCCTGGCCCCAAAGGCCCGCCGCTACCCCCGCCCCCGCTGCCACCGCTGACCTGCAAATGGGTGATGTTTCTGTCAATGTTCATGGGGGACGTCACACAGTTCTGAGAAACATATTTGTAGTTGCTGGGGCATGGCTCGCTGTCCACAGCGTTGACACACGGGATGGGGATTCGCTCATAGCCTCGAGCAATGTCTCTGCCATCAGAAAGGGGGAACGTTACCTTTCGCAGTGACAAGGGACACCCCAAACAGGGCAGCCGCCAAGTGGTGGGCCAGGCACTTTGCTCTCAGGCCCGGGGATGCCTCAGCTTGGAGAGAAGCTTTCGTTTCAAACTCTTAAGCCCCCACGTGTCCCCATTTGCCCCAGAATGGCCTCCTCACCTGCTCACCGTCTTCTCTGTCGGGACAGGCCTGTCGGGGGCTGCGTCCCGCAACGCCCGGCTCATCTGCAGAGCATCCCACACCTGGGAGTTGAGGCTTGCACACTGCAGGGGCGTCTCTCCCTCCTTGTTTTTCAAGGTGACATCTGAATCCCGAGAAAGAAAGAGGCTAAAAGGAAAAATGTAAGCCAACAAAACATTCAGATCTTAATTTAAAAGACATGAGGATGAGATTTATGAAGGGACTCTAGTCAGTAAAAATAAAGAGAGCACACCACTCATCTCGAAATTAAGCTCTGCTGACCAGTGCTTCTAGAAAGATCAGCCCTGAGTCACCGGGAATGCACTCCATGACTCCTTTCCCACATTTACAACCAAAAGTCACCTCAGTTTTGTCAGGAAGAGCGTGGAAAGAACCAGGGATGGTATTTGAGGTTTCCCGGCTTTTCCATTCAAAGGCACGCTCAAGGATGAACGGGGCAGCGTGAGGCGGGTAAAGCATGCCCAGCCGGCCGAGGGCACGGTCAGTGGCCGGCAGGCGCTCCGAGGGCCTGACCCGAGTCAGAACGGCATGGTGAGCGGCAGCGCAGTGCTCCCGTGAGCCCCCACCCCAGGGCATCCCCTCGTCTCTGAGCTCCGAGTGAGAGCAGAGCAACTCCCCAGGACCCCGACTGCAGCCACACGTGGATGACACGGGAAAGGGCCCTGGCAAGTGGCGAGCACCGGCAGCTCCATCCCTCCTGAGCAGCGCTGGCCCCTCCCCCTTGAAGGGAGGTGCTGGGCGGTTCGGCCTAAGTATCTGAGGATTTTTCATGACGATCCTCCTCCCTGAACCAGAAGGAACCGTGCTGGCTTCAGTCGCAGACTAGGAGACTCACGCCTCTGCCCGCTTGGGGAAGGAGCTCCGTTTGGAGGGTCTCTCCCACCCTGCGAGCCCTGCAGGGGCCACGACAGCAGAGCCACTCACAGGACGCAGGCATAGCGGTCCTCCCGGGCAGCGATGTGCAGGGGCGAGTCTCCGTGCACGTTCACGGCGTGCAGGTCACACCGGGCAGCCAGCAGGATCTCAGCTATGTCCACGCAGCCAGAGAACGCAGCCCAGTGCAGACAGATGTTCTCCTCCTGCACGGACAGACAGCGCAGCGCGCCGAGAGGAGGGCAGAGCACCCGTCTGAGTGCCGAGGGCACTTCCTTTTTTGTTTCAATTTCGTTATAAAAGTAGTGCACAGCACTGAATATTTTGAAAACTGAATAAAAAAATCATCTGCAGCGAGACCAACCTAAACACAACACGTTAACAATATAACATTTGGGAGTCCTGTGCTTTATCTAATTTTTAAAATCATACTCCTTTGGAAGAGAAGTACAACCGCAGGACAGGATAATACTTGTGTAAGATTTGAGAAAGATAAAAGTAGACAAATTTGACTGCATTAAAATTCTACCTCACAAACGCCTCTACAAAATAAAAATTTTAAATCAAATATAATAAGGACAAACCATTTGTGCTGTACACAAGCTATAAACGATCGACAAGGATCACAGTGAGTTTCTGAGGGCACCGCACCATAGTTCTGCAAACAAACGTGTGACAGGGAGAACGCAGAGGCACGCGGAAGACGCGGGTGCACACGGGCACGGGAAGCGTGCCTCCCTCGCAACGGCCCACGATGGCTAGCCGGCCACACTGGGGACAAGCGAGGCGGCCGCCCTGCCCCTCCCGGGCTGCCCACCCCGTGCTCACCGCGGGTGGCGAGGCGTGCCCGTGGCCCTGACCGCCGCCGCGCTGCACGCCGAGCTCACGTGTCAGGACTTACGGAGCCTCTCCTTTAGCAAACCTCTTCCTCGGGAACGTGAGGCAGTCAGTGTCTTAGTCCTTTTCTTTCTCTGACTTGGTCTCCGGGCTCCTCAGAGGTGGCAGAAACATTTACTGCCCTGGAAGCGCCTTCTGCTCTCCCAGCAGAGTGTGCACCGCTCAGGGGTCCCCACCTCTCAGGGACCCCCAGGATCTCACAGGACCCACCACCAAAGTCAAGCCTGGCCGTCCACGCTGACACCGCCGCAGGGGGCTCAGTGGCACCCAGGCAGAGTCCAGCACAGTGCCTGCCCTGCTCGGCCCCACGTCCACCCCCACGGGGCTGATGTGCTGGCTCTGTGACCCTGCATGCCCCATTCTTGGCCCTCTCCCGCCCAGGGGACCCCCTGTGATGCTCCTGTGCTCGCAGACAATCCCCACACTCTGAGTGCAGCCAATGCCTTCAGCTCAATGAACTGTAGGAAACATAAAAGTAAAACAGAAACCGTGTGGTCCTCTAGGTTGGCAGACAGCTGCAGGCCCCAGGCGCAGGCTTTTCTGCAAACTCCTTGGTGCCTAAGTGCTTTCTGAAAAGCCGGGATTTGCCTGGGGCTTCCTTTCCTGGACACTGTTCCGAGTCGCCTTCCTCCCCTCAGATCTCTCCACCTTCCACACATCTGCAAGCTCCAGAGCAAAACGTGATTTCCTTAGGAACCTCTTTCCTCGTTCTTTCATCAGAAGGATCTATGATTTTATAACCAAAATTCCATGCTGAGACTGTCCCTGTCCACCAAGGCTCCTTTCACGTGGGACCGTGCAGCCCCAGACTCGCACCACGCAGAGGTCTGCCTGCTATGCCACGACAGACCTGACCCACAAATCTGAAGCGACAGACAGCAGATAGACAGCGACAGACAGCTGGCCAGAGGGACCAGCTGGACTAACCTGCCCACCTGAGAGAGCCAAACAGTCAAAATGTGTGAAATAATGGTTTCCAGATGATGAGGCCCTGTACCCGAGAAGGGAACATAAAAGGCGGCCGGGGTTTGCACAGCAGGGTGTGTGGCTGGGAAAAGAGGCCTCTGGAGATGGACACTCCCACCTCTGACCTCCAGAAGGGCACACTGCAAAGCCAAGGCATAGAGGACTCAATGCCACCACCCACACAGGAGAGATGAGCAGCCCTGGGCTGAGATCTGCCTGAACGCACCTAATAAACCTAGAAAGTAAAACCCAAAACAATCAGACCGTTTCCAAGTAACTTCACTGCACACAGAAAAAGACTCGAGACATTTTTAGGAATAAAGAAATTCATAGCAAGGTAAATTTCATAATGTCTGGCATCCAACCTAAGGTTACAAACAACTTTCAGAGCTGACAACTACAATGTCTGACAGAAACACACTGGATGAGATTAACAGCGTAATAGATTGTAAGAAGAAGAAAAAAGATTACTGAGCTTGAAAACACAGCGAAATTGCAATAAAACCAGCAAAATGGCTTTAAAACCAGCCAAACTGCAATCCGGAGTGAAAAAATTATTTAGTGAAACGAAAAGACCGTCGGTAGCTGTGGAACAACTTCAAACCAGCTGATTAATCACAGAACGAAGGCCCTTGTGAAGTGGGGCTGGGCAGAAAAATTACCAGAAAAAATGTGGACTGAAAAATTTCTAAATCTGACAAAACCCTAACCTCACTGATCCAAATTCAATAAACCCTTATTGACCTTACATGCACAAGTAACACTAGACACATCACAGTCAAACTGCCAAAATCTAGCGATAAAGAGAAAAATCCTAAAAGCACCCAAAAGAAAACAGATGTGCTGTACACAGAGAAATAAGGACAAGGCGTCCCGAGAATCCCCTGTGGCAGACCCCTCGGCGAGGACAAAGGCGGTGTGAGGAAAGTACAGAGAGGAACTGTGAACCACACTTTCATACCCACAGAAACATCCCCCGAGTGAGGCCAGAAAGAGGACTCTGCAGGCACTGGTGTCGGGCAGACCAGCGCCCAGGACAGTGAGCGAAGTGAGGTGCGCAGAAGAAAAATGACCCTGGGTTGAAGGACCTAAGCGAGTGAACAAGTAGGTCCTTGAGACTTTCTTCAGGGCGGTGTTTCCAAAAGGTCTCCGAAAGTCTACGTGGCGTCAGCACCATGTCTGAGAGCAACAGCATGAGGTTGGAAGAAAAAGGGCACCTTCTGGAAGGTTCCTGTGCTGTGCATAACGTCTCAGCTGGCCACACGACACTTTCTCTGTGTTGAAAAAGCACGGGCACTGGTGTGAGGACAGGCACGGGTGGACCCGCGGCACGGAGCACTGAGCCCGGCAGCGGAGCCCCACACAGGTGGACAGAGAGACAGTCAATTCTGTGGAGAAGGGATGGCTTTCAGCTACACGTCCACACACACATGCACGCACACACACACACACACATACACGTCCACACACGCATGCACACACACACACACACAAATACACAAAGAACTTCGATCCACACCTCTACCATCTATGAAAATGAGCACCTGAAACTCAAAAACTATTATAAGAAAACATGGGAGAAAGTCTTTGGGACCTGAGATTAGGCAATGATCTCTTAACAAGAACACCAAAAACGTGATCTATAAATAGAAAACAATTGATAAGCTGGACTTTATCAAAATTAAAACCATCTGCTTACTCGTTAGGGTTTGTAAACCATCTGATACAGGGGACCCGTACGCAGAATGTACAAAAACCCTCGAAACTGAAGGGTACGACAATAAATGGCCCATTCACTGAAACCCGGGCGACAGACCTGAGCAGACCCCTCCCCGAAGAGGACGCAGACCGACGACCCTGAGGCCTGGGGAGGGTGCGAAGGAGCAGCCCTCAGACACTGGGAAGGGCACGGCCACTCCCAAAGGTTGGGCGGTGTCCTCACACACTGTGAGCACATACACCACGTGACCCCGGTTTCACCCGAGAGAAAGACAGCGTGCGCCCAAGCAAGGACGCCTGTGTGCGTGTTCACAGCAGCTCCATGCGTGAGACCCAGAACCCAGAAAACCCAAATGACCGTGACCAGGTAAGGGATGAACCAGCTGACCTGTCCACACGATGGAACACTGACTGCCAGACTGACGCTGCCTGAGCAGTGTCCACACTGCAGGGATCTACCCTCGGAAAACCAAGCTCACAAAAGAACCTCCAGGGGACAGGAAGTGGTGTGGGCGCCTGGCTATGAAGCAGCAGGAGGAAACTGGGGAGGAGTGTCGTGCGAGGTCGTGGCCGTGGTGGATTCTGGGGCTCAAACACATCCATTTCAGGTGTGCGCGTCACTGGACACCTGAAACGGCGCAGTCTGCTGCTCGCAGGACAACGGGACCGGCAAGGTGAAACACGTTCCGTCGTGGTATGGCCCACAGCCATGCAACTCGTCAATCCTTCTCACTCCCGAGGACCGCCACCAGCACCGGCGCTGACGCCCACTGGACTCTGGGAGGCCGTGTGCTGCCCACGCACCTGCCCCCCCTGACCCCACACAGCTGCACGAGGGGCACCGTGCCCGAGGACGCACGGCTGCAGCTGCTCCAACCACGTCACAAAGCGTCAGCACGGCAGATCCGACTGCTCTCGGCTGCGACCACGAGGGACCTCCCCACACCCCTCCCCTTCAGCCTCACCTCCCAGCCCCCGGTCCCTTGTACGCGGCGTCATCGTACTGACACCAGCTCCGAGGACGTTAACAGAAACACCCCACAGCTGAGCCACGCGCTGCAGGCCCCGGCCCTGGCCTGTGTGCTGCTGTGCAGGGTTTCCGGGCAGGGCGGGACCTGCTCACAGATGCCGGGAAGGGCCCCAAGGCTGAGCAGCCACGATGAGAGACCAGGCGGTGCTTGCTGCTCCCACCCCTTCTTCAAGCGGGGGTCTGGAGAGCCCTGTCCCGCTCAGGGCTCGGAACGGGGAGACACCGCCTGCCTCTCTACCTCAGACACGGGCTCCATGCTGGCCGGCACAGGACTGAACGGTGTGCTTGGAGCAGTCCTCTCCTACTGTCAACCTGCTTTCTTACTTCGCTATCGGTTTAAGGACTTTGTGGCTAGATTTTCTATTTATGGCTTTTGGTGACTCTTCTGTTAACAGTGGGCACAGCTCTGCAAGGCACACTGTGTCTGTCTATCCTGGGACCCTGTCCCTCTGCCTTGCTCCAGAGCAGGTCCCCAGTGACCTCCCCAGAAATGCCCTTTTAAATGAACTGAAGTTGGGACGCCTGGGTGGCTCAGTTGGCTAAGCATCTGGCTTTGGCTCAGGTCATGATCGCAGTTTGTGGGTTCGAGGCCCGCATCAGGCTCTGTGCTGACAGCTCGGAGCCTGGAGCCTGCTTCAGATTCTGTGTCTTCCTCCCTCTCTCTGCCCCTCCCCGCCTTGTGCTCTCTCTCAGAAATAATAACTGAATAAACTTAAAAATAAACAGATAAGTTAATTAATTAATTAACTGGAGTTGCCTGCTGTCTGACACACAGGCTGCCAGGAGGTTACTCCCACAGGGACTGGTGAGTCTTCGGACCTTGGGCCCAAACCCCTGTTTCCTGAGACCAAATCTGTCCCACAAAACCAAAACCAGCCTTCAACACAAGCACCTTAGCTCTCGTGGTCTGAGCGCAGGGTGGCAACTGCAGAACGAGGCAGCGCTCACGCATCTCCCTGCGCAGGTACGGCACGCGCCCTAGGCTCCTCAATCCAGATGCACCTCTAAGCAGACAGGTTCTACCCACGGGCAGGCCTCAGGAACTTCTGCCCCTCAGTCTATACCCAGCAATTGGCCAACACACAAAACAATCCCGGGAAAGCAGAGTCGGTCCAGGGGCTACTGAAAACACGGAAAAAGAGGACAGAGCCGCGGTCAGGTTTCTAAGAAAAACAACCTTCAGCTGTCAGCTCTGCACACCCTGGTCTCTCCATCCTCCTCCAGGACCTGCTTAGGACCAGCGAAAGCCACAGACTCACGTTGTCCCGGATGTTGATGTCAGACCCCTTGGACAGCAGCAGCTTCACGAGCTCCACATGCTTATACTCAGTGGCCCAAATCATGGGTGTCCAGCCGCCATCATCCTAATTTCAACAAAACAAAACAAAACAAAACAAAACACAAAGCCCTAAAATCCATCACAGCTCCTAGAGACAACGTGAAGAGCAGTCTCACTGAGAACCTAGAAGGTGGTCCCAAGGGGCAGGAGCCAGTCCAAGTCCCCATTTTGTTGATGAGGAAACCAATGCTTGGGGTACAGCCCCAGGCATCTCAGTGGGTGCAGGATGGAGCCAGCACCACCCAGTCTGACCCTCACAAACCTCTGCTCTGAGGGGAGCGGATGGTTCTGTGGGACCTCGCCCCTCTCCAGCCTGGAGGGCAGACACCACCAGGACAATACTCAGCACACCTGAGGGCACCTGCCTGGATCCCATCAGGACCAGAAATGTGGACCAGACCGATGCTCAGAGACCAGCAGTCTGGTTGGTGGGAAGCACTGGCCCTAGTGACACAGACCCCGAGCATGAACCAAGAGCAGGTGCCAAGAACGGCAGACGGACAGCCATCCAGGCCCAGAGACTGATGGCGGCTGTGCGCAGTTCTGGCTTCTTCCTGAAGGGCAAATAGCAGAAAGCCTGCCCAGACCGACCCCATCTGTAGGGTCCGCTGTGGTTCTGACACGTCGGGCTTTCCACCCTCCACCCACCCAGGCCTGTCTCTCCTTACTCAGTGGTCATGGGTAGTTTTATTTAAACCAGAAAAAGCAACTCCTCAGGAAATGAGTATCATGTTGCCAACTCACGGTCTGGTGGCAGAAAGCTCAAGCCTCCCCGGCACCTCCCCAACAACCCCCTGCACAGCCCAGCTGCCACGTCGCTCTGGCAGCTATGCAGCTTCCATGACTGCAGTGAGGTCGCCCCTGCAGGCTGGCTGTGGGCACTGCCTGGGCGCTGGGGACACCGCAGGGACAAGCCGGCCTTGTGGAGCCAGCCCAGCCCAGGGGAAGAAATGCTCACAGCCCAACCAAATGGGAGACAGAAAATGAAACCGGGTAGGGGTCTAGGCCGTGGACCCTGTGAGAACAGACGTGGGCCACGAGGCACATGGCAGGGAGCCACATCTCTAGACCACTGGGGAGGGTCTCTGCCAGGGTGGCTTGCCGAGAGCTGGTTTGGAGGCAATGGCATGGGGCAGAGGCTGTGGAGCCAAGACAGCCTTCCCAGAGCCCAGAGTCATGTGGGAGGAGAGGGATCTGGGCCCCAGCGAGGGGGAGGGAAGCTCCCTCATTTGCTCACCCGAGTCACTCACTCACTCGACACACATGGGACCTCCTCACACCAAGGATTACACATCACACAAAGACCCTGCCTGAGAACTCTGAAAGCCCCTAGGTGGGAAGATGGGCACCACAGGAGGGAGGGCAGAGGTCAGGGACCCCACTCAGGCGGTGACACATTCGCCCAGGCCAGGAGACTGAAGTGGCCCAGGTCGTCACCGTGGGATGAGTCTCCAGCCAGGCGGCAGCACAGAGGCCATCACATGTATGAGCTCTTGGAGTAGCCAGTGGGTAGCCTGGGGAGGCGGCAGCCAGGGAGGGTGAGGCCAGGCCTTCCAAGGCCTTGCAAGGGGGGCCACAGAACACAGGCAGGGGGCCAGGACTGCTACAAAGGAGACTGGGTTCTCTGGCCAGCCAGCCCGCCAGGTAGAGTGTCAGTAAGTGGAGGACGTGGCTTTACCTGACAGTTGACGTCCATTTGTCCATTTGAAAGCAGATACTGAACCACATCATAGTGGCCTTTCTTGGCAGCAAGGTGCAAACAGGTGGAGCCCTCTGCATCCTGCAACACAAATGCCATTTAGATCCAGAGAAATCATGTGACTTACAGCGTGCCACGCCCTTAGCACATGGCCACGGTGAACCTTCATCCCCCACAGCGGGGAGGTGCTGTCTAGAACGATAAGGAGCCCAGGCAGAGGAGGGTGGGGCTGTTTTCAGAGGCTGTACAACTGGGGTCCAAGCCCTGTCCACCGGGCTCCAGACCCCGAGCTTAAGACGCCGATGGGGCGAGGCCTCAGGTGGCACAGAGTCCTCCACTTACAAGACAGCCTGCAGGTGCACATGTGAACCGCTGTCCCTTTCCCTCACGGTCTGGACAGGCCGCGGCACACCCTGGGCTTCTCCACATGGCCGGGTGCAGTGACCTGTCCCTCTGTTCCAACAGGGCACCTGGGACTGTTTCAGGCCACTGGCACTCCTCACATGACCAGAGGGCCCCAGTGCCCACTGGGGCCTCTACAAGATAACAGTTGCCACTGCACGTTTAAACCAGTGCTAATGACGCAGTATTCACTGTCCACATGGCACAGAATTAAAAATAATAAGTGGCAGAGAAGAGCAGGCGCCCAGAACGGGGGCAAAGCTTGCCCTGCAGCCCCACACACGTCCCGGGGGCTGACTGAGTGCCTTCTAACCCTGTTAGCTTTCAGCTCTGCTTCCTCAAGCATGCTAAATATATCCCATTAACTGAACGACCTCAAAACAAAACAAAACAAAACAAAACAAAAAACAAAACAAAACAAAAAACCAAGCCACTGACCACTGGAGAGCCTGGACTCAGGAAGCTCCAGGAGAGACTCGGGGGTCCTGGGAAGGGCTGGGGGACCATTCATGCCCCGTTTATACGGCCAGGCTCAGTGCCAACCTGAGCTGGCATCTTTCACAGATGGATTGCTCCTGTGCACGCACCTCAAGGACCCACACGGACACACTTCCGCGTCTTCTCCTCACAGGGCCTCTCTGCTTTTTTCCCCCGCTCCCGGCTTTGTAGTGACCTTGTTTCCTTATTCCCTCTTTCTCTCCACTTCTAACCCTAAGAGCAGTAATCCGAGATTTTCACACACATGTAAGACATAGTTCTTATCAAGAATGAAGTGTATTAGTAAACCCACTTTTCTCCAGAAAACCCACAGTCAAATCCTGTGGGATTTGGTGTTTAAAATTTTAATTGTATGATAAATACAAAAACATCTGGTTGTTGGTTTTAAAGGCTTGCTTTATTTTCAAGCATTCTATCTGACTTTGTGCTATTTAAAGATGCACTGAGAATCGCAAAACTGTCCCCTGGTCACACATCCTGGGGGCAGGGGCACGTGCCCAGGAACAGGGACTCAGGGGATGCCGTGGTTCCTCTGGGCAGTCCAACCTTTGAGCACCACCAAATCCAAAGGCTACACGAAAGGGTCTCTGGCTGGTTTCTGAAAGGTGGAGCACCATCCCTGAGTTTGCTGGTTACTGAGACTTCCTCTTCCGGGGATTGACCACTCATTCTTTGTCCGTTTTTCTTGTGGATTCTTTTATTTGTAGATCTTCCTTATAGTTTTGGATATGAATCCTTTGCCAGTGTATTGCAAAATCTTCTGGGAGCGTGTAGCCTGCCTTTTGTGAACTTTGTGACGTCCTGTTGATTAGAAATTCTTAATTCTAACACACTTGACTTTATCATTTTTGTACTTTTCTGTGTCCTGTTGAAGATATCTTTCCCTATGCTGCAATCAAAGATAACCTTTCCTCTTCCAGAAGTTTAAAAATTTTTCCTTTTGATTCTCACATTTACCATTTGCGTTCTCCATCCTTTTTACTTGCAGCTGTGTCTCCACTTAATGCGAGAACCCTGCAGAAGCACACGGCTGGTCCTGGCGCCTTCAGTCTTTACGCATGGCATCACCATGGACGGGGGACAGGGTCCCCTGTCCCCTCGGTGTTTATTCCTCTTCTCCTGCCTGTAGTTACACAAATACTGCTCGGGGTCCCATCTCACTGCTCTACTCAATTTTTTTAAATTGTCCTTAAAGCTGTATTTCTTTTAAATTATTTTCTTTGTGCTTTCTCTGAGGATGACAATATTATTCTCTTTATCGGTCTACTTGTATTGATACTTACCGCCTCCCAAAGCAGAAACGACAGCCTGACAACAGTAGGGCTCCCTTCAAGGCTCCTGCTTGGTGCTGTTGCTGGCATACAGTTTACTTCTAAACTGGTATGAACTGCACCTTGTACAGATATCATTTCTGCTTTAAATAGCCTTTTATCTTCTAGGAAACTTTAAAAAAATTTTTTAATGTTTATTTAATTTTGAGAGCACGTGCGCGAGGAAGCACGCCTGTGCGCGCGCGTGCAAGTGGGGGAAGGGCAGAGAGAGGGAGACATAGAATCTGAAGCAGGCTTCAGGCTCTGAGTTGTCAGCATAGAGCCCAATGCAGGGCTCGAACCCATGAACCGTGAGATCATGACCTGAGCCAAAGTCGGATGCTTAACTGAATGAGCCACCCAGGCGCCTCTATCTTCTAGGAAGTTTAAAGAAAACAACAGTCTTTCCCAGGCGCTGTTCCCAGGCTGACTCTCAGGCAGTTTTCCCATCCTTATTTGGGCAAATACACCAATAAATCCTACCAGCTTTTGTTCAATTGAAAATGTTTTATTACACATTTGTTTTCGAGAGATACTTTTACTGGATGCAGTCTTCTGGGTGGCCAATTTTTTTGAGCTTTCTCCCCCACTGTTTCAGATGAGAAGTTGGTGATTCGCTGTAATACTGTCTGCCCACATGTAACGTGCTGTTCTTTAACTGCTTTTAAGACTTTCTTTGTTTTCAGTTTTCAACAGTTTTAACCACACTGTGCTCAGGTGTGGTATTCTTTGAATTTATCCAGTCTGGGATTGTCTTAGTTTCTTGGATCTATAGATTGTTTTCTTACCAAATATGGTAAGTTTATGACCATTTTCTTCCCAAATTTTTTTCTTCTGCCAGGTCATCTCCCCTTTCTGGGACTCCCAATTACACGTCAGTTGGAAACTATCTTACAACCTGTTCTTCAGACTGAATACAGACTGAATGATCAGTCTTCAATCTCAGTGACTGCTTTCTTCTACTTCACCCAATCTACAGCTAAACTCAGCCAGGAGCCGCACACTTCAGATGCCTGCTCCCCTCAAGCCGCTGATACTTCTCCATTCCTTTGTCTGCAGGCTCTCGCTGCTTCTGTAAAGCCCTGAACACTAACTCTTGCCTCTGCATTGGTGCTTAGCTTGGGCGCTGGCTCCTGCGATGAGGTTGGGAGTCCATCCCCTGGCAGAGAATGGGGTAAATGTGGGACTCACCCACCACCCATCATAATGGAGAGGATTAATTATAACTATCTGTAGGGGCGCCTGGGTGGCTCAGTCAGTTAAGCATCTGACTCTTGATTTTGGCTCAGCTCATGATCTCACAGTTCATGAGTTTAAGCCCCATATCAGGCTCTGACAGTGCAGAACCTGCTTGGGATTCTCTCTCTGCCCATCCCTCGTTGCTCCCTCTCTCTCAAAATAGATAAGCTTTAAAAAATAAAAAATAATAAAAACAAAAATAATTTAAAAATAATGGCTATTATAGATATCTATACAATAATAGTTTCCAGATTACGGAAGTAAATATAAAAGTAAAGCAAGAGACCGAACATAAGCTTGAAAAAATATTCATAACATATATGAATAGCTATACACCAAAAAGTGTTCACTTTAAGACAAGTAAATTAAAATAGTAAAAAAAAATAACCATTTTTGTACATCAAACTGTTAATATTTTTTTAAAAACCTCTAATAGTCGGCATTGGTAAGAGCAGGCAAGAGTGAGTACTCACATACTCTCGGTGCCCTTCAGAGAGAGAGATAAAAAAGCCTTAAAAATGATTATTTATTTTGATCTAACAATTCCACACCCAGAAATACGTCCTAAAGAAATCAAACATGTACAAAAACTTAGCTAGGAAAATGTTTACTGAAGCACTGTGTATAATGAAAATTCAAAACTAAATATTAAGCAATAAGTACATCTGACTAAAAAACGATACCATTACACCATGAAATACAATGACGATACAGTTTCATGAAATACAATGCAGCCACTTGAAATACTGTGATAAAAAAATAATATTTAATGACAGAAAACCAGTGATAATTTGATGGAAAAAGGAAGCCGATAAATTACTATGAGAAGTATACGTTTTTTGCTGGAAAACTATGTGTTACTGTGAAAGACTAGGAGATCATTTTTATATTTTTATTGTGGCTCTATATACATAAACGTGTATGCGTGCAACACAAAATCTGTCATTTTAGTCATTTTTCAGTGTACAATTCAGAGGCAGTAATCCTGTTCACAATGCTGTGGCACCGTGGGCACGGACCCTGGAAGGAAGCATGGGGTCCACTAAGAAGGGACGCCCTGCCCCTGCCCCCGCCCCCGCCCCCGGTATCCTTTAACTTACTTCCAGTGTCTACAATTTGACGACTCTGGGTCCTCACACGAGTGGATCCTACACAACGAGTCCTGTCGTGACGGGCTGGTCTCACTCAGCACAGCGCCAGTGCTGGGACTGCCTTCCGGTTCGCAGCTGAGTGATGACCAACAATGCGCACAGGGCACTTTTCACTAAGCCGTCCCCCTGCAGGTGGACACTTGGGCTGTTTCCACCTTCTCGCCGTATGAACATTGCGGCTGAGAACGTGGGGGTGCAAACAGTGATTCATGCACTTGCTTTCAGTTTCTTGATTGGAAATGCTGGATCACATGGTAATTCTATGTTTCAGTTTTTGAGGACCCACCCCAGTTTTCCATGCAGCTGCATGATTTTACGTTTCTGCCAGCAGCTCGTGAGGGCTCCGGTTTCCACACCCTGGCGGCACTTACTTTCCATGTTTAGATAATAGTTGCCTGAAGGGGTGTGAGGTGACTCTGTGGTTTTGATTTGCATTTCCCTGATGACTGGTGATCCTGAGTATCTTGTCATGTGCTAATTGCTGTTTATAGATCTTCTCTGGAGGAACATCTACTCAATCTCCTTGCCCACCTTTGAATTGGATTGGACTCTTGTTATTGGGTGATAGTTCTTTATATATCCTGGATAGGAATCCCCTAGCAGGATTTAGGACTTTTCCTCCCATCCCACGAATTGTCTCTTCACACTTTGGAATAGTGTCCTTTGGCACACACAAGTTTTTAATTTTGATGACGTTTATCTATTTTAATTTTATTGTCTGTGCTTTTGGTGTCACATCCAAGAAATCATTGCCATACCCAATGAATGTTGTGGAGATTTTCCTCTACCTTTTCTCTAAGAGATTTATGGTTTAAGCTCTTACATTTAGATCTTTGATCTATTTTGAGTTAATATCTGAATTACAGTGTAAAGAAAGGGCCCAACTGCATTCTTTTGCATGTGGAGATCCCCTTTTGCATGTGGAGATCCCCTTTTCCTGACGCCATTGGTTAGAAAGATGGCCCTTTCCTCCCACTGAGTGGTCTTGGCACCCTGCCGAAAATCATTTTATCTACGTGAGAGTTCATTTCTGGGACATTCTGTCTTCACGCCAGCACCGCGCTGTGTTGATTATGGTAGCTCTGTAGTAGGTTTTGAAGTCAGGAGTGGGGGGCCTCCAGGCTTGTTCTTTTGCAGGATTGTTTTGGCTGTTCAGGGTCCCTTGAGATCTGTATGAATTTCAGAATGTGCTTTTCTGTTTCTGTGAGAAACTCATTGGGATTCTGACAGGGACTGCACCGAATCTGTGGCTCACTCCGAGCGGTGCTGGCGTTGTAAGTGTTCACTCCTCCAACCCATGGACACAGCACATGCTCCCACGTTCTTAAGTCAGCTCTTTACTCTCTTTCAGCAATGTCTTGTGGTTTTCAGTGTACGAGTCTTTTGTGTCCTTGGTTAAGTTTTCCTAATATTTTACTTTTTGATGCTGTTGTAAATGAATATTTTTCTTAATTTCCTTGTTGGATAGTTCATCTCAAGTATATAAAAATATAACATGTTTCTGTATTAATTTTGTATCTTATAACTTCTCTGAATGCATTTGTTAGTTCTAGGTTTTGTGCGGGTGTTTTAGGATTTTCTACATATAAAATCATACCATTTATGAACAGAGATCAGTTTACTTCTTCTTCCCAATTTCATATGCTCTTTTGGAGCGGGGTGTCTAACTGCTCTAAGTGGAAGTCAGAGGGGGCAAGTGTACAAAATGAAGGAGGCAGAGACTCGGCACGGCAGACTCCTTACCAGTTGCTGTGACCATCGTCAGGCACAGCAGAGCCAGTGCTCACTAGAGTCTCCCAGACAGACCCATGACCACACAAGGCGAGCTGACAACTGCTTCCGGACAAGCAGGTGGACATGCTGGCTGCCAATTCCTGAAGCTGCTCCAACGAGGAACCGGCCCCGGCTCATCTTTATGAGAAATTTCAACACAAAACAGGAATGTGATGCTGACCAGGTAGCGTACCTTAGGGTCCACGAGGGCGCCGGCCTTGATAAGGTACTTCACTGCGTCTAAATGGTTGTTTTCTGCTGCCTCCATCAACGGGGTCCTCTGGTCTTCTGAGCAGGTGTCAATGTTCGCGCCCGCCTGGTGACACAGGACAGTTCAGGTGTGGGGGAGCCGTCAATGTAGCCCCCACCTGGCTCACATTCAGACACTTCAGACCCTTGAAAGCACTAAGAGCTCATGAGCTATGTTAAAATCATTTCCAACGACCAACTGTAACTGAGTCTTCAGAACTGAATTCAAAAACATGATTGTTCTATTACTGCCAAACCTTCAGTTCAAGAAGAGCATTTTCAAGGCGCCTGGGTGGCTCAGTTGGTTATGTCTGACTTCAGCTCAGATCATGATCTTATAATCCGTGAGTTTGAGTTTCACACTGCGCTCTGTGCTGACGGCTCAGAGCCTGGAGCCTGCTTCGGAATCTGTGTCTCCCATTCTCTCTGCCCCTCCCTCCCTCACTCACATTGTCTCTCCCTCTCTCACAAATAAACATTAAAAAATTAAAAAAAAACAACAACAGCATTTTCATTTCCACTCAATTTGACAGAAAATGTTTAAAGCACGTTAGTGACAATACCTTCAGAAATGAGAAAGAAATGATAACTGTCTAAAGCAAGCAAAGAAGGGATGTGGGGGGCCACTCAGCGAGGCTAGGCAGGGGACGGGCAGTGACCTGGCCTGCAGTGACCAAAAGACACCCTGGTTCAGTGACCTCTTTCTCTAGCTGTTTTAGTGCTTCCCAAACAAAATAAGCAGAACAAAAACTGATCTCCAGTAGTATGTATTCTGAAGCAATTTCGAATTCTTCCCGTAGAGCAGGTACCTGGAAAACTAATGAGCTAGCAAGTACACAAAGACCAACTTCAGTCTGTTTGAAACTTAAGCCCCCAACTTCAAAACAGGTCGTGTGCTAGCAAATCAGCCACCTCACAACTGAAATCTTTTTTTCTTTTTTCCCCATGGGGGAAAAACCGTCTACCTTCTTAAACTCATGTACCAAAAACTAATGTTTAGTTTATAAAATAAATACTTAATAGGGAAAGGCTAAGAATAGTATTGTTTTTGCTGTTAGCAATTAAACGCAAAAATAACAAAATGAGTGGGGCACCTGGGTCGGTTAAGCATCGACTTCAGCTCAGGTCATGATCTTGCAGTTTGTGAGTTCAGGACCCGTGTCAAACTCTGTGCTGACAGCTCAGAGCCTGGAGCCTGCTTCATATTCTGTGTCTCCCTCTCTCTCTCTCTCTGTCCCACCCCCGCTCACGCTCTGTCTCTCTCTCTTTCAAAAATAAATAAACTTTAAAAAAAATTTTAAAAAGTGAGTTGAGAAATTTTTTAAATGGACCCAGAGTGTTGCACAGGGAAACCAGCGAGCTGAGTTGGTTCAGGGACCCTTGAAGAAGACTTCCGGCAAATTCCAGAGGGCAGGGTGGGGCTGCTGGCCACAAGCAGAGCTAAAGGTCAGGGGTCAGAGGACCAGGCCCTCCCTGAGATTCAGGGGCAGGTCTGAGGACCCACGACTAGTTCCCAGTGTGACTGAGCGAAAGCAGGGGCAACAAGTGACCAAGCCCACACATGAGCACAGAGACCTTCACAGGAACACACAATCCAGAACTGACACCATGCGAGCTGGCCCAGAAGAAAGTGATCATCACCAGGAAAAGGTAGCGAAGACCGCGAGACAAAGGGAGGAGACAGGGAAAAGAGTCAAACCAGGAGACCCCCACATGACTCACGAGGTCGCCCAGAGAGAATGGTGAGGACAGGGAACCGGGTCCCCAGGGAAGAGTTCCAGTCCAGTAGGATGGACTCTGTATAGGCTCTAGGCCAGACACACCACAGCCCAGGCACGCTCCAACCCCCCCACCCCATTCCCCAGAACGTCCCTGCGTGAGCGTGTAAAGCGTGCAAGATCCTGTGTGGGTGCGTGCAGTTCATGGCAGGTCCCTAGGCTCAGGGGTCAGTGCAACAGGTGTGGCTCTGTCCTTCCCCTCCAGGCTATGTGACTGTTAGAACACACACCTTTCTGTGTTAGAAGACACCTCATAGGCTCACGGCAGTAACACTAACACAAAGACAGGGTGACAGGCACCCTAGAGCTAAGGAGCAGATGGAGGTGACCTGCCAGTGGGGACACATGCACCTGGACCCAAGACAGAGTGGCTGCTATTAGTGACCAGTGGCAGGGATGCCCACATCACGGATGTCCCCAGTGTTGGCACTGGAGTTCTCCATCTGCGCCCAGCACAGCCACCCTGTGCACACAGCCCCTGAGCTTGGTGGGGGGCGGGGGGGGGGTGTGCAGCTGAGGGCCGGAGGAGCACATGCTTCCTTTCATTTAACTTTGTCATTTAAGTTCAAACAGACACATGTGGCAAGGCACGCCACACTGCAGTGGGTCAGGGCCCAAATGAAATAAGAGCTGCTCCCAGTGAGACCTGAGGATGAAAATTAAACAGACGGGAAGGTATCAAAACCGCTCTTCACAGGCGCTCCTGCCTGGGAGGGGACACTCCCTCAGACCCCAATGGGACAGGAGCCCAGGCGAGTACAAGTTAGCCATACCAGGTGGCGGCGGCGGTTTTAGTGCTGCTCTGGGGCTGGGGAGAGGGTGCAGAGCCAGAGCCTACCTAGAAGACGGGGTGGGAGACACCCCACAAAAGCTGAGCCTCCAAGAAACAACACCCTTGGATTCAGGGCAAACTAGATAAACCTGCCCCATATCTTTCCTGGGGAAACTCAAGAAAAGCTCAGGTTCTGAAGGGAGAAAAATATACACAATCACAGGCTCTGAAGCTCAGGGGGTGGGCAGCCTGGGCCAGTGAATTAAGGATCAGGCTAAGAATCCAGCCAGGTGGAGCCGAGCCCTAGACATCAGGTCAGCCCAGGGGGTCACAGAGAACAGCACTAAAAAGGGCTGGTTTTCCACAATAAGGAACATTTTATTTTGCAACAGTTTAAGACCCACGAGAAGCTGCAGATCAGCATAGAGCTCCTGCGCCCGCTTGCTTCCCCAGGATGGCACCTCACACGAGGGCAGCAGAGGCAGGCCTGGTACCAGAACTCAGGCACACTTCCTCCCTCAGTGGTCACGGGCACAAGACAGGCTTCTGCACTTGGGACTGAAAGGCAGATACACAAGAATTCCCAACGTGGGACTCGATGAGCATAAAGCTGAGAGGCAGACACAGGTAAGCCCCCCGTGGTCTGAGGATGCTTGCAAGGTGGTCAAACCAGAGAAGCGCAGACACTGGAGCTGTCACCATCAGAGCCTGGAGAGCTGCGGGGGGTGGCCAGTGCTGCATCCTGACCTGCAGTGAGGTGGGTGCCATTTATGATTATTTATTAACAGGACGCTTAGACCTTAAGAACCTTTCTGTATGCACCACACACACACACACACACACACACACACACACTTTAACATTTTTAAAAAAACATTAAAAAAAAAAAAAAAGGCCAGGGGCATCTGGGTGGCTCAGTCAGTTGAGTATCAAACTCTTGATTTTGGCTCAGGTCATGATCTCATGGGCTGTGAGTTCAAGCCCCAAGTCGGGCTCTGCACTGACAGCACAGAGCCTGCTTGGGATTCTCTCTCTCTCTCCATCTCTGCCCCTCCACGCTCGTGCACGTGCGCGCACTCTCTCTCTCTCTCTCTCTCTCTCTCAAAATAAATAAATAAACATTAAAACAAAAAAGAAATATTTCTTAAAAAAAAAAAAAAAAGAAGAAGAAGAAAAAGGCCAAAGAGTAAATAGGTCCTTTAAAAGGAGTAACAAGCTAATTTCTTAAAAAGCAAGCATGGCAACCAGAAGACCGTGGGATCATTCCTTAAACAAAATGAGAGAAAAGAACCAGCAACCTAGAATTCCAAATCCAGGGCAACGTCTCCCAAGAAGCCCCCATACCGGTCTCCGAGAGTGAGGAGGAGAAGCCTGGGTGGCCCCCTCACTCAACCTCGTGCAGCAAAAGGGAGGGACTATCAGGGTGAGTCGGCCCCACCTCCTACAACAGTCCTGCACTGTACTGGGCCTCCAGTCCACCCTCCGAGAAGCAAAAACCATGCCCTCTATGACTCCACAGGACAGGGACGAGAGGACATCCGGCTGGAGTGCTGACTCCCAGCCCTCTCCCTCAGAGCGCCAGCACCCGAGGTCACTGCCTTGATGGCCAGGACAGCTGCCCTTGACCTCTCTCCAACAGGCTTGTCCTATGTCAGATCAGCCACTTGCCACTGTCACTGCCAAAAACCAACCCTTGTGTGATCACTCTGGGTGGCCCTCTCGGCTGCCCCCAAGTCCTGCTAGGCTTCTCCTGAACTTGCGCCTGAGGCCTCCACAGGCCTCCCCACCGGAGCTCAGCAGGCCAGCGCACCTTCCCTCCCTCCCTCTGCACCTGCAGCTCCCTCACCTCACCTGTCTCAAGACCGAGGACACAACACTGCACACCAGATCACAGAGCGACCTCTGGAGGCAGCAAAGAGGAGTATGTAGCCTCCAAGTGAGTGAAGAGAAAGGAAACGAGACAATTAAAACAAATATCAACCAACCCAAAAGACAGCAACAAAGGAAATTAAAAAAAGAAATATTTGAGGGCACCTGGGTGGCTCAGTCAGTTAAGCATCCAACTCTTTTTCTTTTTATTAAATTTTTTTTGTTTGTTTATTTTTGAGACAGAGACAGAACATGAGCAGGGGAGGGGCAGAGTGAGAGGGAGACACAGAATCCGAAACAGGCTCCAGGCTCTGAGCTGTCAAGCACAGAACCCGATGTGGGGCTCGAACCCACGAACCGTGAGATCATGACCTGAGTCAAAGTCAGACGCTTAACTGACTGAGCCACCCAGGCGCCCCAAGCATCCAACTCTTGATTTTAGCTAAGGTCACGATCTCACGGTTCATGAGTTTGAGCCCCAAACTGTGCTGACAGCACAGATTCTCTCTGGGATTCTCTCTCTGCCCCTCCTTGGTGTGTGCGTGCACACGCGCTCTCTCTCTCTCTCTCTCTCTCTCTGTCTCTCAAAAGAAATAAACATTTAAAATTGAATGAATGACTGTATAAAGAAATGCCAGAAATTATCTATCATAATCTATCATCTAGACTAAAAGTTTCTATTAAAATACCAAGTCTCTCACCACTGTTATTCAACATAGTGTAGGAAGTCCTAGCCTCACCAATCAGACAACACAAAGAAATAAAAGGCATCCAAATCAGCAAGGAGGAAGTCAAACTTTCACTCTTTGCAGATGACATGATACTCTATATGGAAAACCTGAAAGATTCCATAAAAAAACAACAACACTAGAACTGATCCATGAATTCAGCAAAGTTGCAGGATATAAAAATCAATGCACAGAAATCAGCTGCATTTCTATACACCAATAATGAAACAGCAGAAAGAGAAATTAAGAAATCAATCCCATTCACAACACCAAAAACTATGAAATACTAGGAATAAACTTAACCAAAGAGGTGAAAAATCTATACACCAAATGCTATTCTTTCACCCCTTATGAAAGAATAAAGAAGAACACACAAAAAAATGGAAAAATATTCCATGCTTGTGGATTGGAAAAACAAACATTGTTGAAGTGTCGATACTACCCAAAGCAATCTACGTATTCAATGTAATCCCTATCGAAATAACATCAGCATTCTTCACAGAGCTAGACACACAATCCTAAAATTTGCATGGAACCAGAAAAGACCCTGAATTAGCCAAAGCAATCTTGAAAAAGAAAATCAAAGATGGAGACATCACAATTCCGGATTTCAAGACGTAATACATCTTTGTATTCAAAGCTGTGATCATCAAGACAGTACAGTACTAGCACAAAAACAGATACTTAGGAACAGAATAGAGAAACCAGAAGTGGACCCACAAATGTATGGTCAACTAATCTTCAACAAAGCAGGAAAGAATATCCAATGGAATAAAGACAGTCTCTTCAGCAAATGGTGTTGGGAAAACTGGACAGCAACATGCAGAAAAATGAACTGCTCTTTTATACCATACACAAAAATAAATTCAAAATGGATGAAAGACCAAAACGTAAGACCGGAAGCCATCAAAATCCTCAAGGAGAAAACAGGCAACAACCTTTTTGACCTTGGCTGTAGCAACTTCTTACTCAACACGTCTCCAGAGGCAAGGGAAACAAAAGCAAAAATGAACTATTGGGACCTGATCAAAATAAAAAGCTTCTGCACAGGGAAGGAAACAATCAGCAAAGCTAAAAGGCAACCGACAGAATGAGAGAAGATTGTTGCAAATGACACATCAGATAAAGGATTAGTATCCAAAATCTATAAAGAACTTATCAAACTCAACACCCAAAAACCAAATAATCCAGTGAAGAAATAGGCAAAAGACATGAATAGACACCTCTCCAAAGAAGACATCCAGATGGCCAACAGAAAAATGAAAAAATGCTCAACATCACTCATCATCAGGGAAATACAAATCAAAACTACAAGGAGATACCACCTCCCACCTGTCAGAGTGGCTAAAATTAACACCTCAGGCAACGACGGATATTGGCGAGGATGCCCAAGTGCACCCTTTTGCACTACTAGTGGGAATGCAAACTGGTGCAGCCACTTTGGTAATCAGTATGGAGGTTCCTCAAAAAATTAAACATAGAACTACCCTACGACTCAGCAATTGCACTACTAGGTATTTATCCAAGGGATACAGGTGTGTTGTTTCAAAGGGACACATGTACTCCAATTTTATAGCAGTGCTATCGACAATAGCCAAAGTATGGAAAGAGCCCAAATGTCTATCAACGGATGAATGAATCAAGAAGATCTGGTATCTGGTGTGTTTGTGTGTGTGGGGGTATACATATATATCCCCCCCCCCCACACACACACACACAATGGAGTACTACTCAGTAATCAAAAAGAATGAAATCTTGCAACTACATGGATGGAACTAGAGGGTATTATGCTAAGTGAAATTAGAGAAAGACAAATATCAGGTGACTTCACTCATACGGAATTTAAATTACAAAACAGATGAACATAAGGGAATGGAAGCAAAAATAATATAAAAAGAGGAAGAGGGGGCAAAACGTAAGAGACTCTTAAATACAAAGAACAAACTGAGGGTTGCTGAGGGGTTTTGGGTGGTGGGATGGGCTAAATGGGCAAGGGGCATTAAGGACACTTGTTGGGATGAGCACTGGGTATTATACACAGGGGATGATGAATCACTGGACTCTACTCCAGAAATCATTATGGCACTATACGCTAACTAATGTGGATGTAAATTAAAAAAATAATAAATAATAATAAAATACCAAGATTATCACACTGAGCTTTTAACAAATCTAGCAACATGCTACTTAACAAGATACATCAAAACAGAGGCTTTTTGGCATGCGACGAAGCCAGGAAGGGTCTGCAAGAACATTTTTAGGCATTAGGAACCTACCCCAACAGGTGTATCTACTGTAAGATGCAAATGCAAACACCAACATGGTCCTGCCCCGTCCATGCCTGCCGCTTCCATCAGCTCGGGCCAGAACAACCAGGAAACATCCCAGGCGCCTTGGCTGCCAGCACCTCCGGCTCCCACAGAGGCACGCTCGGGAGACACCCTGCACGTGGCCCCGCCTCAGACAGCAGTGTCTACAGGGCACCCAACAGTGACAAGGCAGGGACCCCCCTCTAGCATTTTAGCACGTTAGATGTAAGCAAACAGGAATCATCAGACATTTGAGGAAAACCTTAAAAAAATACAGACCAAATGAAGAGAGCAGGACAAAACTTCAAAATTCCCATAATATCTTCAAAGAAACGAGGGAAGAACAGAGGTACAAAAAGGAATGCTCAGGGTGCAAGAAAGATCTCGAGATGTGACTGCACAGCTTAAAACTCTCCAGAGGAGCTGGAGGGTGAGGTTGAGAACACTTGTCAGCAAGTGGAACCGAAACGCCGAAAATGAAGGAATGGTGTGTGGCAGGAAAGGAAGACCAAAGAATTAGTACGTAAGGCCTACCATGTAAACAGGAGCTGCAGAGGGCAACACTGGGCATGCAGAGAGGAAGATGGCATCCAGAAACCCCAGAACAAGGGACAGGAATGTATGATGCACCAAATGGCCCAAAGGAGTCAAAAGACTGCTGCATCACAGTGAAATTTCAGACCAGTGGGGGTTAAAGGAAATTTCCTGAAGCTTCTGGAGATAAAGGACCAGACTGAAAATGTGGCCTCCAGGAGACAGGGCACCCTATACAGGGTCAGATAGGGGGTGTCCCTGGGAGCACTCAATGGGCTTCCAGGTGACACGGAGACCAGGTGCAGTCTGTTGAGAAGGTTAGGAATGAAATCAGCGGGAGGCCGAGAGACAACAGAAACACAAAACAATTACAGCTCTCAGACGTTGTGTGGCCAGCTCTGGACGGAGGTACTGTCGTGACCACCCAACACAAGGTCTCCCCACTGATCTCAGCAACACAGGGACACGGTCAAACAAGGAGGGCTGGAGGAGGGAGGTGTGCGTGCCTGGGCCAGGCCTTCCCACACTCCAAAGTCAGTAATTAATATTAAAAACTGACTGCAAAATGGAAACAAAAATAATAAATCAAGAAACAGCTGGATAAGCAGCACATTATTTTCAAACCCAGTGGTAAACGCCAGAGAAAACACCAGAGAAAGAGCTGCAAGACTGACGGCAGGGCCAGGGTGTGCCGGGACTGGAGGGACAGAAGCCCTGGCTTTCTGTTCGAGCCACTCAGTGCTATGTGACTTTCTCTCAGAACTATGAATCTTGGGTAAACTGCACTTGACAAAGGCAAGACAGAACGTGTGGGAGGCTCTGCAGAGAGCCGCGCGTCCGACCTGGATCAGCATGTGGCAGATGTCCACATGGCCGGCTTCGGCGGCGGCGTGCAGCGGGGACCGCTTGTTCTGGTGCTCCATCTTGAAGTTGGGGTCAATTCCGTCCACTGTGAACACACAGGTTTCACCGGTTATTTCGGGTGCAGACCCTGGTTCCCACAACTTCAGGCAAAGACACATGTAGACTGCCACCAGCAGCCAGCATCGCACGACGCCGTCCCGTGTCTAGCTAAGGGCAAAGCCAGGCTCCGATGCTGCCGGGAAGACTCAAAAGAGAGTATGCCAGTTTCACACAAAATTCAATGGGCAGCTCTATGGTCAGGAGTCACCTAACGCTGTAAATCCCTTCCCTCGCTACCCTTATCTAACCCGGGGGCTCCCTTATGCGTTTTCAAGTGCTCCTGGGCTCGGCCTCCCAGGACCCGGGCACCTGCTGAACGCAAGGGCGGCAGACCCCCTGGGCAGCCTGCCACGGACACTTGGCCGACAGACCAGCCAAAGAGCAGCCGGCAACCTTAGCACCCCACCAAGCCGAGAAGGAAAACGATTAAAACCTCCACTATGGTCAACATTCAATAACTTATATTTTAAGAACAAACTGCTAAGTCTTTTGTTTTTTTTTTTTTTTTGACCGTCAAGTAAAGAGATTTTTTAATCACTCTCTTGAACCGAGAGGAACCAAGTCTTGGGCTATGAGTTCAGAATCAAATTACTGTCCCTTCCTTGGCCAGAGACAGAACCACGAAGGGGCTCAAAGCACCAGCAGGTGCATCAAATGTAAGACACATGTGCAGATATCCCTGTCAGTGGTCTTGCCCTGCCCACGGCCAGCTTCTGTCAGCACAGGCCTGGCGCCTGCCTTCCTGCTGTCAGCACACAGCCTGCCCCAGCTCGCTCATCTTGCTTCTTCTGAATCTACATCTCCTCTTAATTATATGCCTAATTCCTTTATAAAGAGGAGAAATTCATAGGAAATATTTTTGAAATACTTTTTGAATTGAATTTGATTTGAATTGAAATATTTGAATTAAAATAAGAGAAATGGGAGACAGATAAAGAGAAACAGAGTAAGACCCGCCTCCTGAGAAAAGGCACCGTCAACTGCCGCCTGCTCCGGGATGCCGCCAGGACGGGCACCAGCCCCAGCACAGGCACAGGCCACTTACCCAGCATGAGCAGCACTTTCTGCAGCTCCCCTTGCCTGGCGGAGAAATACAGCTGCTTCGGATGGAAGCGAAGCTTCTTGGGTCTGCGAGGAAAGCGTGGGACAGCTGTGACCCCCAGGCAGCCCGTCCCTGGCTCCCGGCCCACCTGCTGCCACACACACACAAATGCACAGGAAGCTGCAGGATGGGAAGACCTGGATGACGTCCACCTGCTGATGTCTCGGGGTCAAGGGCACCAAACTCACCAGGCTCAGGCATCTCCCAGTAAAAACAACAAAAATGAACAACTATCGGGGCGACTGGGTGGCTTAGTTGGTTAAGCATCCGACTTCGGCTCAGGTCCTGATCTCGCGGTTCGTGAGTTCGAGCCCTGTGTTGGGGCTCTGTGCTGACCGCTCAGAGCCTGGAGCCTGCTTCGGATTCTGTGTCTCCCTCTCTGTCTGCCCCTCCCCTGCTCTCTCTCTCTCTCTCTCAAAAATAAAAATAAAACAAATAAAAATAAAAATAAAATAATAAAATAATAAAATAAAATAATAAAATAAAATAATGAGCAACTATCTTCTTCATCCACAACAGAATGGTTGGTGAGGCTTCTGTATATTGTGACGTCAGAGCGAACCGTCTCTGTGTAGCACGGGGTCAAGGGAGGCCCAGAGGCGGTGGTGGCAGTGTGGTCACACCTGGCCCAGCCTACCCCCTTCAGCAGTACCAAGTCTGGGCCTGGCGAGTGGGGCAGGGAAACGCAACAATCACCAGAACACCAGGGCCACAGATGAGGCTAGACACTAACACAGCAGAAGCTGTGGGGGACTCGGCGATGTGTCCCAACGGCTGAGACTCTTCCTCTCAGCAAGAGTAATGAGACGCATGCCCCTTCTGGCACAGGCGCACTTCCCTGGGAGGAGACATCTGCCTGGCTCCTGGGTCACAGACTCACGGCGCTCCTGCAGGGCTGTGCTATCTGGGAGCTGGCCCACAAGCCTGAATGGCCACTTGATCCAACCCTCACGACACAGAGGAGGAATCAGCCAAGTGGCATTTGCTCCAATGTCCCGAGGTCAATGCCAGGGGTTAACAACATCCAGGGGAAACGTTTGTAAAAGCCTTACCAAGACTGTCCTCACTTATGACTTTTAGAAGTCACCTTTTGCTCTTAGGATATTGAACAGCTTGCAATAATTCCCTGAAACAGTGTAAAAAATATGTGAATTGTCCTGATGAACATCATCAATCAAAAAGCTGATGGATGTTACCAGGGCCTCCTTGGGAATGCCCCATGACCCTGTGGGGGTGCCCCGTGACTCTCAGGTGGTGCCACACAGGGTGCAGACACCTAGGAAGTACGGCAAGGGCGGTACTGGAAGCAGCGAGGGATTTAAAGATGTGTGGGCAAACGGCCCAGTGGCTGACACAGAGGGAAGAGAATCTGCTGGAAAGAGTGTCTAGATGTGCAGATATCAGTGGGTCAGGCCCTGAGTCATCTAAAAACGCAGACTGGTTCTTACTTTTCTGAGTCTAGAGCGATCAGAGCACTTTCCAAGGTCTCCTTCCCTGGTCCCTGGGAAAGGCCGGGGGCCGGCTTCACCAGCCCCGCAGGCCCTGTGGGGTCGAAGCCTTCGGCTGCCTGAGGGCCCGTGCTCTGCGGCTTGCCGTCCTCCAAGAGCGATGGTCCAGCAGTGCTTCGAGGGTAAGAAACAGACAACATGCTGAGTGTCAGACACGTGAAAAACTCCGCTTCTTGTGGAAACCAACAAAAACACAGACCATGATTCACTCAGACCCTTCCATCTACGCTGCTCTCTGAGCATGAAAATGGTTTCGGACTCACTTTCTGTTTAGGCCCTGGATCAGAGTCCAGTTCGACGGCAAATTCCCAGAAAAAAGTGACATTCAAAGCAAGGGAAACTTTTCCAGGGCTTCCAGGACCACATTCAAGTTTGCTTTTGTGAATGAGCTTGACGGTTGGATCTATCAAATCCCACTGCTTTCCCCAGTGGACAGAAATCCCCCTGGGACTCTGATGCAAAGTATGTTAAATTTATACATTAGCAAGTACAGAGTAACAGGAAGGAATTGGCCTCCTCCCAATATTCAGTTTGATATGTCTACAATTCAAGGCTCTTTTAAATGACCCTCAACAAAGTTTCATTTTTCTCTGTATCAGTGTAATATTTATCATATTAGATACTCCCAAAATGAACCCTTCCCTTAAAAAAATTGTTTTTGGTGACCTAGGGCCTTCACAATACAACTCAGCAATAAACTGTAGCAGCTGGAGCTGATGTTTCATATTACACCCATCTGCAACACACATATGGATGTGTACGGTCACAGAGAAGGCCACGAATGTGTAAAAGCATGCATGGGGCACGGATGCAGACGCGTGCACACACATGCACAGGGGTATGGACGTGTACAGACACACCCAGCAGTCAGCACTTAAGAGACACACACGTTTCCAGGAGAGCTGCCCAAGGCTCCGCTGGGCATGTACCTGCCCGTGGTAGTGTCAGCCCTGCCCTCCACCAAGGAGCTCTTGTCCTGCCCAGGGGCCAGCGTCACGGTGGAGGTTGTGTCTGCTTTTGCGATGGTCACCTCTTTGGCCTTGGAGATCTCCTCCCCACAGTGGGGACAGTAGCTGGCGTTATTGACTCGAGAGGCACAGTCTTTGTGGAAGCGATGAGAGATGCTGCTCTCAGGCTGACATTCCATAAAATTACCCTAAAAATGGGAAGGTGAGAAATTATTTTTTAAAATTAGGGCTAACATGCAAAGAAGTAAACACAGTGCTCCTGAACCTGCACGTTGGACAGGGGTGCCCAGAGGCCAGTAGGGGCCCCCAGTTCCTGGCTATGTAAGCAGGAGATGAGGGATCCTACATCCCTGCTGAAGGGGGGAGGTCACCTGACTGCCCCCCATACCTCAAGGGGCCAAAGCCTAACCCTCCAGCAGTTCTAACTAGAGGAGAGAGGCCCCAGAAGACCAGGCCCCAAGAAGGACCCCCAGAGGACAATCCAGGAACAGATTCGCGGAACAGAGTGTCGGGAGGAACAGGGCTCTGCAGAGATCACCCAGCACGACTGTGGGGGCACTTGAGGAAAACCCCTGATGGTCTCAAAAAAGGACTCTGGCTGGCACTAAGGAGGTAAACCTCCAGCAGGATGAGAAGCAGTTAAGAGTAGGGTGCTCTTGCTGGGAGCTAAGGGTCAATGGACACAGAGAAGCAGTTTCCCTCTTTTTTTTTTTAGCAGAAGCAACAAAGGATACTGAACACAAGGAAGGGCACACAGGTGCGAAATCCAAAGAGCAGCCACTGTGGAGACGCTCCTGGCCCAAGTGGGTGTCTCAGCCTCAGGCCAAGGGAACCACAGGGCTCCCCGCCTTCTTCCAGGCACCCTAGGCACCAGTGGGCACAGGTGTATATGGAATGAACAAGACCCTAACTACCAGGAGATGAAGGCAAAGCAGAAGGCGAGGCAGGCCTTGCCCAGGAGAACGGCCGCCATGCGTTCAGACACAGCGAGCAGGAGGAGAGCCGAGGGTGCCCGGCTCACATGTCCCCGTTGTCCCCGGGAGGCCAAAGCCTCAAATGCAGCAAAAAGGGAGTGTATGTGGCAGGCAGGCCCCCAGACTCAGGAGCTGCGGGAGGCGTCTGCCACAGCTGTCAGCCAGTGGAGGGAGGCAGTGAGCGCTGGCACCAGCCTGCTTAGCGGGGCACTTGCACGGCTGGCCGGGCACTCACCGCTGTGCAGAAGTAGCCGCAGCCGGGACAGCACTGGTGCTTCACCATCCGGCCCCGGTGGTCTTCACACAGCACCAAGAGCGGCGCTTTGCTGGATGGGCGCATCAGCTCGTGCTTGACCACGCTGTTGGTGCACCTGCCCAGCTGCAATCAGACAGGACCAGGATCAGCGACAGGGCCTTCGGGGAGGGGCCTGGCGGATGGTAGTCCAAGGCGGACTCTGAGGGCTCCCGCGCAGGGCTGGGAATGCAGAGGGCAGGCAGGGCTCCATCCTCTGCACACCCACCAGAACAGACCGGTGAGCTTGATGAGTGGCCACACACAGTGTCAGAGGAGTGGGTGGTTAACTTGCCAAAACGAGGAAAAAGTCCTGGGCAAGTTGGGGTGTGGGCCGGGTACTGAGGAAAAATGGACACACACCAGGCCGGATGGGAAGGATGTTGTGGGTCAGTGATGGGACCTCACTGTGAATCCATGGAACCTAGAGGCAGTCACAGCGGCCAGCGCAAAACACCAGAGAAAGGGCTACTGCACAAACAAGGGGCCGAATGTGGCCCAGGTGCACCCCCATAGCAGCCCACGTCAGCCTCCAAGGAGACCCCCATGCCCTGCCTGGCGACTGCTCAGCTGACCGTGCCCCCCACCCTCCCTGACCGACATGTGCCCGAGTGGGAAAAGCAGAGACAAAGCACAGACACCAAAGCGAACAAGCGGAAATAAGAAGCAGTCTGAGGAGCACAAGCCAGGGCAGAAGAAGAGTGTGTAAGAAACTCACCGGCGCCCTTAGAGAAACAGACCTTGTGGCCGTCCTCACATTGGAACAGGAGTCTATGAAGGAAGACACACGCTCAGGAAACAAGAGTGAGCTCTCAGAAATTAGAAAGAAGGTAGAAGAAATGGAAATTTCCGCAGAACTGCTGGAAGACAGATGGCGAATTTTCCAAAAGTAAAGCGGAAAGACAAAAATGTGGAAAATAGAAGAAAACTAGAAGCTCCATCTAGGAGACCTAAAATAAAGGGAACACGGAGAAAAGGAAAGGATCAACGAACAAGGGCAACAGGTTTCCAGCACGAAGGGCGCACACATCCCTGCTACAGGGAGCCGCTGGCGGCCCGGGACAGCAGCGCGCTCCCAGCAGGGCAGCGGCACCCCCAGAGGAGACGGCTAGCCGCCGGCAAGGACTGCGCACGCCCCGCACAGCGACCACCCGAACGAAGAGGAGTGATCTCAACAGAAAAAGGGAACCCTGTCCAACCTAGACTACTGTCCTGAGATGAAGCATTTCCAGAATACAATCTCAGATATTTACCTCCCAAGCCACCTTTCATAGGAAGCTACTGAAGGTTACACACTACCAAGATGAGAAAGCTATATGACCCAGACAGACTTGATATGCTGAAAACACCCACAGAAATGTGCAATTCTGGGGCGCCTGGGTGGCTCAGTCGGTTAAGTGTCTGACTTCGACTCAGGTCATGATCTCATGGTTCGTGGTTTCGAGCCCCACATCAGGCTGTGTGCTGACAGCTCAGAGCCTGGAGCCTGCCTCAGATTCTGTGTCTCCCTCTCTCTCTCTCTCTCTCTCTCTCTCTGCCCCTCCCCCACTCGTGCTCTGTCTCTCTCTCCTTTAAAACTAAATAAACATTAAAAAGATTAAAAAAAAAAGAAATGTGCAATTCTATCACTTTAGAACTGAATTTAGAATGGGTACAAACACAGTGAAAAATGAGAAGATTATTAACTCTGAGAAAGATAAAATGTTGAGGAGGGGAACGTATTCCAAGCACACCACTGGCTCAGTTGTGAACATTTCCATCATGTGTTATGAAAACTACAAATACTGTTTCAACCAAAATTGAGGACAGAGCGCAGACTGCAGGTGAGGCGGTGAGAAAGAATTAAAAGGTGAGCACCTCCTCCCCAGTCAGAAACCAGCAGGCAGTGTCTCTCCTGAGGATCAAGGAAGGATAGCAGAAAGTGAGTCATGTAAAACTATGGAGAAAAACACAAGGAGAAATTAAAAGAGGTCACAGTGGCTGCCCCTCGGGAGGGAGACCAGGAAAGCCAGAGCAAAGAGGTGGCACAAACACACATCAGGAATTCTGTGATGGACGCACAGTCAAGCAGACACCTGACAACATCACTGACATTTACAGTGGTTGCGAGCTGAGATGTTGCTAAACACCCACCCCACACAGGACAGACCCGCACGGAGACTCATCTGGCCCACAGCGGCAGTGGTGCTGAGGCTGAGGGGCTCTGCTCAGGAGTCCGAGCACACGGCCAGGAGCCAGAGCAGGCGGCACGAGCAGACCGGGAATGTTAGAAAAGTCAAATGAAGATGCTAGAAATAACAAAATATGGAAACAGATGAATGCATTTGACTGGCTCGCGAGTATGTATACTCAACAAGGAAGAAAAAGTCACTGAAGTGAAAAAAGTCAATGTAATTAACCCAAACCTAAAACAGAAACAGAAAAAAGAGCAGAGCCCCCACCAGCTGAGCCAGTATCAGCTAACCCAGCATGCGTGATGAGAGAGCCAGGAACAGGAGGGCAGTCTGGCCGAGAAGCAAAGGGCTTGCCAGGTGAGGAGGCTCGGGGACAAGCAGGTGCCAGATCAGAGTCTAAGAGGCTCAGAGAGAGGGAAGGCAGATAAACACCAAGAAAGAGAAAAAAAAACAAAACAAAAGAACAAAACCATCCCACCCAGGCCCAAAAGAGAAAACCTCGGAGCAGCCAAAGAAAAACACCACAAGCAGAGGATCAAAAGTGCAAAGAGCGGCCAGCTTCTCGTCAGAAACCAGGGAACACGGCACGGGAGCGGCATGTGCAGGTCCCAAGAGTTCTCTGCCTGGGAAAATACCTCCCCCAAATGAAGGCAAAACACAGAAGGGACAGTTCTAAGGCACACAGAAGGGACAGAACTCACTGTCGCCGAAGACCTGCGGTGTGGGATGGCCGCAATGGCAGCGTCCCGGCCACCATCTACAAGGAGGGAGAGCCCTGCCTGTGTAGGGGCTTAAATGAAGGTCAACCCGGGACTGCTTTTATGTTTAGTAACTATTTAAAGAAAAATAACAGCAACGTAATGTGGGTTTTTAGCACATATGAAATTAAAACATAAAACACAAGATGGGAGGGAGGATTTGGAACCATGTCACTGTAAGATTCTCACACCACATCAACTGGTGTGGCATTAAGCGGAGGTTAGAGATGCAGACTGGAAACCCCAGGGCAATCACTGCAAACGTCACGAAGCCAATGGTGGGATAAACTGGAATCATAAAAAAAATTCAATCCAAAAAGCAGAAAATAGAGAAAAATAAGTAGCGGATAACATAAATCTTAACACCATTAAGATGTTAAGGGCACCTGGGTGGCTCAGTCAGTTAAGTGTCCGACTCCGGCTCAGGTCACAATCTCACAGTTCTTGAGTTCAAGCCCCATGCTGGGCTCTGAGCTGACAGCATAGAGCCTGCTTGTGATTCTCTTTCTCCCTCCCTCCCTCCCTCCCTCCCTCCTCTCTCTCCCTCCCTCCTCTCTCTCTCTCTCTCTCTCTGCCCCTGCTGCACTCTTTCTAAATAAATAAATAAATAAATAAATAAATAAATAAGAACAAAGACTGTTAGATCATTTATAAGAGTAAAACCCAACTACACACTGTCTAAAGAAATCCACTTTACATTTAAAGACAAAGACAGGTGAAAAGTAAAAGGACAGGAGAGCGTGTGTGTGCGCTGCAAACACTAGTCAAAGGAAAGCCAGGGCGGTTACGTTAGTATCAGGCAAGTGAGGTCTCGCAGACGTGCTTCCATGGGACTGCAGAGGGACACTGCCGAGGGACGTGTGTGCATGCAGAACAAGGCTTCGACACACAACAGGCCACACCAGTGGGTCCAGAAGGAGAAATCCACAACCGTGGCTGAAGAATCCAGCACTGTCCCTCAGTGGCAGAACCGATGGACAGAGTTGGCAAAGCATCAGAAGACCAGGTCCCTGACAGCGGCAGTGGCCACATGATGTATACATCGGCCAACACTAAGAAATACACAGAAAAAGGGGACTTTTACCATGTGAAGTGTGCCTCAATAAAGCTGCCTGACAAGTAGAACAAAAAGACAAAGGAGCCTGTTTTGGGAAGAACTGCTAACAACTAACTACAAGACAGGCAGACCACCCAGACAAAAACAATTTTGGGGAAAACAGCAGTGGCCTAAGAATTTCCTGGAATCCCACATACAACTGAGCAACCAGACTGCAAAGCCACAAGCCACAGACATATTTACAACAAAAGCAAGCTACCACAGCTGCAAGATGCAAGTGTCTGGAGGCAGACACAGATCCCGTTTAGCGATAAGACAGGTGTGTGACGCTGGTGTTGAGGCAGGAAGAGAAGGAAGACCAAGGCAGGGTCTCAGGGACCCAAGGACAGGGACACCAAAATACCAACTGGCCCTCACTGGGAAGCAGGGAGGACCTGGGAGGGCGGCCTGAGACCTGGGGCCAGTACACCACCGCAGCCTCTAGGAACTCTCAAAGTCCGCCACCAGGACTCCTGCCTGCCCAGGGCACAAGGACACCAGGGAACAGGTCAGGGACAAGAGGATGAAAGAGATAAGGCCAGTGCTTCTCATAATCTTTGGTTTCAGGGTTCTTTGTGCACTATGAAAAACTAACAAGGGTCCCTGGGTGGCTCCGTCGGTTAGCATCCGACTTCAGCTCAGGTCATGATCTCACAGTTTGCAGGTTCAAGCCCCGCATCAGGCTCTGTGTTGTCAGCTCAGAGCCTGGGGCCTGCTTCAGATTCCGTGTCTCCCTCTCTCTGCCCCTTCCCCACTCGCACTCTCTCTCTCGCTCTCAAAAATAAACATTTTAAAAACCATTAAAAAACAAACAAACAATTAAGGGTCCCAAAGACCTTTTGTCCAGGTGGGGTATATCTGTTGACATTTTACCACTGGAGATATTTAAGAATAATTTTAAATTTTAACTCACTTAAAAATAGCAATAAACCTATCACATTAGCATAAAGAACGTTTTAGTGAGAAGAGCAGCGTTGTTCTCTATTGTCTGTAAAACTCTTTGAATATCTGGCTTAATAAGAGAGCAGGACTCTCCATCCGCTTCTGCACTTAGAGCAGCTACACCAAACTCTACAAGGGTAGTTTCATAAATGCTTTGTTGCTACATGAGCTCTCAAACCACTGTCCACACGGTTTCAGTACTGTCACATTAAAATCCACCGTCTTGCACTTTGAATGACTCTGTAACACTATGGAAATTACAAATTCCGGGAGTGAAACAGAGATTCTTCATGTATAAAATGCCAGCATATACTTTGTGAAAAAGACCAGTGAAAAGACACATAACTTTTTAGTATCATTATGAACATAGTCTTGACCTGCCAACTCCACGAAAGAGTTCAGCACAAAGAGTTCCCACACACCCATGCCAAAGATGGGGCAATCTGAGCTTCAAGAATAATTACAACACATAGAATTAAAACCTATCAAATGTGTTTAAATAAATAAATTCATTAACAATATTATAAAAGAAAGAACTGGTCAACCTCAGATGACCAAGACCAAATTTCATGATGTGAAGAAACACAGAGCAACAGAGAAGGGCTCTCACAGACCCTGCGATCCTCTAGGAGATGTCCGCTGGGGGACAGAACAAATGGGAAGACAGGTCCCTCTACACAACGACCCTAACTGACGAATGAACAATACATGACAGACCGCGGCCATGCTGAAACCTCTGAGAAATTAATAAATATCGACATCAAGAGAAAGCAGCTGCCACCATCAGAAAGAGACAACCAGGTACTCTGCACATCTTGTCCTGGTCTGGTCTGTCTCTGCGGCAAGGTACAGGTGAGCAGGGAGGACACAGGGCCAGCAGACACCACTGTGTGAGGCACAGAGTCTAGCTGAGGCAGCCATGTGGCCCAGGTTGTTCCACAGATAAATTGGAAGGAAAAGAAATGAAGGGGGATTATAGAAAATTAAAAGACAAAAGGCCAACAACGTCTCCGGGTTCACACGGGCAGAATGAGACTATTCAGAACACACAGGCTAGGTGAGCACTGCGGATTGGCAGACTGGGGGTCAATTGGGCCCAGGGCCGATCCCGAACCTTGGTGGCAAGCTACTCGCGTGTTTGCCCTGGACACGCTCATTGGGCCAAACATCTGTCTTGTATTATTTTCTGGATCTATGCTTCACTTTACGACAGCAAGGTTTACAACACATTGAATAGAGAAAAGACCATGAGTCCCTAAGATGCTGAAGGAAAGGAGAGGGAGGGAGAAACAGTCAAGCCCCCGGGACCATCAGGATACGAACACCCAACAACAACAAAGATCAAGTAAGTTATTTGTTCTGTCCATTGAGTATAGACTGTGTTTCTGGGGTGCCAAACAGCCTTATAGATTAGACGAGGGACCCTCCTCTGGGCCCAAGGGTCCAGCTAGAAGCTGCAGCGGTATGGCAGGCCTACGAGACCGCCAATTCCACCGTGCTTCTGGGGTCCTGCCTTAGTCCTGTGACTGCAGCGAAAGTGAGCTTGCTTACTTCGTGGTCCACACTTTCCGTAGCCATGCACTGGTTGTTGGCCAGAGTGGTGATCTCTCGGCTTTTCGGGGTTTCCATCCGGCAGCTGCAGAGGGGCACTTCCTGAAGGCCATCCGTCTCCACCACATCGGGACCATTGGCCAGCCCTAAAGTCACACAGACACACAAGAGTGTCACTAACAGCACAGTGCATGCCCAGACTGGCGTCTGCTACACTCAGTGGCACAAAGTCCCCACTTCAAGATGTAGTCTAGAAAGTGACCAATTACATAGTCTTTGCAGAAACCTCATGTGCAAAGAACTAAAACAACACCAATTACTTTGCCAGCACGAGCAGCACCCCACAGCAGGAGGGCCCATCCACGGGTGTAGTGCCCGCTGCTGGCGGGACAGGGCGGAGCCTCTCCCACCAGCACAGTACCTGCCAGGCCCCTAAGAATTCCTTGCCAATCCATGTTCTCAGGAGCCAGGACCTAAGTTCAGAGAAAGACTATACCTTCATCAGCTACTCTTAAATCTTTTGGTTTTCACACAAAAAAGCATACAATACGTGTTGAGACATTGTTTTCCTCCCTTGGTTTTAGAATTGCAGACACAGAAACAAACATTAAATTCCATCTGGAAGGGTTTCTTTTCCATGCAGGACATTTATTGGACTGAGGAGGGAAGAGCTGAAGGAGGCTAGGCCAATGGTGAGAGTATTAATGTGGATGGCACTCATCTCCTTCTCATCCCCAATTCATGGTGAAGACACTAGATGAGCGGTCTAGATGGGGAGGAGGGGGCCTACAGCCCGCATCTGAGCGCAGCCAGAGCCAGGCCAGCCTTGAGGGGTGGGGTGCAGGAAGACCCCTGAATCCAACCCGGCTACAGGGTCTGGCTGCTCCCACAGAAGACACGTTTTGAGGTCACTTCTTGTGAGACAGGCAAAGAAGAATACTGGCCTCTTATCACCATACCTCAGTGGGCCCACAGCGGGGTGGAGCACATGCCCTCACTGCCCACCACTACCCTCGTGTATAATCCAAGGCTGGTCCCTGCCAGGAGAGTCAGGACACAGGTCCTCCACCACTGGCGGCAGTTACACTGACGAGTCTCTGGGTCACCTACACCGCAAGACAGTGACACCTGTCCTTCGTGAGGAGAGGACACAGGAGGGAAACAGCGAGCTAGAACTAACATTAGAATCACTACAAGTTTAAACCTGGGAGAGCCCTGGTGAAGACTCTGATCGGCAACTAGATTTTAAAATGAGGAAGACAGAGGTGGTGCGGGGTCCCAGCCAGCATGGCCGCGAAGGGTGAGGGCAGGGGTGAGGACCAGGCCTTCGGAGTTAAGTTTCCCACACACAGAGACAAGGCAGCAGTGGTTCAGATGCCTCCTGAATGTGGGATGTGCTCCTGTCTCCAGCAGTGGGAGCTGCCAGGGGCACCAGGTGAATGGCTCAAGAGAACCCCACCCGAGTACCCACTCCCACTGAGCTCTGGCTCCCCACAAAATCTCCACATCACCCACTTCTGGCTTCCTCTCCCATCACCTGCTGGGACCACACTGTCACTCAACCTCAACTCATCAGACCTGGCAACAAAGATGCCAAGAAGGACATGCAGGCAGTGAATTCTGATGGTAAACATTCTCCAGGCTCAAGCCTGGGCCGTCTGCACCCACGACCCAGAACCACCACCTGCCCTCCCTCTGTACCTGTCACAGAAGCACACCCCCCTACCCCAGGCCTCCCAGGGAGCCTGAGGCATTCAGTCCCTCCAGTCTAGCCTCAGGCTCCACAATGTCCTCCCTCGAGTGTCCAAAACTCAGGCACTAAAATAAAGGTACGCATGCAAATGCAACTTATGTCTTCCATGTGCTGATTCTCTCAATCAAAAGTATGACTTTTGACCAATCACTGACTGACTAGTGAGCAGTTACCAATCGGATCAAGTTTAGGAAGTCAACTTACAAAATGTCACGGAATCTCAGGAACCCTCCACTTTCTCTTCCTCCTTCTGCAGCTTGGCTCCCACCAGTTTGGCCCTCACTTTTACCAGAAACAGAACATAAGCACGTAAACACACTTCCTCCCACTGCTCAGCTAACAAACCGGGACAAGCTTAGGTCGCCACACGAGTGAGTGCCAGGAATCTCTGGGCACAGCAGTGGGGCAGTCTGATTAAAGGAAATACATTTCCAGCTTACATCCAAATCTAACTTCTTGAGACAAACTTAAAATCAGGTTTAGAAAAATGATCCTCAACGTGGAAAGAAAGCACAAAGTGACTATGCCAACAACTTTATGATATTATAGAGATGCTTTCTGCTCCGTTTGGTGCAAGAAGAAGAAAAAAGGTTTCTCTGAAGGACAAGTCTACAACTTGCATCTTCGGCTAAAGGTATGATTTTCCACACTAAAAAGGTGATCAAAATTCCTCTAGTGTTCAAAACCCTAAAAAGCTAGTTATCTGTCCTCAGAAGACTGACAGGTTAAACCTGGTAACAGCACATGACTCACAGCTTCACGGTCCACGTGGGATGTAAATAACTTGGGGATTTTATGTTGTAAAGAGATTTTCCAACATAGTGATTAGTTACTTTTCACTGATGAAAGATTTTGAAATGGTTCAAGAAGAGGAAACAGCGGTGGACGGAAAGCCCTGCACAACTGGGGCTGGCTGGCGGGAGAGCTCCAGAGCAGCAGGGGGCCACGGCTGCGCCCACACCTTCACGGCCCAAACCAGCACTAGGTGTGCCCTTTGTTTCAGGACAGAACAGACCCGAGCACCCATCACAATCAGGAGTCAGAGATGATTGACAAAGCCACGCTATTCAACGTTTTAGCACCTGTATATTTCCTGAGTCAGCAGGGAAGGAGGACACTTTTCCATCAGGAACTCTACGTAAGAACATGTCCGGGGCTGACAGAGGGAAAGGTAAGTCACACCACCAACAGCCTGCTCTCGTGTGAGGTGTTTCACTCCAATGCTGTAGGTGACCGGGCACACACGCCCAAGGGTTCACTCAGCCACCTTTTAGGGATGCAATTAATCGAATGGTCCATTACTACCCACCAGGGGGGCATCACGTTAATACAAAGCCAACACCCCAGCAAACAACAAGATGGTGCCTGGCCTGCCCACGGCACCGCCGTTCACCTTCTGCTTGTGAGGCCAGCGTCCCCTTGACACGGAGATCCAGGGAGTCCAGAGAGACTTCCATGTATCCCGTGCTGTCTCCTGGTGTCGTCTGTTCTGTGCTTCCTGAAGATGACGTATATGCTTCAGAACCTGCATTCAAAAGGGACCCGTGAAACGCTGCACTGGGGCCACGCCTCTCCAGCAGAGACCATGCAGAATGCTGATTAATCCATTCAAAACAACAAACCCAAACCCCACCACTGCCCATGCCACTGCGGCCTCACTATCATTTTCTTTCCTGCGCATCCTTCTGCTAATTCTCCCATGTCCACAGACGGTTCATGGGAGGAGGGGGAGCTGTATCAAGAAAAACAAGGAACTAACCGTGTAAAAACATCTTTCTCTGGAACTGTATCAGTTAGGTAAAAGCTGATCAAATAATCAAGGAAACAGATAAAAACATAGGAAATAAATGTTCTGTAAATAGTACTTTAAAAATAAAACAAGGGCGCCTGGGTGGCTCAGTCAGTTGAGCGTCCAACTCCTGATTTTTGGCTCAGGTCATGATTTCAGGGTCGTGGGATCGAGCCCCGTGCCGGGCTCTGAGCTGAGCATGTAGCCTGCTTGAGATTCTCTCTCTCTTCCTCTTTCTCTCTCCCTCTGCCCCTCCCGTGCTTGCTCTCTAAGATAAAAATTTAAAAAAAAAAAAAAAAAAACCCACAAAAATCTGATTTGCAGGTTTGAAAGACCAGCTGATGAAAAGTAGCTGAGAAGCCACCCCATGCCGTGTGCAATGTTGCAGGAAAACCTGCCCAACCCCACAGACATCTGAGTTCAGGGTTCACAGGGAAAGGATGCAGGACTACAGGGACACGTCCACCTGTCAGACATGGTGGTTTATGAAGGATATCACATACCACAGGGCAACACTATCTGAATGCAACTGAGGAGCCTGTGAAATGGGGGCTAACTAGACTCAGGCTTCCTGTGCTCTGGAACCAGCCTGTCCACACATCCCCAGAGAGTCCACGTGCGTCCTTGCCATTGTGAGCAGACTTCACCGAGGAGGTCTGTGGATAGCACACACCTACACAAGGTAATACTGAATGCCAGCAAAGGGCAGGTGCCCATATTTCACACCAAGCTTCCGAATATTAATAACCGATGATCTGTCAGTGATCACAAGTAAGTGAGCCGTAACTCAGAGCAGTGTGGCGTCCAAGGCCTTTGAATGGGTGCCACACCCTGCACCCTGGCTCGTGGACAGACAGGAAGAAGCCAACCACGGTGAGAAATCATCACCGCAAATCTGAAGAACATGAGTAGTCTGTGCAATCTTAACACTTTGCAGAAAGAGGTACAATTCAAACTCCTGTGTGAATAAACGCTGAAGCATGCATCTTACACATCCAAGTCTTGGGTCTAGCAACGCTTCTGTTAGCCTGCATAAAAGCCACATGGGCTGGTCACCGGCAGCGAAGAGAAGAAGAAACATGAGTGAAGGAGATGGAGCTCAAGGGAGGCTCATGGGTGCCACACACAGCAATCCTCTGTGCTTCTGGGGACAGCTCTGCCTCCCTGACACCCACTTAGCAAACCGACTTGTGTACTGGGGGCTAGAGATGAACAGCACAAGCTCCTTGGCTCTGGGTGCTGGTGTAAAGATAAGTAAGCAAATGAAACAGGCCCTACGGTGATTGTTGACGAAGGTTCAAAGGGTGACACAGAGAAAGATGTCAATTTAAGCAATGATGCAGGGACAACTGGGCATCCACATGCAAGAGGAGTGTGGCCCTGCTGCGCACCACGCACAGCAATAACTCAAAACTTCAAGACGAAAATACAGGACAAATCTTTGTGATATGACGTAGTGAAAGATTTCAGAGATCCCAAAAAAGCATGAATTTTATAAGAAAATAATTCAGAAATTGGACTTCAACAAAATTTTTTAAACTTTTACTAGGTGTATGTATTTGTAAAACATGTATATAACAGAAGATTTGTATATGGATACTCAAAGAACTCTTGCAAGTCAATGAGGTGTACAATCTGATTTTTAAATGAGCAAAGGAGAGAAACCTTGACAAAGGAAAACACACAGGGCCATGGTGTGCCGCCTCACTACTCACTAGCTAAATACAAAGTGAAGGCAGAGGGAGGCCCGCGGCGCCCCAGCAGCTCCGGGACCAAAGAGGCCCAACAACCATGACAAGAGTGGCAAGGACACAGAGAGGCGGCGGCTCTCATGCTGCTGTGGGAACGTAAAAGAGGGCAGCACTCAGGTTTCTTACTGAAAACTGTCTGGCACTTACCTAAAAAACGAGATATACAACATGTAACTCAGGCATTCCACTCCTAAATATTTACCCAAGATAAATGAAGGCATCTGTTCCATGAAGATCATATACAAATGTTCATAGCAGTTTTATTTGGAAGAAGAAAAAACCGGAAAGAGCCCAAATGTCCATCAACGGGCGAAGGATAAACCACAGGCCAGCCATGCCATGGCCAACTATCCACTGGTACTACAACACGGAGGCCTCAGAAAGTTACGCAACAAGAAGCCACTGGGGAAAGGGTGGCTACCCAATGGTCCACTCCAGTGGAGCCCTAGGCCATGCTAACCAATCTGCACACACAGTGTGGAGGAGAGGAGCCTAGGGATGGGAAGGGCTGGCTGGGAAGAGGGAAAGGCCACCAAGTGGCAGCAGGGCATTCACTACAGGGTCTGTACTGGAGATCTCAGGGTCATACACGTGCGTGAAAGGTCACCACCTTGCACCTGAATTACATATACTATATCACAAGCAACAAATCTTCAGCAACAAAGCTGTTCAGAAGTGACCCCTGGCCCACTAGGCCTGCTCACCTTCTGGATTTCAGGGTCACTTCTTTCCCTGCATCCTCTTTAACAAAATTACTTCCAGAACAGGAGAATCTGACAAAAGGGCCAAAAGCCACTGTGTGGACCCAGGCTGATGCTGCCCGCACCTGACACTGAGGGTAGACACAGTAACCATACAATGTTCCCAAGCCACATATTGGTGGTCACACGGGGAAGGAGATGAATGATCCCCATTAGCTCAACATTCAACAACGAAGCCAGCATCGAGGGAGCTTTGCCAGAAGGAAGCCACCTGAGGATCACCTGAGTATCTCTAACAAAGTTCAGACATTTTCCCCCCCTTAAAACAGTGGAGCCCTTTTTCTAATGAAATCCTATACAGAACCCCCACCCCCACCCCAGGCCAGCCTCCCATGGCCCCACCACCACCCAGAGAGTCCGAGAATGTGGACACCACGTTTACCCAGGATACCGCTTTGCTTCTTTTTATTTCTCCGCCTCCGTTTCCTAGTGGGCTTGATCCAGGGGCTGTCAGGCTTCCCTTTCCTCTTGAGAAACTTCTTCTTAATACTGGATTCAGAACTCTGAGAACCAAAGGGGCAGGAATAGAAAAAAGCGAAGCATGGGAGCTCCTGAAAGCAAAAGGTACTAAAAGGTGTGTTTTCTTGCAAACTAGAATACCTACTATATCTTGGTTCTTCAACTGGAAGATTAATTTCACTTCCAGACATTTTTCTGATCTCATTCTTACAAATACTCATGTTTTCCCCTACATCACTCTAAGTTGTTATTTTACAGGCAAAGAAAGAAAGAGAGAGAGAGAGAGAGAGAGAGAGAGAGAGAAAGAAAGAAAGAAAGAGAGAGAGAAAGAGAAAAGAAAAGAAAAGAAAAAAGGAAGGCCAAGAACATTTAAATGGAATTTATAAATCTTACTCAAATTTGGCACAAAAAAGAATGAGGAGGTTCTACTCTGGAACCAAATAAATAAGCTCCCAGTGAGCAAATTCACTTTTAACTTATGCATCCATTCATTCTGCTCGTGAGAATAGAAACACTCAAGGCCTCAATTTGCTTCAGAATCTATGTCTATGTTAATTATCTACATGGAGGACAAGGAAAGAAGTTATAATTAACTTACAATATTTTTAGATTTTTATGACTACCTATTTCTAAAGTCTGGATGCAGAAAGGGCATCTAACGACCACGAATTACAAACAAACCCACAGCAGAACTGCCACCTGTCACTGGTCTAGAGCGAGGACCTTGCATCCCTGCTTACTATGGACACACGAAGGAGCTAGAAAGACTGTTCCAAAGACAGAGGAGCACGCGGGCCCTTCTGACCACCTGGTGCCCGATGCCCGGCTGTGACTGAGGTGGGCCAGCGTGCACAGGACCCCTCTGCCGCACCACAAGCAGCCCGATGCAGCCTGCGCTCCATCCCCTCTGCCTCACCCCTGCCCCCCTTACTGTCACACTTCAGACCCAACTCCCGCAACTGCTACCCCCAAGCTCGCTGTCCCTTTCAACCCACCGTTCCAGAGAAATGAAGGCTTATCACCAAACCCAATGACCCCTCCCAGGTCCTCGTGAGACACGCTGACGCTGGTGGCCCACCGTCTCCCTCTTGAGAGCATTTCTCAGCTCACCTGACCCTCCGCAGCCTCACAGCAACTCCTTCATTGCCTAATGCGTACCTGTTGGGTGTTTCCCGGGCCCTATCCTGGGGCTCATGCTCTCCCCCATCTCCAAGCCCCTGCTCCCCTATTCGCACAGACCCAGCACCCCTGCCCTCTGGCCCCTCACCCCCACGTGACACCCAGCCCACAAAAAGTCCTGCCGGCTCCACCTCAGACCCCTCAGATCCTTCCTTCCCTCTCACATCGGTCATGGGGCAGAATCGTGGCCGCCGTCCTGACTGCCAGCGCCTCCCCATCCCACCACCCCTCACACCAGAGCCCCAACGTCCCGCCCGGACGGCCGCCTGGCCCTGACTGTCCCATGAGCGCCCGTGCCAAGCCCATCGCCTTTGGCTCTCTGCTCAGCGGTCTTTCTCACGCTCCTCGCCAAGGTCTGGGACCAGATCCGCCGTCACGGGCCCCGATTCCAAGCACACACTCGCAGTGAGGGCTGGACTACAGAGCTTCCTGCTTTACTCTGCCCCCACACACGAGATGAGAGCGCAGGGCTGGGGTTACCAGATCGGACTCGTCTCCATCCTCGTCCTCCTCCCCGGTGCCGGCTGATTCCTGCTCCTCTTCAGACTCGCCGTCCGTCTGGTCAGCCAAACAACAAGCCAGAAAGAAAACACAACCTGTGAGACCGTTCAGTGGAGGGGACTCCATAAAAATACGTTCCCAGACACCCAGGGGGTCGGCGTCAGAGTACACGCGCACAGGCAGGGGGATAAACAGGTGCCGTGTCCGTGATGCGACTGGTGCCCGCCCCCCGCTCGAGAGCCCCATCCCAGCGTGGGCTGCCCCTTCGCGCGATTTCTGTACTGATCAGAAGGCAGCTCCCCCAGCATGTAAGAGACCATCAGCTGCCTGCCCGAGATTAGTGCACTTGATGCATTTTACGTGGAGCAGAATTCAAGTAAAAAGTAACAGAACAGGCGTGCCTGGGGGGCTCGGCCAGTTAAGCATCCGACTTTGGCTCAGGTCATGATCTCACGGTTCGTGGGTTCAAGCCCCGTGTCGGGCTCTGTGCTGGCAGCTCAGAGCCTGCTTCACATTCTGTGTCTCCCTCTCTCTCTGCCCCTCCCCTGCTTGTGCTCTGTGTCTCTCTCTCTCAAAGACAAAAATGTTTAAAAAAAATTTTTTAAGCAACACAGTAAAAAGATTTCCAGAGATCACAAAATAATACAGAATACAAAACCCACCCTCAACCCACCCAAGGTCCAGGGCAGCCCCCCAGGGCCATCACACTAGTCACTAGTGCTTCTCACACTCCTTCCAGCCAAGGTTTCGCACAAATGGGCCTGAACACGGAAGCATGCTTCTGCCTGCTAGCTGGCACAGCACCAAACACAACTTGGTGAATGCACTTTCTTGTAATTACCATATGTTCTGGAATTCTTTCTCTATCAAAACAACACTGGTACCTCAATTTTTTTCTGCTGTATTTATCTTTTCTATCCATACAGGTTAAAACACGAACAGGTAATAGATGAATACATGTCTGTCTTCCCTCAGACAAACGACAGGTCTTACCTGAGACAAGTAATAACAAGTCTTCCCTCACACAAACAATGGGTCTTCCCTCAGACAAGTAACAGGTCTTCCCTCAGACAAACAACAGGTACTCCCTCAGACAAGTAACAGGTTTTCCTCAGACAAGGAAAGGGTCTTCCCTCGGAATAACGGGTCTTCCCCCTGACAAGGAAAGGGCATCCTCTCAAACAAATCATGGGTCTTCCCTCAGACAAGGAGAGGGTATTCCCTCAGACAAACCATGGGTTTCCGCACAGACAAGTAACAGGTCTCTCCTCAGACAAGGAAACGGTCTTCCCTCAGACAAGGAAAACAGTCTTCCTTCAGATAAGTAACAGGTCTTCCCTCAAATACTGGTTCTTCCCTCAAACAACGGGTCTTCCCTCAGACAAGTAAAGGATCCTCCTTAGACAAGTAAAAGATCTTTCCTGAGACAAACAAGGGGTCTTCCCTCAGAGGGTAACAGGTTTTCCCTCAGACAAGTAAAGGGTCTTCCCAGAGACAAGTAGAGGGTCTTCTCTCACATAAACAACGGGTCTTCCCTCAGACAAGTAACAGGTCTTCCCTCAGACAAGTAAAGGGTTGACGCTCAGACAAACAATGGGTCTTCCCTCAGCAAGTAACAGGTTTTCCCTCAGACAAGTAGAGGGTCTTCCCTCAAAAAAACAACGGGTCTTCCCTCAGACAGGTAGAGGATCTGCTCTCAGACAAATCACAGGTCTTCAACAATGGGTTCTCCCTCAGACAAACCACAGGTTTCCCTCAGACAAGGAAAGGGTCTTCCTTCAGACAAGTAACAGGTCTTCTCTCGGACAAGTAAAGTCTCTTTTCTCAGACAAACAAGGATCTTCTCTCATTCAAGTAAAGTGTCATCTCTCAGACAAACAATGGGTCTTCCCTCAGCAAGTAACAGGTTTTCCCTCAGACAAGTGGAGGGTCTTCCCTCAGACAGGTAGAGGATCTGCTCTCAGACAAATCACAGGTCTTTTCTCAGACAAGTAAAGGGTCTTTCCTCAGACAAGGAAAAGGTCTTCCTTCGGACAAGTAACAGGTCTTCCCTCAAACACTGGTTCTTCCCCAAACAATGGGTCTTTCCCCAGACAAGTATAGGGTCTTCTCTCAGACAAATCATGGGTCTTCAAACAATGGGTTTTCCCTCAAAGAAACCAGGGTTTCTCTCAGACAAGTAACAGATTTTCCCTCAGACAAGGAAAGGGTCTTCCCTCAGATAAGGACCTTTCCTTGTCTTCCTTAAGACCAGTAACAAGTCTTCCCTCAAACACTGGTTCTTCCCTCAGACAAGTAACAGGTCTTCTCTCAGACATGCAACAGGACTTCCCTCAGACAAGGAAAGGGTCTTCCCTCAGGTAAGTAACAGGTCTTCTCTCAGACAAGCAACAGATCTTCCCTCACAAACAATGGGTCATCACTCAGGCAAGTAAAGGGTCTTCACTCAAACAATGGCTTTTTTCTCAGGAAATTAATACGTCTTTCTGTGAACCCAGGTCTCTTTTTCAACCTCTTTCAGCAAAGTTTCGGCTTTTCTCTTCTAGCTAACAGACGTTTCCTATTAAATTTATTGCTAAGTACCCTGGTGATATTGAAAACTTACAGCTAAATTTTAGGTAGGATCCTATGGTTTTGTTTTTCAGAGAGTCCTTTTCTTTTAAAGATCCATATGGAAATATCTTCTTCAAGACAATCCATGTGTGTGTCGATATGCAAGATTGGCCAAGTGCTGGCAATTGTTCACTATTATCTATATGTTTGCATAGCTTGACATTTTCTATTTAGAAAAGTTAAAAAATACTCCTAGAAATGACTGCTATTGTTTAATGTTTATTTATTTTTGAGGGGTTGGGGAGAAAACGCACGTGGGGGACGGGCAGAGAGAGAGAGAGAGACCCAGAATCCAAAGCAGGCTCCAGGTCTGAGCTCAGAGGCTGACACAGGGCTCCATCTTAGGAACTCTGAGATCAAGACCTGAGCCAAAGTCAGACACTTAATCGACCAAGCCACCCAGCCACCCTGGACTGACTGGTATTGCTGATACTGCTGTCATCCCATTTCCAAACTGGCTATTGCAACTACACAAGAAAACGAATCGTTTTGTCTTGACTACGTGGAAGTTCGGCTCACTAGTTATAATGGTTCCTCAGCTCACTTTCTTGAATTCTTTACACAGATGATTATATTCTTGGCAAATCTTCTCCCTTGTCCTTTTAAATATTAATGTTTCCTTCTAGTTCTCATCTTACAGCATCACAGCAAGAATGATCAACCACTGCAGTGCTCGTGTTAGGGGAGAAAGGAGCAATCCTTCTCTCTTTTATTAGAAATGTTTTAAAATGTTCACCACTAAGTAAACCTTTGGGTAGGATTCTGATATCTTTAGTCAGGTTTATTTAATGTAAGTATCTTTATATGCCATTAGGTAGTTTTTATTTTTAAAAGATTGAGCAATGAACCTGCCAACTGAAATAGGCAGAATAACAACGCAGTCGATTCCAGTTCCTCTGAAACTCCTGCAAAGCGACTATAAATTTAGGAAGGGATAAGGGTCACTATGCACGGGTCGCCTGGTAACCGCACATGGGATGGTTGCAAGAAGTAAAGCACAAGTTGAAAACCTGAGGAAACTGGAAAAAGAAGTGTACCAGCTGGCATGACTGAAGTCTGACGTGCAGCAAAGACATAAGTGAGCCAGGAAGAGAGAGACCACACAGGGTGGGTAAAGGCTCGGCAGGTAGGTGGCAAGTAGGAGACCCTGACCCTGACAGGACACAGCTCCAGTCAACGGCCCGTTACGGCCGTTACAGCCTCAGGCTAGGAGGTAAGGGCACAGCTTCTCCCCTAAACAATGCCCCAAACAACCGACGCACACACTAGCAGTGAGACACCTCCTGGGACTGGTTTCCAACCCAAACAGCAAGACAAGAATGGCGATCAGATCAGTGAAAAGGCAGCCGCTGTGGAAGAAGATATGTTGGCTGCGCGCCTGGGCGGCTCAGTCTGACTTCGGTGCAGGTCATGATCTCATGGTTCGTGAGTTCGAGCCCCACACTGGGCTCACCGCTGGCAGTGTGGAGCCTGCTTGGGATGCTCGCTCTCTCTTCTCTTTCTGCCCCTCCCCTGTTCACGCTTTCTCTCTCTCTCTCAAAATAAATACATAAAAAACTTAAAAAAAAAAAAACTTAAAAGAAAAAAGAAGATATGTTGGCAACACATACAATAGGAGCTCATTTCCTACAAAATGAATTTTAAAAAGGACAACTAACCAGATAAACAGTCCTCAACAGGCACTTCGCAAAAGAAGGCATCCAAATGGCAAATAAGCATGTGAAAAAGTACCCAAGCTTCTGGGAAATCAGGGAAATGTGAAGCAGAACTATCATATAACACCACTACGCTCTCCGGCTGGGCAATACCAAGTCTGTCAAGCCAGCACGGCGAGTAGCGGGAGAGCTGTGCGGCCGCGCCTACCACTGCTCCCAGGACATGGCAACCCCAGCGTGGGTGTACACCCAGGGGCACACAATAATGCTCACAGCAATGTCATCTGTAATGGCCCCAACTGGAAACAGCCCAAATGCCCATCAACAGTAGAACGGATACATAAATTGCAACCGTCATCCAAGGGAATACTGTATTGTGGCGATTCTGGAGCATTCCGGTCTCAGGAACCCTTTGCTCTATTAAAAATTACTGAGAATGACAAAGCACTTTTCTTGATCTAGGTTATGTCTATTAGCGTTCACTACTGTACCAATTTAAACTGGGAAATGTTTAAACCCCAATGTAACTCTGATGAGCAAGAGTTAGAAAAGTAAAATTGCATCTTAGCATTATTACAAGAATAGTTTTGATCCCACGCACCCTCTAGAAGGGTCTGAGACCCCCTAGACCACTTTATAACCCACTGTGTGTAACAATGAAAACAAACGGGATAATATAAATAAACTTCACAAACATAATACTGAGTAAAACAAGCCACGCTCCAAAAAACAAAAGCGTGTGCACGACCCCAATGACATAAAGCACAGGAAGGGCAAAGACAAAGCTGTGGTCACTGGAAGGGCACGCAGGGGAGGCTCGGACAACCCCGGCCTGTGAGCTAGGTGACGGCCCACGGATGCAGTCACTCTGATCGGTGAATGGTTCCTTGTCATAGTGGCAATCATGAGGTCATCCCCCAAATCCACGAAACATAAAGCGGAACTTTATAAAAGGCTGGTTTTCCTCGCTTCAGCTGTTAATCTAGTAAGTCTCATCAACAGGCTTCCTGTCATAAATCAACGTCTTCTTGGGGGAAGCCCTACCTTCTCTACGATCACTATTATGTGAATATACAGTTGTGTCTGACGACTAGTGTATTTAGGATTGAAAGTGAGTTTGGCCTCAGAAGAAGCTAGCGTCCATTCCCATCGTTCTCTGTTCTCTGCGGCACTTCACATAATAACCCCATTACTGTTTATTATCACTGCCGATCTATTTCGATTTGTTCACGTCATCTTGTTTGGTTTTCCACCTGGCCACACTGCCCTCTTGATTCTGCTTCCACCTGCTTCTCGATTCCTTTTGTTGCCTCAATATCCATTTAATTTTGTTCCTTTCTCTCAATGTTCAATGTGTAGAGTTATTCGGTATCAGTCAGTGTCTGGATTCTCTCTGGAACAGGAGAACCTCAATCAAGAGAATCCGGGGGGTGCCTGGCTGGCTCAGTCGGTGAGGTGTGCGACTCTCGATCTCGGGGATGTGAGTTCAAGCCCCACATGGGATGTAGAGATTCCTTAAAAATAAAATCTTAAAAGAGAGAGAATCCAGAAACGTGTGCAATACGCTGTTCGATGAAGGTGGCATTTTAAATCAGCAGGGGAAAGAAACATCAAGCAACGGCGCTGATGTCACGTAGCTAACCGTTCTGAGGGAAGCTATGGGGCCCTGACCTCACATTCTGTCTGAAAAGCTTCACTGAGACAGAACATACGTATCATGAAATACACCCGTTTTGAGTGTATCTAACTCATATTTTATCCCACAACAAAGGTACATGAGTCAAATATTTATACATAAAGAATGAAACCAATGAAGTCTACGACAGCTTACATTAACTCATTCAAAATCAACGTTAAGAAAGGTCTGCTTATAGTAATTAGAACACAGAACCCAAAAATCATAGACCAGTAGCCGTGGCTTCTGATTACAAGAAAAGAAACCCCCAAAACTCTGAGAGCTGGCGGGACCTACTTTACACGTGCCAGAAAGGCTGTATCTCCAGAGCACAGCACTTTGACTCAAAGTTTAAAAAGCTGATCGGCAAAATTAGACATTTCAAACAGGTCACTATTTCAATGAACTCTGGAACTTCTCTGCCTACCATGAGTTTTAGAAACCTCTTCCGATACGACAGCCCGTCTTCTATAAAGACGGTCCAAGTTCTCTCCAAGAAGTAGGATACACAAAACAGCAGGATCACGCCCATCTGTGACTGCCTGATTCTCAGCCCCTCCTGGCCCCCCTTGTCTACTTCACCCCCCTGAGAACTATGAGCATAAACGAAGGCCCAGATGTCAGCATCTGCTCAGGAACTGTGTTCTACCCGGCTCTGCGCCCATTGCCCCCAGAGACCCTGCCTGGTGTCGAGCTCCAGGGCCGCCTGCACGCAGTGCCCGGTGACTGAGCCGGCACGCTGCCACCTCCCAGAGCACGGCCTCGGGTGGACACGGATGAACTACCTGTGATGAGAACACGCCCAGCACACCGGGATACAGCGGGTGTTAACAGACTGCACATAACCACTCCAGAGGCCCGGTCGGCAGCCCCGGATGCTCCCTCCAACCAGGACGAGAGAGGCCTCCTGGTGTCAGCGCCTCCCCTACAGGAGCACCGCACCTGTGGCGCACCTAGGACTGAACACGGTCGGCCACGCCAAGGCCAGCGACAAGCAGCCACCGCTGGCACACAGTCCGCCATCAGTGTATTCCTGTCCATCTAGAGCCCGAACAAGCTCCAGGCATTTACTTCAGAGAGTGCTGCACAAGAAGACAAACACTCGTCTGATGAAAATAAATCTAAAACTTCAAGAGAAATAGAATGTAAAAAACTAAGTCAGAAGAAAACAGGGAAGGGGTGCCAGGGCGGCTCGGTCGGTTGAGCGTCCAACTCTTGATTTCCACTCAGGTTATGATCCCAGGGCCCGGACAGCACAAGGCCTGCTCAGGATTCTAGCCCTCTGCCCCTCCCCCACTCACAAGCACGCTTGCGAGTGGCCCCCACCCACAATCTCTCTCAAAATAAATAAATAAACTTTAAAAAAAGGAGGAGGAGGAGGAGGAGGAGGAGGAGGAGGAAGAGGAAGAGGAAGAGGAAGAGGAAGAAGAAGAAGAAGACGACGACGACGAAGAAGAAGAAGATGAAGAAGAAGAAACAGGGAAATGAGTAGGGCTGAGAGGACCAGACTGCCCCTCTCAGGACCGTAAGCCCCTCCCCGAGGGGTGAGAAGGGCCTACCTTCTGGGTGCGGTCGGCCTCAGGCACACCCCCCTTAGAGGTCCTGCTGTCCTCCGTGGGGAACGCGGCGGCCTGCTCAGGCCCCTGGTCCTCATCCTCATCCAGCTCCTCCGACTCATCCTCCTCCGAGTCCAGCTCTAAGCTCTCCCCGTTCACGTGGAGGGTGCTGGCGCCCAGGTCCTTGTCGCCCTGGAACACGGGCAAGGGCACATCTGTCACTCGGAACCACAGCATCAGGAGCAACCTGCCAACTCCTGCCAGGGCGTGGCCTGTGGGGTGGGATGCAGAGACCCCGCCGCTGGGGGAAGGGCCAAGAAAGAGGCAAGGGAGGGATGAGGGGGCAGGGAGCGCTGGGTAGGAGGCTGTGCCCCAGAGCGAGGCACCTCAGAGCCTGCCTTCCTTCATAACAGACCGAGGTCATCAAATTACCAACAACCTCACATGGAGCTCTCGTGGCCAAAGAGGTCCTGACACAGACGTGGGTTTCCAAGCACGTGTGCAAACAACCAGGCGCGCCTTACCTTGGAGCCCACAGTGGAATGAGTTATACTCTTAAACATCTCAATCACCGTCCTCTGTTTTAATACTTTGGTCTTTTTCTTAGGAACCAGGCTATAGGTTCCCATTCTTCGTTTTTTCTTCCGAGATACTGCAGCTGCTAAAACAAAAGGCAAGCAAGCTAAAAAAAAAAAAAAGTCAAAAGGGGACAAGAAAGGAAAAAGAAATACCATTCAAATGTTTTTTAAAGGTAGGTGATAATTCACAAATTCTGATTACCAAAATCATCAGCATGCCACAACAGTGACAGGCATTTCTTAATTGTTCCAAGTGGCACAGAAAAAGCTGCTAAGACTTTACAGATCATTTATTTTACTCACAATAAACACTCAGCCCTGTGCATGGCAAACACGATGAGCCCGCAGCAAACAGGCAGAAGCGTAAGGGTGAACACACCGCCCATCAGCAGCAGGGCCCTGGAGTGCCCCCCACACCTGGTCCCCTGCCTCTGGCCAGTCCCATCTCCGGGACCAGCGTGGCTGCATGAGGGAGGCTGAGGAGGGTCAGTGGCCTTGCTGCCCATCACCGGAGAAGGGTCCAATCTGCCTCCCTGAGACTCTGCTCCTCAGCCACGACGAGGAGTACATGGCACAGTCTCTAGGTGTGTCCACCTCTAAAGTAAGCGTGGCCACACGGCATTGGCCACCATCATCCCCTGGACCGTTTCCCAGCACCTTCCACCTCACCCAGCAGTCCACCAACCAAGGGGAAAGAGGTACGTGAAGCGAACCACATAGGAACACAAGGTCGAGGGAAGAACAGGACAGGAAAGGGCAAACCTCTGGGGGTGGGGGGGTCTGGGGTTTCCAGACAAGCTGGGACTCCTGAGGACTGAGGGCTCCTAACACTGTTCTGAATAAAGCAGCTCCAGGTTGACTAGTTTTATAGAATGAGGCTGTCGGGGCGCCTGGGTGGCTCAGTTGGTTAAACGTCCGGCTTCAGCTCAGGTCATGATCTCATAGTTCATGGGTTCAAGCCCCACGTCAGGCTCTGTGCTGACAGCTCAGAGCCTGGAGCTGCTTCGGATTCTGTGTCTCCCTCTCTCTCTCTGCCCCTCCCCTGCTCGCACTCTGTCTCTCTCTCTCAAAAATAAACATTAATTTTTTTTAAAAAATAGAATGAGGCTGTCTATATTTTTTTTTAAGTTTCAGGGTTTAAAAAAAATCTGAAGACCACTCTACTAAAGGGCTGGAAAACCTATGTTCCATTCCATTTCATTCCACAGAGCAGAGGAAAAGAGCATTGGAAAAGCACGCAAGAGCATGAACTATGCCACGCAGACAGCTCCACAAGCATGTGGGATCAAGGACACCAGACCTGCCTCAGCCCTAGGCCAAGGGGCACACAGGGCATTCAGGACAGTCATCCACGCAGCCCTGCACCCCACTGAGGTGGCTCTGAGCGCGTAACTGGTCACAAGGAAACACGGCTCCGTCCATCCTGTGCTAGAAGAGGGTGACTGGTGCCAGGCACAGCTGTGCCCAGGCTGAGACGCATGTCCTGTACAGTCACAGGACGGGGAGTAAGATGCACTTTGCAGCCACTGAGTCTGCTTGGCCTTTCCGTTTGTGCTGCAACAGGATGGGAAAGGAATGAACCTCTGGAGCCAGCAATTTAAAATACCAACAGAGAGAGAAGACCGGCTCCAACACTTCACCCCCCTCCCCCAGGAAAACAGCACAACGGGGCAAGGGAAGGAACGAGGTTTGAAGAAAAAAGCACACAGACGTGGTCTACCCGGAACAAGGTCACAGAGGCCTGTGTCCACACGTCCCCCACTCATCCCAGGACACCTGAGCAGCGGCAAGGAGCACCACCCCCCAGGCAGGCTTTCTGCGTCTCCCATGACACTGACAGGCACACTATCCATCCTGTGATAAGGCAAGGCGGCCGCAGTGGTACTCTCCCTCTGTAGGAGCCACTCGCAGGCACGGAAGTTGTGGTTTTGTAAGCTTTCCCAGGAGGTGACACCAGGAATGCCTGATACACAAGAAGACCTCACAGAAAGGGCCTTTCTGCACTGCGGAGAGTCACCTCATCTCTGTAGGAACTGTGGGTGTCTCAGAGGCTCCAGAGGAAGGCCCCTTGCTGGAGACACGCCCACCCCGGCATCCTCCCTGAGGGGCTGCTCCTGCAGCCCCACCTCCTGCAAAGGACCCGATAAGAGATCAAATGTTCACTTACTCCCTCAATTGACCATGGACAGAAGCAAGCTCAAATGAGTGAGAAATGCCCACAGAAGTGGCTGATCACAGAATCAAACTACCATTCTCCACAACCTTAACCTAAAGGTCTCCCCAATACACTGTTGTTTCCAACAGCACTTGATTTATAAACGGGGGCAAGTTCTCAAATCTAGGGTCTTCTATCCAATCAGAACAAGGGGGTAAGACTTAATGAAAACCATCTTCATTTTGAGATTGACAACAGGCGCAAAAAGCAACGTCAGGATTTGACAGGTTTCACAACAGAGGTCTGACATCCCTATGCAGGTTCACGGGTGAGCAGAGAAGGGCCCATCAACCCTGACCCCACTTCCCTACAGCACATGTGCATTCACAGTCAACACATTTCTAGTTTCGAGAGGTGCAGGTTCAGAACGTACATTCAGAGAGCAGAGACCGTTGTCGGATCTCCTTATTACCTGTCTGTGACTTTGTGGTGGCCACGTAGCACTGGTTTTGAGGTAGTGATTGATGAAGGGGTGGGAAGGGGGGTAAAAGCTGCTGTCGACCAAAATCAGAAAGGTTTTTGTTGATCTCCTCTTTTGGCTCCTCATGATCTCGAACTTCTCGAACTTCTCTGGGATCCTTACTGGTTGCATGCTTCAAAACAAAGACAATTAATAACTATAATTACATATAAGCAGATGATCACTGAAACAACATGCCCCCAAAATGCAGTTCCTTTACCCCATAAACTTGCCTTGACCAAGAGAGGAGATAAAAGAGAGAAGATAAACTACAAAGCCTGCCGCCATCAGAGGGCCTGGCGCTGACGCACGTGTGCTGGGCCACCCCTCCGATGATGCGGGCCAGCATCTGCAAGCCACAACGGTGTTGACGAGAACGAGGAGGAGAAGGAGCAGGAAGAAGCAGCAGCAGTGACTGTATGCGGCACACAAACCTCTTCCTTCACAGGAAGAGTCTGCTAACCCCTGATTTAGGTAAATGTATTGCTAAGGGAAGTGCTTTCATGGCCTATCATTTTCAAGGCTGCACTTGCAACATCCCACCCCCCTTCCCCTACAATGGCACAACAGATACCCATGCTACGTTTTTTAACTTATCTTTTGCTCACAGTTTTACCAATCTCCTAAATCTGTGTCAGTCTCAGTCTTCCAAGACCCCAACAGCCTGCAGTACCGTCATCACAGCCCTTGTCCTAATGAGTGGTGCGGCCTTCATTCCAGACTGTCTAGACACAGCTAACCCTCCTCTCCATCTGCTGCCCTAAAATCACCTGCAGCCTCGAAATAGCTGCACCTCATCTCAAATTCCATTTCACCAAGTCTTACTGTGCACACAGCAGGGGCATAAACAGTGAAGAAAGAGGCATCCTTCAACAGTGCTGAGAAACGGGATTCAACATACAAAAGAATGGAGCCAGACTCTCACCTCACACATTAGCTCAGAATGGACCAAAGACCTGAACTGTAAACAACTCTAAAACTCTTAGAAGAAAACGCAGGAAAAGCTTCATGACACTGGATTTGGCAGTGGTTTCTTGGATATGACACCAAAAGCACAGGCAACAAAAGAAAAACCAGATAAATTAGATTTTTTCAAAATTAAAAAGTTCTGTTCATCAAAGGATACAATCAACAGAATGAACAAGCAACCTACAGAATGGGAGAAAGTATTTGCAAATCACATATCTGATGAGCGATTAATATCCAGAATATATAAAGAACTCCTACAACTCAACAACAAAACAAACAACCTGATTAAAAAATGGCAAAGCATCTGATTACACATTTCTCCAGAGAAGACATTCAACATGAGAAGATATTCAACATCACTAATCATCAGGAAAATGAAAGTCAAAACCGTATCTCCTCACACCATTAGGATGGCTACTAAAAAAAACAAAAACTGTCAATCATACCTCAATTAGAAACACACACAGAAAACAAATGTTGAAAAGGACATGAAGAAATTGGAACCCTTGTGCACTGCTGGTGGGAACGTAAAATGGCACAGCCACTGTGGAGAACAGTTTGGCAGTTTCTCAAAAAGCTAAACGCAGAATTAGCATGTGACCCAGCAATCCCACTCTGGATACATACCTAGAAGAACTGAAAACGGAGTCTCAAAGAGCTATTTGTACACAATGGTTCACGGCAGTACTGAAGCTATGGGGTGGAAGCAACCCGCGGGACCACCAGCAGGTGAACGGATAAACCAAATGTGCTCCGGCCCACGACGGAATATGAGCCTTAAAAAGGAGGGACATCCCGACACCTGCTACCGCGTGGAAGACTCTGGAGGACACCGTGCCGAGTGAGATCAGCCCGTCACAGGGGGACACGTTCAGGAGGCCCTGGAGGAGTCGGAGCCGCAGACATGGAGAGCGGGAGGGTGGGGCTGGGGGAGGGGAGGGTCCGTGTGTAACGGGACAGAGTCCAGTCTGGGAAGATGAACACATTCTGGGGAGAGTGGGAGGATGGGGCGGGGCGGTGGGTGACAGCTGCATGACAGCATGAATGTGCTTGATGTCCCTGCCCTTAAAAGTGAACCTGCTTGGGAATGTCGCCTATGGCTGACAGCCCAGGGGGACTTACTCACGCACCGTTCAGCCACCCTGTGTGCTTGTGCTTGTCACTTGGCTGGCAACATGGCTCAGCCGAGGAGCGCCCTTCCTTCCTCCCCCAACCCCACCCTCTTCCCCACCACCTCCACAATTAACATGCCCTCGGCACACAGTTACTGTCCACATGGAACTTGTCAGCTTTGTAAAATTCTTTAGTCTCTCTCAAACATACCAGGTTTGTCTCTGAAGTCACAGCTGGAACACGAGTCAGAGATGTTCCTTTCTGTCTCCTACCAACTACCGCACAGACTGTGCAGCCACAGTGACTCTCCGCCTCCACCAGCTCATATGGGCAAATGCAAAAGATGATTTTAAAGTATACATAAATGGGAGGCAAATATTACACCTGAGGAGTAAATAGTCATATGAGACTAAGTCTCACTCGGGCACAAAACCTTTAAAATACTATTTCTGAAAATCTGGAAAAAAAAAAAAAAATCAAGAGCTGCTGAACTTGGGTGAAACTTCTAGACTCTGCCAGGGCTCCACTATCAGACAAAAGCAAAAAAGATAAGAGACAAGATCTGCTTCCCATGCAGGCAGGACAGCATCTGACTTCACGGAGGGGCGCCCGCTGCTGTGACAGAGCCCTGAACACCCAGCGAGCTGCGGCCTCCCCCACGCAGAGGGAGGCCCCGCGTCACAGGCTGCGGAGAAGGGTGCCCGCATCAGGGCAGACACCACAGGGTCTGGCCCTTGCTGGCCCTCCCCATCCCCTCTGCACGTGGCCTCTCCCGTTCTGCCTGGAGGCCACTCCCTGAGCCACCAGCCAGGCCCATGTCAGCTCCGTGCTAGTTCTCTCCTTCCAGGCCCTTAATTTCAGGGGCAACTAACAAGGACCTGCACAATCCTGTCATTCAGAACTGCCTCTCTAACCAGGCTGAGAGCTAAGGGCTCCAAGAGCAAGGCCACATCTTTTACCCAGAACCTAGAGAATGCCAGTGGCTGTGTGAAGTGGATAGGGAGAATATGGGGACAGCGACACAAAAGGAGAATGTGGGGACAGCGACACCATGCTGAGGCACAATTCAACTAGACTAGTGTCCTGGTCTGCAACACAGGACACAGTAACAAGCACTTCAACGCAGGGGGAAAAGGTTCCGCTTTCTCTGCACAAACAGTGAACAAGTCGAACCCCGTGCTGGCGCTTTCTGACGGGACCAACACTATTTAAAAGGGGGCCTGCACTGCCAAGGGACATCAGCCGTGTGGTGAAAACATGCCTTCAGCTTTAAACTCTTAACAAAGAAAATGGGTTTATGATCGCAAGCCTGCAACACTCATCACTGGAACGACTGATTTTTAAAACACAATTTTTAATAAAACACGGTCACCTAAGAAAACCAAACAAGACTGAACTGGGTTTGGGGGGGCAGGGAACCCCAAGGACAGGAGAGGCCAGGTCTGGAGCCAGGAGGCTCCATATCAGAGGGGACCTGGGTGACCCCACTGGAGTGTGTAGCTACATCACTGTGCCCTCCTTCCTCCCGTGGGGGCCCAGGGACAGATGAAGCTTCCAGGTGCACATCAGGCAGGGGTGTCTTCAGGAAATCTGTTTCTGAAGTCTCAAAAGCCTTTTGTCCTCTGTCCTTACAACTGACCAAAATGATACGTGTGACAATCAACTGCACACCACTAACAATTATAATAATTCAGCACACAAGTAACATTTGAATAAGCCCACATGGTCAGAGAAATTTCTTCAAATTAAATTGCATTTGTCTTTTTTTCCTTACAGGAATTATCATGATAGCATGACAATAAAAGAGCCTCAAGAATAAAAAAATATACTGTAATAAAATCCTGGAAGTAGGAACAGAATAAAAGTATAATTTCAAGGGATAAACAAATAATATAAAATTTCAGACATGCATTTAAAAATTGATAATGGGGAGCCAAAAAATGGCAGGCAAAAATAATGAACATCACCCTAAACCTGGTGTCTCATACATACACTAAAAAGAGACAATATATTTAAAGTTCACATAAATATAAAAAACCTTCTTAAAAACTACAGAAAATCCTGGAACCCAGGGCTAGGTGGAGAGTTCAAAGACATGATGCCAGAAGCACAGGCCATAAAAGAAAGAAACACTGATGACGTGGACTTGGTCAGAAGGGAATACTTCTGCTCCGGGGAAAACCCTACTAAGAGGGTGAGGACGAGCCGCAGATGGAGAAAAAAGTCCACAAACCGATCCGTGGCAAAGGGCCCACACCCAGAACTCTGAAAGCTCGCTAAGCAATCAGCTGTAAGATGGGCAAGAGGTATGAGAGACATTTCACCAAAAAGGACACACAGATGGCAAATAGGCCCAGGAAAAGATGTCCAACATCACCAGCCATGAAGAGAGTTCAAACTAAAACCATGATGAGGAATCACAGCTACAATAAAAACTAGCGGCAATGCCAAATGCCAGCAACGATGTGCGACACTTGACTGCTCATACCTTGTTTCTGGGAATGTAAAATGTCGTAGCCTGTCTGGAATCTGGTTTGGCAGTGAACCTATAAAGCTAAATATCCAACTAACATATGACTCTGCAATTGTACTCCTGGATATTTTACACAGGGAAATGAAAATTTCTGTCCAAAAAAATTTTTTACATAAATGTCCAGAGCAATTTTATTGTACTAGCCCCCAAATGGAAACCCCCAAAAGCCATTCAATCTGTGAGTGGTTCAGGTGGGACAGCCACACCACAGAAAACCCCTCAGCATGAAAAGGAAGGAGCCACTGACACAATGTGGCCGATCCCATTGGAACTGAGCCGCTCTCAAAGTCCCCACCTTCTTACAGAACACCTGACATGACATGGTCGTGGAGACGCAGAACAGGGGCTGGGGACAGGGTGGGTAGGGAAGGGGGACACTGGGGAACGGTTTGGTGCTGGGTGTTCACAGAAATCGACACTGTGCTTTATCTGTGTAAAATGTTACCCGGGGGGAGACCGGGTGAAGGGCATATGGGGGTCTCTCTGTCCTATTTTTACAGCTTCCTATGAATTCCTGATTATTAAAAAGTTTTTTTGTAAGTTTTGGAATGTACACAAGAATACCGCAAAAGGTGGAAACCAAGTCAGAGCCAGCAAGTCTGGGAGGGGCGAGGTCCACACACTGAGACACGGGAGTCAGGGGATGGCCAGCCCTGGCAATCCTGGAGCAGGAATCACGCAGCAGCTATGGGGGCCCAGCAGCATGGGGACGTCGGCAGTCCAGCCCCAGAGGGTGCCCGTGGCTCCCCACAATCACTGCGGGCAGGCTACAGGAAACGCAGAAGAGTTCACAGTCAGGCAATATAAAACCATGGAAATACAGATGAGCACACCCCCGGGGAGAAAACTCAACACAAACAGGAGGCGCTGAGCCCGAACAGGACTCCCACTTGAGGAAACAGGACTTACAACAGACTATAAGGGGCGCCTGGGTGGCTCAGTCAGTTAAGCGTCCGACTTTGGCTCATGTCATGATCTCACGGTTCGTGGGTTTGAGCCCCACATTGGGCTCTGTGCTGACAGCTCGGAGCCTGGAGCTGCTTCAGATTCTGTGTCTCCCGCTCTCTCTGCCCCTCCCCCACCTGTGCTCTGTCTCCCCCTCTCAAAAATAAAATAAACATAAAAAAAATAAAAACAGACTATAAGAGAATTGTAACTAACGTCTTTTGAAGGAGAAGACAAAATACAACTAAATAAACGAACTGGAGATATTAGGTATGCAAAACACTGTCAAAAGTAAAATCATCATGATGTAGAACGAACAGCAAGAAAGTAAAGTGCTAAAGAAGAAATCAAAGCTGGAAAACACAGTAAGGAGCTGTCCAAGGAGACAGAAGACCCCATGTCCATGTCAAGAACCCCACAGAAAGAAGAGCTGCACAAAGCATTTTTCTAGAGCTGAGGAAAGACACACACGTCTCACACTGACAGGGCCCATGGGGACAGGCCTATTCGTGCAACCCTGGAAAGTTGCAGAGAGGAAATCGCACATGACCCACTAATGATGAACAGTCAGACTCACGAGCAATGTGAGGTACAAGAAATCCCAAGGAAACACATCTACAGACCTAGAACTCATCCCCAGCCAGATTAACATAGAACTGGGAGGCCAAAACATGACCACGGACATTCCGAGAAAAAGTAGCAGGCACGGGCACAGAATACTCGCTGGTGCAAAAGTCACCTCACCCAGCATGACACTGGGCTCTCGCTGCCTGTTCCCTGACCCCAGGGGCCTAGCATGAAAACAGGGTGTGTCTTCAGCGTGTCCCTCGTGCCTACCCTGTCACACCAAGAAGCTAACCAAGTTCGTGACTACTTCTCTCCCGAGACAGTGCTCAGCCTTCCTGCGTTGGAATGCAAGCCCCCAGGCCCAAAGCAGAGGAGGAGAAGGTCTCCGTGCAAGCATCTGATGCATCTCGCCTCAGTGGGCAAAGGACACCCAGAAGCAGCACGAAGCCCAGAAGGCAGGCTGGGAGGGGTCGTCTGCTGGTCATTCACACCTCAACTGTCAGCAGCCTCTCCTCATCTTCCCAGGCCCCCAGACAACCACCTGTTCAGCGACCACTGCCATTTACTGGCCTTTCTCCTTCATGCACAGAGTCTGTCTGCCATCACGGCGCCAAAAGCGAACACAGACAGGAAGGAAACAGCGCGACACACATGAGAACAGCCCCATCCCGACGAGGATCGCATTACCAGGCCCAGGATGGATTTTGGCATGGTCTTCCGTGCCCTGTGAACCTTGACGTCGGCACCAGGGCCAGAGGGCTTCTTGTCCTCCATGTCTTTACTTGCTTCCGCAAGCTTCGCCGGCGCTGTGGCTGGCGTCTGAGAAAAAGCACTGGGAGTCCTCCCTTTGCCGGAACCTCCGGGAAGGGTTTTCGCAGCATGACCAGGAAGCGAGGAAGCCAAAGTGCTGGTAATCCGCATGGGCTGCTCCTGCAGGGGTGGTTTATTCAAGAAGTACCCATTGCTCCCGATGACAGAAGTCTGTGTGAAGTCATCTGTGTTGACGTGGTTTTGCTTCCCCGTTTCACTGTCTCTTTCTGAAACCCCATTTTCGGCTATTCGAGCTAGTTTGTTGGTACCGTCCTGTGGGCTGACCGCCGTGTTCTCCTGAGTGTGCTGCGCTACAGTCACGTGACTGCTCGCCTCGCTCTTTCCACAGGACCCGTTAGCTTCGCCGTCTGTAGCCACGGGGCCCTCTGCTCCCTGCTTCTCTGATGAGCCTCCATCGGCTGCCATAGATATCTCTGTGAACAGAGGAGACGGCGTCAGAGGTTGTGGCCCTGCCCTGCCATGACACGACCCACACCACAGTTACCATTTCTCTGAGTGGTCTACAGAAAGCTATACAAGGGAAAATCATTTCACTTCATGTACAAAGATTTAAGGTCAAACAAATTAAATGTAAAATGATGTCTTAGGGGTGCCCGGCTGGCTTAGTCAGAAGAGCAAGCTGCTCTTGATCTCAAGGTTGTGAGTTCAAGCCCCATGTTGGATAAAGAGATTACTTCAAAATAAAAATAAAAAGGGGGCGCCTGGGCGCCTCAGTCAGTTAAGCATCTGACTTCGGCTCAGGCCATGATCTCACGGTTCGTGAGTTTGAGCCCTGCATCGGGCTCTGTGCTGACAGCTCAGAGCCTGGAGCCTGCTTCGGATTCTGTGTCTCCCTCTTTCTTTGCCCCTCCCCAGCACATGTGCACATGCGCGCTCTCTCTCTCTCTCTCTCTCTCTCTCTCAAAAATACTTTAAAATTTTAATTTATAAATAAATAAAGATTTAAAAATTTTTTAAATCTAAGAAAATAAAATAAAATGTCTTAGATATTAGTTTCAGAAGTTAGTTGGTTAAAGTCTAGAGAAGGCCAAATCCTGAACAGAGGAGTCTGCCCTGAGCTCAGGCACGCTGGCTATCTGTCCATCCTGCGTGGGAGGTACTGCAAGGGTCTGCAGTCCTGCCTTGGGGGACACTGTGTAAAACCAGAAGCACAAGATAAACACTGAAGGTTCCAAAATATTACAGAGATTTGCACATCCACCAGGAACAAACACACCACTGTAAAACAAAACTGTTCAAAGATAGAAAGAAAGGCCTTAGAAGTAGCTTCACAAGAACAAACTTAAAGAAAATGGGCAAAAACCAGAAAATGGGTCCTGGTTTCAGTGTTATCAGCCAGAAAGCCCATTACAAACCCCTGGACTACAAGCCTATTCTCTATAAAACCTCGGTCTCCCAGGACAGTTCTGACAGACCTGGTCTGGGACCACTTATAAATGCATTTAATATCAGAAGATCTACAAATATATGTAACCTCATGGACAGACCAAAGCAGAAAGCCCATGACTACCCCATGGATGCAGAAAGAGCTTCAGTCAAGTTCAAGACTCTACCCATCCCAGTCCCTTTACTCCATCAACTCTCATGGGAGACCCCATCATTACGGTACTGTCTGTCCCTCTGCCCTAGAGGGTTGAGTGTCAGGTCTGCAAGGAGAGTTTTGTCTGTCTGTCCACTATGTGCCCTGAGACAGAAACAGGGCAGTATGAGCACAGTAAATACTTCCTAAATGATTACACAGCCAATTAATTAATTTAAGGGTTTTTATTTAAAGTTTATTTACTTATTTTTGAGAGAGGCAGGGAGAGAGAATCCCAAGCAGGCCGCACACTGACAGCGTGCGGTCAGACGCGGGGCTCACATCCACCAAAATGTGAGATCATGACCTGAGCCGAAATCAAAAGTCAGACGCTTAACCAATTGAGGGGCTCAGGCGCCCCTCCACCACCTTATTCTAAAATGTAGAGGCAAAAACAGATTTTCCCAAACAGCAAAGTAAATTATAAAAAAGAACAGTGAAGGCACAGGGAGACAAGTTCCCTCCCCTGGAGGAGGGTACCACAGGGACCTCTCTGCTACACCACCACAACAGGAGCTGGGGTGCCTGCTGGTCACAGCAGGGTCACGGACAGCAGCCCAAGGGGACGGGCTGGGTAGAAGGTAGATTTCCCAGGTCACAGCCTAGACCTGCTGGTTCTGAATCTCTGAAGGTGGGCTCCACACATCTGGGCCTCACTGAGACCTCCGGTGGCTCATCCAGAAATCTGAGTTTGAAAAACGCCTGTCTTAGGAGGTCTGAAAACCTCAAAGTTGACAAGGGAAAATGGAGAGAACAGATCTGTGACCTAGAAACAGGGAAAAGTTTTGTTATGCATCAAAAGCCTAAGTTCTAACAGTAACAAGAAAAGACAACTGTGACTGCATAGTGTGATATAACAATATCTAGGTATTTGGTCTCTGCCCCCAGCTCCTGACACAGCTCCAGAGGTGACTCTGGGTGCGCTCTTGGATGGGGCTGGTCACCAGAAAGACAAAGCCACAGTCAGAAGCTTGGAACTTTCAGCCTTACCCCATCCTCCAGAGAGGAGAGAGGGTTAGAGTGAGTTAATAATATATCACGCCTACGTGATGACATCGCCACAGAAATCCCTGAACCACAGGGTTCAGAGAGTTTCCAGGTGGGTGAACACACCCATATGGGGAGAACGGCGCACCCAGCGAGGGCACTGAAGCTGCACAGCCCTTCCCCAGGACCCTGCCCTATGCATCACTCGCACGGGGCTGTTCCTGAGTTCTGTGAGCGCTCCAGCAAATTACCAAACTCGAGGAGGAGGTTGTGGGAATCTCCAATTCATAGCCCGTTGGCCAAAGTTGTGTGTGCCCTGGGAACCCTCTGCTTGGGACTGGCGTCTGAAGTGGGGGCAGCTTTGTGGGACCGAGCCCCTGACCTGTGGGATTGGCCCTGAGTCCAGGGAGACAGTGTCGGCACTGAGTTGACTTGTGGGACACCCAGCCGGTGTCACAGAGAGCTGGAGACCTGCCTGGTGTGGGAAAGCCCACATGCGTGGTGTCGGCTTCTCGTGAGAGTCCGGGTAAAGAAGGGAAGGGCAGTGTTCCTCTCAGAGGTCGGAACTGTAGCTATCTGCCATTGCTACTAGTATCCATCATTCTGAAGGTTCTGGCCAGAGCGATAGAGCAAGAGAAAGTAACAAAGGGCGTCGGGGTCAGAAAGCAGCAGCAACATTCATTCCTAACTGACCCCATGTAGAAAATAAAAGTAACCAAAGTAACCAACAGGTAAGCAGCCAGAATCAATGGCAGAGTTTAGAGAGACTGATTATAGAAATGAACCCTACTCTAGACTTCATATTTTATATAAAAATTAATTCAAAATGGAAAAGAAATGTAATTGTAAAAGTAAAATTATGAAACTTCTAGAAAAAAAAAAAAACCCTGAAAACATCTTCAGAATCTAGGGCTAGGCAAGACGTCTTATCCTTGATGCCAAAGCACAATCCCTAAAAGGAAAAGCAATAAACGGGACTTCACCAAGAGCAAAACTTCTCAAAACTAAATGGCAGCAACTCCAACTGACAAGGAGACCGCACTTGACACCCACAGGCGGGAATAATCACCAACGACAGGGACAGGACTCACTGCCGTGCACTGTTGCTGCAGCGGTTCTAGGAAGAGTTTTGGCAGTTCTTCCAGGACTAAACACGCACTTAGCATGTGACAGCAAATGTGCTCGTGGGCATTTACCCCAGAAAAATGGAAAGCTGCGTCCAAACCAAGATGAACACACACATTCACAGAGGCTTTACGGTAGCTGACGAGAACTGGAAACAGCCCAGGTGTCCTTCAGAGAGCTGAGCTCTGACCCAGTGAAAACAATTCTCAGTGATGGGCATTCAGCAGAGACCCCGAACGGCTGGCTAACACCTTACCAGTAGGACTGAGCTACACCTGCTACCTAAGAAACGTTTCTTACACGACAGCAACAAACCAACTATTAACTGAAGGTTACTCCATTTCAGTGCTAAAAGTGCTTACAAACAGGCCAGTAAGAGACCAAGTTGGTCTGCGAATTAATCAATCAAGGACCCTGGAAAAGCCCAACAATCTATTAGGGAACGGGGAGGAGGGAGACAACCAAACATAATACCGTGTTCAAGCCACAACAATATTATCCAAAATATCTAACCAAAATCACAAGACCTGTGAGAAAAAAGAGAATCCACAATGAAGAGAAAAGTCAGTCAATGAAACACCAAGACCGGGGCACCTGGCTGGCTCAGTCGGTGGAATCTGTGACTCTGAACCCTCAGACTTGTGGGTTTAAGCCCCACACTGGGTGTAGACGTTACTTAAAGATAAAAGCATACAAACCAGAAACACAAACACCCAGACACGACAGCGATGGCGAAAGCAGAAGGCAGGGGGCTCCCACGGCTATTCCAGCACGGAATATTCCCTCGCGTCTAAGGGAGAGCGAGGGGTGCCCACACCACAGCCATCCGTCCACACGGACAACTGACTTTCAACAAGAGTGCAAGGACAATTCAAGGGGGAAAGAACAGTCCTTTCAACAGATGGTGCTGGGACACTGGGTATCCACTCAGAAAAGAATGAAGGTGGACCCCTATGTCACTCCATGTACAAAAATTAACTCAAAACGGATCAAAGACCTAACCATAAGACATAAAACTATAAAGCTCTAAGAAGAAAACACAGGCATAAACCTTTGTGACCTTCTATTAAACAATGATTTCTTAGCTGTTACACCAAAAGCAAAAGCAGCCAAAGAGAAAAACAGATAAACTGGACTTCATCAAAATGAAAAACTTCTGTGCTTCAAAGGATACCATCAAAAAACAGTGAAAAGATAAGCCACAGAACGGGAGAAAATATTTGCAAACCATATATCTGCTAAGGAACTAGTATCTATACTATATAAAGAACTCTGACAATTCAACAATAAAAATCAATAACCAATTTAAAAAACAGGCTATGGATCTAAATTGATACTGCTCTGAAAACCTACAAAGGGCTAACAAGCACATGAAAAGATGCTCAGCATCACTAATCGTCTGGAAAACACACATCAAAATCACAATGAGACACCGCTGTGTACCCACTCAGATGGCTACAATCAAAATCACAGCCAATAACAAGTGCTGGCAGGAAGTGGGGGGGAACTGGCCCCCTCCCCCACTGCTGGTGCGCATGTAAAACGTGCCCCTGCTGTGGAAATCAGTCTAACGATTCCTCAAAAGAAAGAGTCAAGACCTTGGCTCAGGGGCAGTGTGTGAGAGAGGAAAATGGCGCCTGGCATTATTTATCCACAACTTCTATCAGAAGAGACCCCAGGAGGGGAGCCAGGGAGGGAAAAAGAAGCGTTGGAGACCGTGGGTGACCATGGAAGAAGACACTTCAAGGAGTGGAGAGGACAGCACCAGGAAGAAACCCTTAGGCAGGTCCTCAGAGATCCCACCTGGAGGAGGTCCCCAAAGGTCCAAAGCGAGGGCAGGACGCAGGGCAGGACCACAGCCCATAGTCGACCACGCAGGTGCCTGGCTGGGTCAGACCTGAGCTGGGGGCCCCCCCAGAGAGCAGGGTTCTCACTGGGGAAGGAGTGGGGCTTGGCCATAGTCAGAAGAAGCAAAGCAGGCACTGCCCAGCCTCCCGACCCACCTTGCTCCCAGGAGTCCCCAGAACTCTACTGGAATCAGAGGCAGTTCTGTTACAAAGGTGTATTAGCACAGCACGGTCATGCAGACCAAGACAGCCCTGCCCTGTGACCTGGCCGCCAAAACGCCCGCATTCCACGCTCAGCCACGGCAGCCCTTGGCTGTGTGCACAGTGCTCACGTGAGGGGACTGTGTGGATGTGAAAAGGTGTCACAGGAGCTCCTGGACTGCCTGAGAAGCAGACAGGGGCTGCAGCAATGCATGCTGGGTAGCCATGCTGCAGCTCAGGAAGGGTACGGAAGAGCAGCCACCAGGGGGGGCAGCAAGGTGGTCCTCAGCAGGCCATCCCACCACCGTCGGGATGCCCTGCGAGGCTGCATCCGGGGCACTCAGAGGCACACCCACCAAGACACACAGGTCGGTGCTGGGACACTGCGGGCCGACCTGCAGGGCCTAGTTAGACAGGCCCCTGCCCTCCGCTCATCTCTCCTGCTGTGCACACAACAGCAGTCTCATCAGCCACCGCCCACAGCTCCCGCACACCATCCGCACACCATCACCTCTACGTTCTCAGGGGAGGGGTCTAGCTGCCAGTCTGGTGGCCTGGGTGACCCTGACACAGCAGCGCACTCCGCCTCAGCTCCCCCTCCTCAGAAGAGAGACAGAACCACACCGCACCGGCTGGCATGCAGCCAGAACACCAGGAGTGCCTGCAGCAGCCACCAGCGTCAATGAGGGGGACAGTGATGTTCGTGGGCGGGTTCCTCCTGCACTAACCTTCCAGGGCTGCTGGGATGATGGTGTGACACGTTGCTCAGCCCCAGTGCCAACGTGGCAGGCAGTCCAGGGCAGCTCACCCGTCTCCCCTGACAGACACAGCAGAGCGACCTCCAGTGTCTGCACCGCTCCCGAGCCATCAGCCTCAGTATCCAGCCGGCTCTCCAAAGTGAACTTTTCAGCAGCCCCTACGTGGCTCATGTGTGACACAGCCGGACTCACTTGTCACAGTCGGACTCACTTGTCACAGTCTGTTCCACAGTCCTAATCAACAGAGCAGAGTGCCTGGCACCATGGCTCCTCACAGGGCTTCTGCTCTGCAAACGCCCCTTCTTCAGCTTCCCTGCCCCTCCTGGCAAATCTGTTTTCCAAGCCTCTAGTTTTACCTTGTCCAAAATGTCACAAAAATGGAGTCACAGAGCACATGGCCTGTGGGTTCGGCTCCCTTCACTTAGCAAAACACACTGAGAATCAGCTGTGCTGCCGGAGAACAAAGCTCCTCCTTCCTCTGAGGTGCTGAGCGCGGCCCGCTGTGTGCGGCCCGCTGTGTGCGGCCCGCTGTGTGCACGCCACAGCCCGTAACCAGGAGATGGGCGCCTGGGCACTTCCGCTTGGAGCGCTAGAAATAAAGCTGCCGTAAACACCCCCACGGCCCTTCACTTTCAATTTTCTGGGTGCACTTGAAGACAAGCATCTCCCAGTGTTTGCTTTTCACTCCCTTCCCAAGGGAAGGCTCCCTTCCCTAGCAGATTCTGTGTGTGTGTACTTGTGTCCACCTGGGGATGGGGGATGGGAAGCCACACAGTAACCCAAGTAAAAGCAAAGAAGTTGGGAGCCGGGGATGGGTGAGGAGACACCAGAGTGATGAGTCTTCTGGCCGCTTCTCCCGAAGGAGCAAACTGCGCCCTTACCTTCCCTCAGCAGCTCTGTTTTCATGCAGCAATCCTGCTTCGTCTCCCCCTTCGCCGGAACTGCCTGCTAAAGAAGAAACAGCCATCAGCCTGGATTCACCCACAGGCAGACTAAGCAATTTGCTAACATGACTCCTCTAGACGGACATGGTATCTGGATCCTGATAGAAACTCACTGTCAGATGACTGCACAGTTAGGCCATATTCTAGCCAGCAGATACCGGTCACCTCCAGGAGGAGGAAATGACACTCCGAAGGCAGTCCAAGGAAACTTCTACTTTATCTGCATTTTTTGAGACAGTTTCTTAATAATAAGAATGTGTTCATGCATCACTTCCATAACTAGAAATCTCAAAAGTTTTGACTGTTACTGGAATGCTACAAATTATATCAAAGTGCATTCTGCTGCTGCTAATAATTCAACTAAGTATTTCAAATGAACAAGAACCTACAAAAAATTACAGAAATGGATAAATCAAGAAAATTCAATAAAAATGTGAATCATTAAACATGAGCTCTACTATGTGGAGGCATGAATTGCACAAGGTCTCTGGGAATTGTTTTTTAAAAATTCTTGCCTTTGGGAGGGTTAGAGTCTGGTTGGAGAAGCTCACACAAAACACTCCTGGGGGGTCCCTGCAGGTGCAGCAGCCGCTGCCACCACAAGTCCATGGAGAAGCAGAAGGGGCAGACGCAGACCCTCCAGGCCCCCTACTTACGACTTTCTGAAGCTAAGGGCACAACCCCCATAACATGTGTCTAACTTCTGGAACACGTTCTCCAAAAGATACCACAAAACATTCTCAAAACATTCCTACAGAACCTTGAACTCCCTGCTGATTTCCCTGAAGGCCAGGCGTGGCTCCTAAGAGCAGTGGCAGCGTCCCACCCTGTCGCCCTGGACCACCAACCCACCTCAAGTGCACACAGTAGCCTCCCCCCCCCCGCCCCCACCATGATGCCCCTTCTTCTTTGGTGAATCCAGAACATTCTTCCTAGCAGTTCCTAAACAGAGCTGACTTCATCTCCCCAGGTAGACAGGATGAGAGAGGGCTTGAGTGTGCCTCAGCTCCTCCTGCCGCCCTCCCACCTTTCCCTGGAGCACTGGTCCCACTGGTGGTTTTCAGAGTCTAAGCAGTGGACCCCCTTCTGTAGTCTCTCTTAACCACACCTGCCACAGGAAGCCAGAATTCAGTGCCAGGCACCAAGGAAAAATCCAGGGGCTCAGAGTCTTTTCTCCCAGAAGGTAGGGAATATTTCCCTGCAGGGATCAAACCTGGATGGATCCCACCTCAAACCCTAGGGTCTTCCCAGCTCACTAAGGAGAAACAGGTGTTCATCATGGGCAGCAAAGTCGCAGGGCCCAGCCTCTGATCCCCGTTCCACACTCTGACCCCAGCTTCCTGTCCCTGGACTCTGTAGCCTCTTGACAGGCCAATCTCCACCTTATTAGAAAGCCTCTCTTGGACCCTGCCTCGCCAGCCCCCTGGCACTCACCACCATCAGACACACCACACAGCCTGTCTGCCCCACCAGCATGCAAACTCTGGGTTCCACAGGAGGGGCCTGTCCTGTTCTCTGACATATCCCCGACATGCTGGCAATGCCTGCCGTGCAGAAGGAGCCGATGAGCATATGGCCACAGAACTACTGGGGCCTTTCTAAGAGGACCGAGTAAGAAAGACCACTGGGTCCACTTCCATGTCTGCTTTCCACACAGCTCTACACCTATGTGAATTCTCTGAACAGCCTAGATGCAGAGCCAGCGTCTGCTGCATGAATAAAGGAGGCTGAGTGGTAGCCACTCTAATCCCTCACCGGTGAGGGCGGAGCAGGGCACAGCCAGTGTGCACGTCTGGAAGTCCAAACGCCCAAGGACTGAGCCTAATGATGAGCTCAGCCCACGACTAAAGCAAGAAGAACGAAAATCTCCCAAATTCAGACGCTCTCTGCGGACTGGACCCATGTGTGCTAATAAGAGGGAACGTGGCTTTTATCACCTTCTCAGGAGAGCCAGCAATCCACAAAATCAACGCCAAACCAGGAGAGGGATGAAGACGGAACATGTAGCCCAAACCAGTGACAAACTCCTGTACTGGCAGCAGCAGAACCAAACAGAACTTCAAGCCTGCCTGCCTGTGGTCTGCCTCAGGCTGGGGGCCCTGAGAACGGCAGTCTCAGGGCAGGATGAGGGTACTGGCTTTAGAGCACAGTGGGGAGGAAAGCAGCTGACAGCTGCACGCACAGCTGACGCTCTGGACACTGCACGACCCCGAAGCAAGGATACCTCGGCAGCGACACGCACACCAAGGACACCAAGCACAGAATCGTGGTTCCTCTCTACCACTTCCCACCAAGAGAACTGAGGCTCCTGGAAGAGAGAGAACCAATTCCAGGTGAGGGCAAGGGAAGTTCCAGACTCTCAGACTCCTAGAGCACGAGGTGCGGCATTGGACTGCTGTCCACCATCGTATCTCTGGCCCTGAGATTTCCCACCAGCTGAGCAGAAGCCTCTCTGTGGGCTAAGCCTTTTGTGGCCACACCAGGGCTGGCACAACACTCCCTGGGTGCTGGGTGGACACAGACCTGACATCACCGAGGAGCCACCAGCGAGACAGCTTCACAGGGCTGACTGGCATGTGTCTCCATCTTTAATCAACTATCAACATTTATTTTTATTTACTTTTTTAAAAATGTTTGTTTATTATTGAGACAGAGAGAACACAGCAGAAGTAGGGAAGAGGCAGAGAGAGAGGGAGATACAGAATCAGAAGAAGGCTCCAGGCTCTGAGCTGTCGGCACAGAGCCCGATGCGGGGCTCGAACCCACCAACCGCAAGATCATGACCTGAGCTGAAGTCAGACGCTTAAGCGACTGAGCCACCCAGGCGCCCCAATTATCAACATTTAAAAGCAGGAGAGCGTGGGGCGCCTGGGTGGCTCAGTTGGTTGAGCATCCAACTCTTGATTTCAGCTCAGGTCATGATTCCCCTGGTTGGGGGACTGACCTCCAAGTTGGGCTGTGCACTGGGTGTGGAGCCTGTTTGAGATCCTCTCTTACTCTGTCCCTCCCCCACTCTCATGCTTGCTCTCTCTGTCTCTCGAAAGAAAAGAAAAGAAAAGAAAAGAAAAGAAAAGAAAAGAAAAGAAAAGAAAAGAAAAGAAAAGAAAAGAAAAGAAAAGAAAAAGAAAGAAAGAAAGAAAGGAAAAGAAATAAAAGTAGAGTTTACAAAGAATCTGGGTTTACAGAGTCTGGAGAAATAAGAAGCTGTGGCAACAGCAGCAGAGCCTGAGGAAGGGCTCCTGGACTCCCCATGGAGCCCTTGACCGCTGCACGTGGACCCAGGAAAACCCTCTCCTGCCCCCTCTAAGCTTACCAGCAGCACCTGGCATCCCTCCCAGGGTCGGGTCTTGGCCACACATCTCAGCCAGGTGGCAAGGGGCCACAGCATCTAACCCCAGCACCCTGACCTCCTACAGCCCATTCAGGGTCAGGCCCAGATGCTCAGGCCTTACCCCCTTCCCAGGGGTCCAAGAGGTCAAAGCTAGCTTCATTATAATACTAGGACCCCATCTGCCTGTTTCACTGTGCCTACTTGGACACCTTAGCAGGAACCAAAATGGTTAATTTAACCGAATTAAACTCCTTTTATTATTTTTATTTTTATTTAATGATTTACTGTCAAGTTAGCTAACATACAGTGTAGTCTTGGCTTTAGGAGTAACTTATTTTTCCTTCCGTTCCCTATGGTCTTCTGCTAAGTTTCTCAAATTCCACATATGAGTGAAAACATGTAATATCTGTCTTTTCTGACCAAACTCCTAAGTGACTGAATTCTTCAACGCTATGCACTCAGGGCAGAAAAGCCAACTTCACCTGAGCACGCCCCTAGTAGAGCGGTGCAATCAGCGGTCTCCCCATGTGCCTTCTCACAAAGGCGGCAGACGAGAGGTGAGCCAGCAGCAATGCAGGTCTGCTGGCCACTCAGGAAAGGCCCGGGGCAGGGGCTGGGCTGAGTGTCACTCACTGGGCGTCTGCATTTGGAAGAACTGGCAAGATCTACGGCTACGCACATGTGCGTGCAGGCCAAACATTTTCTCAAAATAAACACAGTGAGCCCACGACCTCAAAGAAAACCAACAGTATGTGTTGCCAATGTTAAAATCCTAGTTTCTGAGTGGAAATTAGAATTTTGGTAAATGTGTATCTGCCCCCATGAGCTTGACAGCTGCCTGACACTTAAAAGACTTGATGACAGAGGAGATGTTAATAAGAAAATACTATTTTCTGATCTTGGATAAGGAAATGTCCCAACATTTGGAAGATCCCCATAATTTAGTGAGCCAGCGTTTCCCAGATGAGCAGGACCGAATCTTTATTTTTTTTAAATTATTTTAAATGTGTATTTATTTTTGAGAGAGACAAAATCGAGCGGGGGAGGGACAGAGAGAGCCGGAGACACAGAATCCGAAGCAGGCTCCAGGCTCTGAACTGTCAGCAGAGAGCCCGACTCAGGGCTCGAACTCACGACCTGTGAGATCATGACCTGAGCCCAAGTCAGACGCTTAACCGATTGAGCCACCCAGGCACTCTGAGCAGTGTCTAATCTTTAAAACCACACATGGCAGGAGGTTCACTAAGATGCGAGGCCGACCATGGGCTTAAACCTCACATGGAAGGACAGCCATCAACACTCTGCTTTGCCCTGTCGGGTTCTGGCATACTGTAGCCAGCAACACATCCAGAATTATCTAAAACGCTCAAAATACACATGTCTACAGGAGGCCGGATCTTCCCCAGAAGCCAGACAAGAAAGAGATACACCAACCTGCAAAGCAATGCCACTCTTCTGAGGTTTCGTTTTAGAAAACAGTTATTTTTCATGGAATTTATTTACCTTAATATGTAAACAAAAGGTTACATGTTTACTTTTGTTATTTTTAAGTAAATAAGGGTTTTTTTTTTAAAGCTTCAGTTTTAATTTATTTTTTGGTCAATACCAGTAAATAGAACTCACATAAACAAGAGCGCTCTGGGGTCCTAAACAGCGTTTAGGATTGTCGACTGGCCCTGAGGACCAGCCACACATCAAGGACACCAAGTCCCCCACATCACAGGCCTGCTGAAAATGCCTCCGACCACCCCCCCGCCACGTGCCCGGGGCCAGGCATGGCAGGACAGGCCTCCCCAGAACACTCACGAATGTACCTACAAATCACCCGTCTCCTGTCCCCACTGTCAGCCACATATCCCAGCCATAACTTCTTCCCCCAAAAAACTCTGTTTTAAGAATATTACCTAACACACCTTCAAACAATGCCAGAAGTACCCACCATTTTGTTCTGCATCTGTTCGGTAGCATTCAGGAACACTTCTGACAAGCACTAATCATCACGCCAGGCCCTGGACAAGCCTAAGAGCCAAAACCAAGACACCAACATCTCCGCCTTGTCTGTACCTCTCACTTTTAGAAGCCAAGCATCCTCCCTGCTCACCACTCTGAGCGACCGCTGACAATGGCACAGGGGAGAGGAGGAAGGAAAGGGGAGTGCAGAGGAGGAGGAGGAGGCCTGGGGGGGCGGACTCCCACCCTGAACGCTCTTCTCTTCCTCACCCTTCGCCTCAACAAGGCTGCCTGGGGACCCTCGGTGGAACTGGAGCTAGGAAGCGGCCCAGAACTGCAGCACTAACAGTTCCCTCACCCACTGACTCAGACTCACATTCAACTTCACGGCCTACGATAAATTCCCAATTAGAGCAGCGCCGTAGCGGCCACAGGCTGAAGCGTCCCTGCAGGAGGGGAAGGCACCGTACCAAGTCTGTCCGGTATATGATCAGAACAGATAATAAACCACAGCAACAGGGCAAACTTTCTGCGAAAAGCAGAACAGAATAATGGAGTCCACTCTGCATGCACTTTATGTGCTCGAGTTAGATCTGACCTTCTAGAAAATGACATTCTGCCCTTTTGAATGTCCATCTCATACGCCTGAAGCACTGTTATGGATGGAGGAAAAAAAGAAGAAAAATTGTCTAGTCTATGAAGTTTTTGTCCTCAAATGCACGTTGGTAGATTACGATATAAACAAAAATCTAGGGAGAAAAATGTGTCCTGGGGGGGAAGCAGAACCTGACCCCGTGCTGGACTTCCAGGCCAAGTGCACTTCCAGCTACAGGTGTCCATTTACATTTGAAGTTCAGGTATATGACAAATCAATTTTTTTAGTGTAAGCATGTTTCCTTCCCTGAACTTCAAATGTAACTGGGTATCCTGTATTTTTTATTTGCTGAATTTGGCAACCCTGCACGGAGTCTATGAGAATCAGCAAAAGACAAAAGGCCTCTATATATATTTCAATAATTCTGAAGTGGCAATGTTGACATTAAAAACAAAAATTGTGGTTTTTTTTTTAAATGTTTATTTATTTTTGAGAGAGAGAGAGAGAGAGCGCGCGAGCGCAAGCCGGGGAGGGGCAGAGAGAGAGGGAGATACAGAATCAGAAGCGGGCTCCAGGCTCTGAGCTGTCAACACAGAGCCCGATGCATGGCTTAAGCCTCATGAATTGGTAGATCATGACCTGAGCTGAAGTCAACGCTTAACCGACTGAGACGCCCAGGCGCCCCATAACGTTGACATTTTTAGAAGGCCATATTTTCTGCCCTGTGAAATCATATTCCTAAGAAGAAAAATAATTACTTTCTTTTGAGAGAGAGAGAGACAGCACAAGTGAGTGAAGGGCAGAGAAAGAGAGAAGGGGGGGGGAGAGAAAAGGGGGCTCACCCAAAGCAGGGCTCGTGATCACCCGACATGGGACTCAAACTCACAAGCCATGAGATCATGACCTGAGCCAAAGTCAGATGCTTATAGACTGAGCAACCCAGGTGCCCCAGAAAAAGAATTATTAATGAAACAATTTCTTCATAAGACAAAAGAACACAGAAGAAAATAAAACACAGAGAAAAAACCCAAAGGTATCATAAAGTCTTACTCCAGGGCCTTCAGATACCCTAAATTAGTTCCACGCCAGCAATCTATCTCATGCCCACAGTCACAAGGCCCCCACCCTACCCCCACCTCTGGCCGCCTCGCCTGTGCCTTGGTCTGCACTCTACCAGCCTCACAGACACAGGACGGTCCCAGTCTGATGTGCACAGGGGATGGTGTGACCTACACCGCCCACTCACACCTATCGTAAACCCTGCACAGCACGCTTCATGCAGCCAGACGCCTCTCCTCCACAAAAACCAGAAGCAACTCCAGTGCAGTCAGGCAACCCACCGATTCTAAACACACAGTACTACAGAGTGTTTCCCAAGAAAAACACTGAGTTGTTTGTTTTTAAAAGTAACAAGAGGAGCATCTGGGTGGCTCAGATGTCGCACTTTGACATCTTTGATTATCCAATTTTTGGATAATCTCTACTGAAATTATTCAAAGACAAGCCCGTAGAGTATTTAAATAATTTTATCCATTTAAAGTCTAATGACAGGGCAGGAAGAACCACGACACCGTGTCAGCTCTAAATCTGGACTGACCTTTGGCTCATGGGAAGGAGAGCCTCCACGGCTCCATGGCAGCCTGTGAACCCAGGAGGGGCAGCCAAGGACCAAGCCCCCAGCACCAGTCCAGACTTGGCCCACCTCATCGGTAGCCAGTTACCTCTCAACAGATCAGATCAATGGTGTCCACATCACACGGACAAGCCAGGAACCACAGTAATGATAGTTCTGGACCAGCCCCACAGAGCCTCCGCACCGCCAGCGGTGGGGCCAATCCCGGACGCGGAAGCTGGGCCAGCTTCTACTCAGGCAGAACCACAACAAATGGGCTGACAGCACAGAGTAGTCTGAAAGGAAAACTGAGGAGGGAAAAAAGAGAATCATCTATCTCAGGACTCTTTGGCTCACTTTTCCAGGGAGCTCTGTTCTCACAGGCGACCTAAATTACTGAAGCCCAATTGTAACCTGGCGTTCCCCACAAAGACGCAGCTATGCAGACTCCTGTGGAAAGGAGCGTCTTCTCCCACGTTCATTGCAAATCCCCAAATGATCTGAAGGGAAAACTCTAGTCTCAAAAATAAAGATCGAACCACAAAAAGTATCCTTATTTATGACAGTGGAGGTGAAACCCTTGAAGTCACCAGAAATTTAAAACTGCTTCTATATACTCTAACCTCCAAAGCTGTGTGGGGGTCCGCTGGACAACAGACCAGGCCAGACCAAGCCCGCAGGGAGCAGCACGCGTGGACAAACATTTTCTGACAGTCGGCTCCATAACTCAGAGGTCAGCCATACAAATACGAAAGCCAACGTCAAACCAACCTGGCACACAGATCTCAGATCCTGCTGTGTGTGCGTGGCGCCAGTGCTCTGTTCTGATCTTGGGCCTGAAAGCTGCTCCCCCTGCCCTGGCAGCACCAGCATTTCCAAGGCCACGGCCATCTCACCGATAAGCTCTCTCCCTCCTCAGGGCTTGAACCACCCTCATCCATGCATCCATGTTATTCAGAACTCCTATTTCAAGCACAGATGTTGAGAAGGTTAACTCTTCAACTGCTACACACACACACACACACACACACACACACACACACACACACACACCCTTAAGTTTAAAAAGAGTCAAAGCCATTCCAAAAAGAATTTTAGAGAAGCTGACCCGCATGGCAGCCCACAGTGGAGCCTGGTAAAAGAGCTGCCCACGCTACGCGGGGAGGAGGGAGGAGGTCCACATCCTCTCACGAAACTGCCATCTCCTCAATGCAGCTTCAAAGCACCCCTACCCTCGTGTTTTGGGGTGTGTGCCAGCTTTCACATATTATCTACTGGAGCTGTAAAGATACCCAACAATGGCGAAATACTAAGAAAAAGGAAGGAGAAATCCTGTCTAAACACGTATCTTCACAGTAAGTGCATGCTTGCTGGACTCTGTGGTTCCACGGGTGACCTTGCCTTTACATTTCACAGCTAGGAGGCCGTGGAAAGAAAAGCCCTTCTCCTCCAATAAAAAGCACACTGCTCACGGGCTTTCCTGACTCGGCCGCTGGAGGCGATCTGTCTCATCCAACAAGCAGGGCAGACAAAGAGGGCCTTCTCTCCCTAAGGATGAAGATGCCGTGACCCTAGCCACCTTCGGAGAGATGCGAATTCTGACCCGCCATTTGTTCCTCTCTGCTTTAGGACTCTGCCCAAGATCTGGACCAGGGACAGCGTCTTCTCCTCGAGAACCGCATCAGCGCCAACGCAACACTGTCAACACCAAATGGGTTCCCAAAGATGGGACGCATCTTCTGTCCAGGAAACTTGTGAGATGTAGAGCGCTATCTGCCCACCCCCTAATTTTCAACTATTTTCCACATACCAATTTCACTAGCTAATTATCAAAAGGGGTGGGGAGAAAAAGAATGAATCCTTTCAATATCTGATAGATTTCCTTTTCCCTCTTTTGTCTTTTTGTTTTTTCCCTTTGGCAGCAAAAGGAGTTAGTTCCTAATTTTGGAAAATACAATTACTATCCAAAGTAGCCCCAGAAATTACATTTAAGGGACTGTGAAATATCAGAACAGACTCCCTTTCCATCTGCTACTTAACCCTTAATTGGCCTCTCTGCAAAGGAGAAAACCAAAGGGGCTACATGCTTGCTGTTCCCTTGATCTAGGCTTTCCTTGGCTACTGTAGTTTTCCAAAGATGGCTGGACCAATGGGCACACGACTCTATACACCTTTCTAACAAGGTGATGCTGACATTCCTCCATGACACCCTACCACAGAGGTAGGCTGTGCTCCTTCACTTTTAATAAGATGGGCTTTTGTGACAGCGTGGACCTGAGACCGTGGCTAAAGTGAGCTCCATGGTGCATGAGGCCGGGTCACAGACATTGGCACAGCTCTGCCCAGGCACATGCCCTGAGGACCCCAGACCTGTGGCCATCTGTGGGTGTTCCAGCCAGCAGCCCACATAAAAAGCACAGACCACCAGAAGTACATGCGAACAGCCTTCAGATGATATGCCACCCCAGTGCTTGAGGCTTCCAGCCGAGGCCCCAGGCTTGTGGACCAGAAAAAAGCCATCCCCCGCACCTCCCTGTCTGAACTGCTGGCCCCATGAAGGATAACAAGTGACCACTGTTGTCTTGAGGCACTATGTTTCAGGGTAGTGGGCTAAGCATTAACAGACAACTCAAACAGTGCCCTTCTCCTTTGTGTCCCTTCCAGGCCACAGCAAACATAGCCCTGGGCCTAGGACCCAGAACAGAGGTCAGACCCCTGTAGAACTTGCTTTCCAAAGACGACGCGGCAAACTGAGAAACGGAGCAGGTGCCGTGGACGCCCGTGGGGAAAGCACGGGCCTCTCCCAGTCTGAACCCTGGCTCCACAGCCCCCTGAGCTTCCATGAGTTAAAGCATGCTCTCTGAACCCTTTCTGGTCTGTGGAAGAAAACACAAACAAAAGCCAGCCACAACCAGAACAATCTCCCAAGATATAACTGGCCGAGTGCCGGGCTATAGCAGGTGTCGGTTCTGAAGGCATCAACCAGGGAATGGGGGTCACACAATGTTTACTTTCAGTCTGACTTTCCACACAGTGAAGATGTCTGCACATACTTCTTACCACCCCAAATATGCTGGTTTTTTTCATTTATACCTCAGTCTCTTATGAATTTGGATAGTATGATCACCACAATTTGGTTTACTGACAAAATCAAGTTTCCAGACCTGCAAAGGTGACGCCTGCCTCCCATGGGGACCTTCGGCCTGGTTCCCACACTGACGGGTCCCACCCCACACAGCAATGCAGGGGGTTCTCTACCTGGATAAGCAGCTCACCGATGGTGGGTCTGGGTGTGCTTGGTGCCATTAGATGCTCATGGGACACACGACTCAACATGACATCGTGGAGACTCACAATCTTTGACACTGGAAAACATCTACTTCATCTCTCCTACTGTAACTCAGAGTAATTAAAATGAGAATGCATGGACTCCATTAGAAATGAGGATGCCTCACTGGCAGAAAGACACAGAATGGAGACAACGGGGCCATGAGAAGGCAGCAGTCAGCTGTTTGCCTCACGCAGGCCTGTCCACCAGCTACATACACCTGCTTATACCGCAGTCACTCAACAGTGAGAGTCACCTTACAAGACCAGAGTAATTCAGTTCCACTCCAAAGATCTAGCTCTTACTTCCTCAGTTTCAACCAAATTTTTCATAATATAAAACCATCACGGAGGGGAATCACTCAACATGATGTCATCTGTTACGCCTTAGATTATCAATATCAAAAACAAAATGGGCAAAATGGCTCATAAATACATTTGTTCTAACAAATCCATTAACAGAAATCCACAATGTGGGACATTCTGCAAGACCACTGATATAGCTTCCTCATCGCAAAAGATGAAAGATACTGGGCGGGGGGGAGGGGAATGGTTCCAGATAACAAACATAACAACCAAATGCAAAGTGTGGATGCTGTTAGGATCCCAATTTGAACCAACCAACCATAAAATGACATTTTGACATAATCGGAGGGTGGTTTCAAAATAGTTAGATGATATCAAGCAATTACTTCAAATTTTGTTACATGTGAAAACAACACTGTAGTTATGTAAGGATGTCTTCTGCATTTTTAAAAGATACGTCCTCTGCGTTGAGAAGTGGAAGTTTCATGGCCTCTATGATGTGCTTTAAGATACCTCAGCAACAGGGGCGCCTGAGTGGCTCAGGAGGTTAGGTGGCCGACTTCGGCTCAAGTCATGATCTCGTGGTCCATGAATTCAAGCCCCGTTTCGGGCTCTGTGCTGACAGCTCAGAGCCTGGAGCCTGCTTTGAAGTCTGTGTCCCCGCCTCTCTCTGCCCCTCCCCCACTCGCGCTCTGTCTGGCTGTCTCTCAAAAATAAATAAGTGTTAAAAAATTAAAAAAAAAAAGATACCTCAGCATCAAAAAAAAAAAAAAAAAAAAGGAGAAGGTAGAGAAGGAGCGAACAAGACAGGATCCACGTGGCAAAATCTTGACCATAATCACAATTCTAAGTCATCTTCTTTGAACATGATGGAAATTTAAATTCTTCATAAAATCCTACAGAAAAGCTAGTTCTAAACTACAGATGACATCCGTGTGCCCTGTGGAGCTCACATACGGTCCACAGCAGGCCTGGCGCCGTCACATGATGCAAGCCCAGCTCTCCACTGACCAGGCGTTGACACCTTATTGCCTCACTTTCCTCTTGACCAAAACGGGTACAACTACCCAAAACCCAGCTCAGAGGGCTCAGGAAGCTGCAGAACATTCAAAACGGTGGGCGACACACAATAAATCCCGACCACTCTTATTTCTAGTATCTGCCATGTGCCAGACACAAACTTGTCACTCGCTCCCCAAATTCAACCGTTCAAACGCAAGCATGTCTCAGCCTGGCCCCAGCCCCAGCAAATTCCGTGCACCATCTGCCCCAGTGACCAGCCACCACACTCACTGCTCTCTTCTCTGCATCCATGCTCTACAAGAGCAGCTTGTACTGCTTTCCATTACTTTCCATTACTGCCATGCCCAAAAGTATGCAGGACCCGTTCCCAAAAGGGTGGGTCTGGCCCCACTACTCGGACCATCTCAAGGAGGGCTGCCACACACCCCCAGCGCTCTGACTTCACACTTCTCTCAACAGCCCCCACAAGTCTGCAATCCTACGCCCTCTTCTGAAAGAGGCCCTGGCCCAGCCCACACACGTCCACTCCCTCATCACCAGCTTTGAGGCCAGCCCCTCCCCAAGTACTCACCAGCCTCACTTACCTGGAGCCCAAGAGCATCACTCACTGCTAATACACACGGCAGGGGCACACATCAGGTCAATGTACAAGCTCATCTGACTCTTGCCCAAACGCAAAACACACATACAAAAAAAAAAAGTTTTCTGGGGTCCCTGGGTGGCTCAGTCGCTTGAGCGTTCGACTTTCAGGCTCAGGTCATACGTGATCTTGCGGTTTGTGGGTTCGGGCTCTACATCGGACTCGCTGCTGTCAGTGCAGAGCCTGGAGCCCGTTTCAGATCTTCTGTCCCTGTCTCTCTCTGCCCCTCCCTCACTCACGCTCTGTTGCTCAAAAATAAGTAAAACATTAAAAAAAATTGTTTTTAATGTTTTCTCACTTTTTACAGTTGTAAGTACTCCCTTCTAAAGTAAAAATGATTGATTACAAAAAACCATCTGACTCTCGATTTCAGCTCAGGTCATGATCCCAGCGTAGTGGGATGGAGCCCCATGTCCATCACTGACAGTGTGGAGCCTGATTAAGATTCTCTCTCTCTCTGCCCCTCTACTCTGCTAGTACACATGCTCTCTAAAATAAAAAATTAGAAATAAATAAAGGAAATACTCAAAGGTACATACAAATATACTTTATGAAAGCCAATAAAGGAGTCCTCCCCCTGACAATATTTTGGCACCTTGACCAGTATTGGCCTACTGTCTCCCACAATTTCCATTTGCTGCCTTTTCCAAATTCTTCCACAGTCCAGTCAACCTTCTCATCAGTTCTGCCTACTTTGCACTTCAACAGAATCAGCAACTTCCCATGGATTTTTAGTAAACTGTGCTTCATTTCTATTTCAGGAAACAAGAACCATTTTATTTTTTTTATGGTTTAATTATTTTTGAGACAGAGAGAGACAGAGCATGAGTGGGGGGAGGGGAAGGGAGAGAGGGAGACACAGAATCTGAAACAGGCTCCAGGCTCTGAGCCGTCAGCACAGAACCCGACGCGGGGCTCAAACCCACGAACCGTGAGATCATGACCTGAGCCAAAGTCGGCTGCTTAACCGACTGAGCCACCCAGGTGCCCCAACAAGAACCATTTTAAAAGCTCCTGTATTGAAGGAATAAGGGAACAAAATGACCAGAGCCAAGGAGGCACAGAGCCATGATCCCTGACTGGAAAGGACAAGGCTGGGAGATGGCACCCACTTCACACTGACTGGGACGGCCATGGTCAAAAAGATGAGCCAAAACAAAAACAAGTGCTGGCAAGGATGTGGAGAAGCTGAAACCCTCACGCACTGCTGGTAGGAATGCAAAATGATGTGGCTACTGTGGAAAACACTTTGGTGGTTCCTCAGAAAGTTAAAGAAAGAATTACCACATGACTCAGCAATTTACTCCTGGGTATACACTCCAAAGACTGAAAAGAGCCACTCAAACAGATACTTGTACACAAACGTTCATAGCAGCACTATTCACAACAGTCAAAAGATGGAAAAAACTCACGTGTTCATCAACAGATGAGTCAACAAAATGTGGTCTAAACGACGGAAGATTACTCAGCCAGAAAAAGAAACGAGGTTCTGGCCCAGGCCATCGCACAGATGAACCTCGAGAACATTATGCAGAGTGAGATGCACCAGACACAAAATGACACATTAGTCTACTCACATGAAACACCTACTTTAGGCAACTTCATGGAGACAAAAAAAGGAAAGGAGAGTTACGGCTTAATGGGCACAAGAGTTTCTGCTTGGGGTGGCAGGAATGTTTTACAGACAGTGATGATGGTCACACAACGCCACAAATGTACTTATGCCACCAAAAAGTAGGCTTAAAAATGGCTGAGGGGCACCTGGGTAGCTCAGTCGATTAAGCTTCTGCTCTTGATTTCGGCGCAGGTCCTGATCTCAAGGTTAGTGAGTTTGAGCCCCGAATCGGGCTCTTCAGTAACAGTGGAGCGCCTGCCTGGGATTCTCTCTCCCTCTTTCTTTCTGCCCCTCCACTGCTCAGGCATGCTCTCTCTCCCTCAAAAACAAATAAATAAACTTTTTTAAATGGCTGAAATGGTAAGACTTCTGTTTAAGTATATTTTACCACAATAAAAAACAAAGAGGGGAAGAAAGATTGAGGGGTGTGCCAGGATAACCTTACTGATACAATCATGGATTCTTTAATGAAGCCAATGCAATTCTTAGAAAGGACTCCTTTACAAGGAGAGATGTAACGTATGTACAATACAAATCAGAATATAACATATAATACTTGTGTGTTTAAAAATGGGATTAGCATACCAGTGTTGAAAGCATGACATCGCAAACTATACTGTTTAAAAGAGATACATTAATCTGATGTCGACAGCTGGATTGTGGCTGCAGGAGCAGTGGGGCATCTGGCAGGCCACCTGATCTCAAATGGCTCATGGAAAAAAATCTCTTTTATCATACTCGCAACTTTCGTACATTAAGTTTGAAAGTATTTCAAAAGAAGGAAGAAAAGCAGTTCTATAGACAGAAAAAACACAACACCTACAAAGACTGACTACACGGTTTTGGTGGGCTCCATATATAGCTCCATAGAACTCCATAAGAGAGAAATCTGAAGGGGATGTGTATCAACTCACCGTAGAAGCTGTGGGGACAGAGTAGGAAAGGGACACATAGGGACAGAGAGGGCAGATCCTGCCTGAACAGAATTTTATTTTCAAAAGGAAAATTCATGTATTATTGCATGACTTTACATTTTTCAGTAAGCAAATGAATTGGGGACGTTAGATGAAAACTACCTATAAAGCATCTGCTGTAACATTTGCATAAAACCTTCCAAACACTTTTCTGTGCAAATACACTCATGAAGGTACAATTAATACAGACTACATAAATGGGTAGTAAATTTTTCCCTTAACTACTATGAGCAAATGAATTCACGCCATGGCAGCACAGGCTACAGCAGCGGACCCCCAGCATGCACTGAGCTCTCCCCGCACACAGGACCCAGCTAAGAGACACAAAGGGCACCTAGGACATCTCAGCATCATAAACCATCTTGAAGTGAACATCTTCACTTAATATATTCCTTTGCAGGAATGCCGTAAAAGAAGGGACAGAGCTAGAAATTAAAGCTATACTCTCCCTTACACAAATCATGTGCCAAATGTCTCAGCAGGGCTCTTAAACAGAGAGGGTGTTTTTGTTCCTTCTTAAGACTGAAACACTAAAAACATTTTGGAAAACAACCCCCTACCCTTCTCATGTCTATCTGTGGTAAATCCAGGATTAAATCTCAACTGTAAGCGAAAGGAACCCTTCCCCTGATCCAGCCACACTTTACTAAGAAATCAACAGTGTGAGGCCCAGCTGCAAGGCCCTGCGTCCCCAACACACAACAGGTCTTAGCAGGCAGGGCCTATACACCAAAGGAGTTGCCGACAGAGCCGAAGCAGAGAGGACGTGAAGCACTGAAGTGACCAGAAGCTCTCCTGGCCAGCCAACCTCAAGGCTCACGTCACTCAATGTTACTGCTTTCAGACCAATTAAGGAGCTACTGAGTTGATTCCTAATACGCTAAGTGACAAGAACACAAAGGCACATGAACCTCCGCTGCTTGCCAAGCCAGCTAACTCTCCTACCAGCACAAAAGTCAGATCGGGTTGGTCAGAATCTTACAGGGAAAAACAGAGTGAGCGCCTCCAACACAGTGGTTCCACGTGCTTTGAGGCTGAGTCTAGAGGGGTGACACAGAGGCTTTGCAGGGACACTGGGGCCACGACCTGGAAATTGGGAAATATCAGGGTAATGGACAATCCTGAATTTCTGGAGGAAACATCAACGTTTTTACTGCCACCGATCATGGAGGAATGTACGTAAAAGTACTTTGTGCTGTTTTATATCCATAATATACTGTCAGAAGACAATTTTTGGACAAAGAATTTGTAAGATGTACAATACAGATACTACAAATTTTACGAAAACCCTGGAACTGAGGCTGAGTACAGTTCCCGGCATTTCAGCTTGACCCCTGAATACTAAAGGGCTGGTCACACACAGGACAAACACAATGAACTACAGCGCGTTTGTGCTGAATTCCGTGTGTACCTCAGACGGAGGGCTCTCTGTCACGTCGCCATGCTAGCTTCTAATTATCAGCTACCATGGCTGCTAAGAAAACCTGATGAACAATACTCTTTTTTTTAAACATTTTTTTATTGTTTCTTTATTTTTGAGAGAGACAGAGCATGAATGGGGGAGCGGCAGAGAGGGAGACACAGAATTCAAAGCAGGCTCCAGGCTCTGAGCTGTCAGCACAGAGCCCGACGCGGGTCTCAAACTCACAAACCATGAGATGACGACCTGAGCCAAAGTCGGACACTTAACCAAATGAGCCACGCAGGTGCCTCAACAATAATCTTATAATGCCAAAATGGTACTAATTAAAAACAGTGGCATTTCATGCTGAACGTGGAAAGTACAATTTTGACTTTTCTTAATGGACTATTTCTTCTGATACATCTATATATATAAAAGGTGATCAGTTTGAGGTTTCTAACAGCATAAGCAACAACCACCTCCCCAAGTAGGATAATTATATTCATTAGTCATGACATGACTCTGTGAAAGAAAATCTATCACTGCCTATGAAAATCTTAGTTTTCCTTAAATATGTGTAAAAGAGACTAGAAATAGTCACATGTACAAATAAGGACACAGTACAGGATGAGGGCATTTCAAATCAGTAGAAGACAAGATATTTAATAAAATGCTCACTGAGACCATTGGCTGGCCATGCATCACAAACATAAATCAATGGGTGCAGGGTGTACATACAGTGTAGCACAATCGTACAAGCACTAGGAGAAATCCCTGGTGACTCTGAAGTGAGGAACCCCTAATTCTAAGCCTAACTAACTCCAAGACCAGGAATCACAAAAGAAAAGCTTTACAGATTTAACTACCAAAATATTTTAAACATTTATGTGACAAAATAAAGAAATAAACTCTAAAAGACTGAAAGTGTGCATCAGTCGGTTACACATCCAACTCTTTATTTCAGCTCAGGTCAAGAGCTCACAGTTCATGGGATCGAGTCCCATTTAGGGCTCTGTGCTGACAGTGCACAGCCTGCTTGGGATTCTCTCTCTCCCTCTCTCTCTGCCCCTACCCCATTCATACACACATGTGTGTATATTCTCTCAAAATAAACAAAACCTAAATAAATAAATAACCAAAGAAATACATGCAGTGTATGGGCTTAGTACCTTTAATATTACTCTTAACCCAAGAAGGAACAGATAAATAGTAACTCCAAATCGATTTTGTAAAAACAGAGACAACCAACAAAATAACAGGCAAAAGAGAGAAACAGGCATTCCCAAGGGGCCAGCCCTCTGGGAGATGTGACAGAGGGCTGGAGGAGGGGAGGAGCTCCCTAGCGCCCCCATAGCAGTGGGATAACACAGCAAACAAGTATGCCATAGACTTCCTAAAAACACAGACCAGTCTTCTCACAAAGATGCAATAACCCTTAACAAAACAGGAAATGAACCCAGCAACATGTAAAAATAACTACACATCCATGACCAAGTGAGATCTATCCCAAGAATGCAAGGTTGGTTTAACATCTGGTAATACATGTAATAATTATTAACAGAATTTAGGGCAAAAACCACAATGATTAAAAAAAAAAAAAACCCATAATGATCACATCAACAGATGCAAAAAAAACATCAGACGAAATTCTTTCATGATCTGCAACAATGCATCGGGGGCTCTAGCCAATGCAGGGCAGTGGCGGCAGGGGGAGAGAGGTGTCTAACTCAAGAAAGAAAAGGTAAAAGTTACCCATAAGCCTACCACCAATAGTAAACCCTTAGTGTATCACTTACAGGATTTTTACGTTAACAGATTAATAATATACTTGTTTTTAATCCGTGTTTTCATTGAACCTGATGATAAAGGTCTGTAACATACGCAACACATGAGATAGTGTATCAGCTGGCTGCAGCAGACTGCTTCGCTATTACAAGCATCACGGAGACTAACCGTGCACACCCCCAGCGAAGCTCCCCTCTTCATGCACTCACCGTGTTGTGTGCCTCCTGCGTTTTCCACCAAACTCCACTGCCACCTTCTATTGTAAACCACATCGTCCCGAAAGTCGTCAGTAAAAAAAATGGTCTACTCATCTTTCTGCCTCCAATCTCTGTCCTTTCCTACTTAATATCTATTCTGCAGTTAGAATTATCTTTCTAGAACTGTGACCTCACCACAATCTGAAAACACCCAGTGCTTCCCACTGCCCATGAGCTCTGGCTCACACCTCCCAGCGCAGCACAGAGGACGCTTTCAGCACTCTGAAGGCCAGGGGCCACTGGCCAAATCAAGCCCAAGCCTATTTCCATACTTCCCACAAGCTAAAAACTACATTTTTTTTAGTTATAAAAATAAAAAAGAGGGGCGCCTGGATGGCGCAGTTGGTTCAACATCCGACTTTGGCTCAGGTGATGATCTCGCAGTTTCTGAGTTCGAGCCCCAAGACGGGCTCTGTGCTAACAGCTCAGAGCCTGGAGCCTGCTTCAGATTCTGTGTCTCCCTCTCTCTCTCTGACCCTCCCCCCTCACACTGTCTCTCCCCCTCTCAAAAATAAACATTAAGAAGGAGGAGGAGGAGGAGGAGGAGGAGGAAGGAAGGAAGGAAGGAAGGAAGGAAGGAAGGAAGAAAGAAAGAAAGAAAGAAAAAATAAAAGCATTTAAAGCCGTGTGTGGCCTGCACACCTGGCCCTTTCCAGGAAGTCTGCTAACCCCTGACCTAGCCCTACAATTTTTAGGCACCAAAACAGCCTGTCAAACATACTTAAGTGCCGACTACATCAAGGTACTGAGGGTGGTTTGAACAGAGCCCTTGAGTCTCTGGCCACTGCCTTCGTCCATCCCACAGCTTTCGTCCTCCAAGATCGAACTCTGCCACTCAGCCCTGCAAAGCCCCAGGGTCTTCTGGCTGATCACATGCTGCACTGAGACCGCCCACGCACCTCTGTCTCACCAGAAAGGGGCCCCTGAGCAGCACAGACTCTGATTTACTCATCTTTGCCACTCAGCATCTAGCAGAATACCTGGCACGTAACATATATTCCAGGACTTTCTGAAGAACACTCTTTAAAATGATGATTACGGGGGTGCCTGCGTGGCTCAGTTGGTTGAGTGTCCGACTTTGGCTCAGGTCATGATCTCATCACTTGTGAGTTTGAGCCCCAGGTCGGGCTCTGTGCTGACAGCTCAGAGCCTGGAGCCTGCTTCGGATTCTGTGTCTCCCTCTCCCTCTCTCTCTCTCTCTCTGCCCCTCCCCCATTCGTGCTCTGTCTCTCAGTCTCCCAGAAATAAACGTTAAAAAAAAAAGTTTTTTAAAATGATGATTATGTATACGATGAAGGCCTCTGACATCAAGAGACAAGTCATGTGACAGCAGGAAGACCACACAAAGTAACGCACAGTGAGCCCCCAAGTGCATCTGCACTTGCTCTCCAAGACTGGACACAAGAACAAAGAGCACAAAAAGAAAGCTTCCAGAGCTGAGAGCCAAGTGTTCTAGGACACATGCTGGGTAGGAGTGAGCTGGATGGACCACAGTATGGAGTGCTGGGAGAGGTGAGGGGGGCTGGAGAACCCACAGTGGGCTTGAATGTCTGTCATCTTAATACCCCTTAAAACGGGGCACCTGGGGGGCTCGTGTGGTTGAGAGACCAACTCTTGATTTTGGTTCAGGTCATGATCCCAGGGTTGTGGGATCAAGCCCCACACTGGACTCTGCACTGAGCATGGAATCTGCTGGGGATTCTCTCTCTCCCTCTGCCCTTTCCCCAAAGATCCTCTCTCTCTAAAATAAGAAAATAAAATAAAAAGTTTTAACATTCCTTGATATATGTCAGTAAACCCTGTGTAACTTCTTTTGGCCCCTAGAATTTGCTTCTTAAAATGTGGCCATATGGAGACCAGTCCCGACAAAGCCCTGGGGTTTGTTCAGGTTACAGGGGTACAGCTTTCATCGAGTGTCTGTCTACAAAACTGCAGGTGCTATTGTCCCTCTGTGCTCCTTGTGCTCCAGGACTGAGGCCCATATCTGTGTTTTAGAAATTCTCCCTGCCAGGCCCCACCATCTCTCTATCACCCATTTCCTCTCATTGTATGTCAGAGAGAGGGGACAGAGCAGCTGTAACTGGCCACCACCCGTCTCAGCCCTCTGGGTGAGTCAGGCTGTGTGTGCTCTACTCCAGGGCAAACACTGGTCTGCCCCAGATCACTGCCTTCGACAGCAGGCTCCTGAGAACAATGGAGTCACCAGAAAGGACTCACAAATTTGCAGGCCCTCCCAGGACTGGCTGTGGACCAAGCAAATAAGATGTTACCACATATACAAGCTATTTTTTCATGTAGGTAGCATTACTAGATTGACCGTAATTTTGTCACTTTCTGTTCTCTCAATTAGTACATACTTTTCACAATTACTACCATGACAACAGCCTTTAAATTTTTTGATGTGAGAAAAAGTTTTTAATATACTGGAAAAAACCTGGCAATTTCCGATACAGGCTCCTCGAAGGCAAGACCTGCACCTCTTCCAGGTTCTGAAACTCATCAGCCCTCAGCCCCTAGGAGAACAGCCACCCAGTTTAATTTTTAGTTGTTGGGTGTCCCACTTCTCAGCACTGTGAGGCCATGTGGCACAGTCAGAGGACCGGCCAGCAGTAACTGACCACGACCTCTGGGCACATCCTCAGAGCCAGAGCTCAACACTCACTCCAGCCCTTCCACACAACTACAGTGCACCTTACATGGGGCACCTCCCTTCTCTTCTGAAGAATGCAAGAGCTAAAAATACGACTGGACAGAGTTTATATACTAAGAAAAAGAAGCCTATTTCTCTTTTCAGGTCAGAAGAGTAATAATTCTGGCTGAAGTATCAGGAACATTAAAGTAGTGGAGACAGAGGTGGGAGACCACAAACCCAGGAAGGTACAGTGGGCATCTATTGGTCACCAAAGAATATCCCAGTATGAGCACATACACAACAGATGCCCAACAGATACCTGCTAGGAAATGAGTTCTTATACTCTCAAGGATATCATTCTCCAAAGCAGGACTGTACTAGCCTGAAAGGAAGATGTGGCTTTAGCGACGCACCGTCCCTGTAAAAATGTGTAGAAAATCCCCAACAGAGTTAGCATTCTAGCTTATTAGAACAAAGGCACCATCTGGTGGTTAAAAGAATAAGTGCAGGCAATGGGAAGTAAGCCACAGAAAAATATTAATAAATTTCCCTTCTAATCAGAAAGATTCTCGGAAAAAGACCACATTCCTAATCATACTGGTGATTTAAAAAAAAAATCTTTCTACAATACTTCTCTGTTAACAGGACTGAACTAACACGGGAAAACAAACACATTTATAGCTGAATTTCATTCAAAACCCCTATTGTGACAAAAAGACCGAACATGATAAAGAAAGCAAACCAAGAGTTGAATATTTTGAAGTACATGACAAGAAAAGGTGGAATTTATCCCCCATCAGAATGTACACTCTATAAGAAACAGGAATTTTGTCGGGGTTTTTCCCACTGCTGGACTACCAAGCCCCTGGTGTACAATAAAACAGTAGTTCTCAAACATTCCAGTCCCAGGACCACGTTATACTCTATAAGCATCCCAAAGAGATTTTGTTCCTATGGATCCTGGCTGCTGATATTTACAAACCAAAATAGAGAAAATCTTTTTTTTTTTAATTTTGTTTTAAATTTTTTATTTATTTTTTGAGAGAGAGAGAGACAGCGCGAGCAGGGGAGGGTCAGAGAGAGAGGGAGATACAGAATCTGAAGCGGGCTCCAGGCTCTGAGCTAGCTGTCAACACAGAGCCCGACGCGGGGCTCGAACCCACAAACCATGAGATCATGACCTGAGCCGAAGCCGGACGCTTTACCAACTGAGCCACCCAGGCGCCCCAAGAAAATCTTAAAATCACTGTCCCTTCCTTTAAAAATAATAATAACACATTACATGTTAACATCAAATTATTTTTATAAAAAGTAACTACTTTTCAGAAGAGAGAGAGGGAGGCCGGGGAGGCTCAGTTAAGTATATGACTCTTGATTGCAAGGTGATGAGTTCAAGTCCTGCATCAGGCCCCACTCTGGGCCCCGCGATGGGCATGAAGCCTACTTAAAAAAAAAAAAGAAAAGAAGAAGAAGAAAGAAGAAGAAAGAAGAAGAAAGAAGAAGAAAGAAGAAGAAGAAGAAGAAGAAGAAGAAGAAGAAGGAAGAAGAAGAAGAAGAAGAAGAAAGAAGAAGAAAGAAGAAGAAAGAAGAAGAAGAAGAAGAAGAAGAAGGAAGAAGAAGAAGAAGAAGAAGAAAGAAGAAGAAAGAAGAAGAAGAAAGAAGAAGAAGAAGAAGAAGAAGAAGAAGAAGAAGAAAGAGAAAGTGTGTGCGCATGTCATTTTTTTTTTTTTTAACAAGTCTGCAAATATCTCTTCTGGCTTAAGGCTTGGATGCTCACATGCCCTGCATCATGTAGCCAGCCTTTAGAAGTGTGCACTCTACCCCCCTGACAGACCAGGGTGGGAAAAGCCAATGATGTCCTTACTGGTATTAGGTACAGTCTGACCTTAAAGGTCTGGAAGAGTCTTGGGGACCTGCTACTGTGCCTGGTATGCAGCAGGTGCTAATGGAGCTTTGCTGATGGGAGGGACAAGGGACAGAGCATGGGATGAGATTGAGGAGCTGGTAAGACAAGGATGAGGGGGTAGGGAAAGGACCACGTGCTGCCAAGTATGGGAGGGGTGCAGCCTGGCCCCAAGCACTGCAGGGCTGGAACCCTTATTTTATACTGATTACAAGTATATGATGCAGCTGTTTTATTAGCTCTGTTTCCATAGAGTGTTATCTCCACTTGGGGTCATCTTCCCTTTGGGAATTTAAAAAAAATTTTTTAAAAACTATTGAGCATTAACCACATGAATTAAAATGCAGACAAATGAGCGTTGCTATTAATTTTTTTTACCATAAAACTAATATATGCTCATTTAAAAAATTTTAAATATAACAAAAATCACAGTCAATCCAGCAATTCAGAATAACTAAGCTAACAACAGGTATATTTCCATTTCTTTCCTAAACTTAGTATGAAGTTTTTTTTTTAACTGATGTTCATCTTGGGGCGCCCGGGTGGCTCAGTTGGTTAAGTGTCTGACTTCAGTTCCCCCACATCGGGCTTTCTGCTGTCCTATAGAGCCCGCTTCGGATGCTCTGTCCCCCTCTCTCTCTACCCTCCCCCACTCGTGCTCTATCTCAAAAATAAACATTTTAAAAAATTGATGATCATCTGTAAAGTATACAAATACTAACAAAATAACTATAGACAGGAAACCCTCAGTAATCCAGCATTTAAACTCTCCAAAAAATAAATAAATAAACTCTCCAAGTATGCATGCACGGAAGATCACATACTGTAAGATTCCATTTAATGAAAAGTCCAGAATACACAAATCTACAGAGACAGAACACAGATGCCTAATTGCAAGGGGTTACGGGTAGGAGAAAATGGGAGTGACTACTGATGGTCTAAGGTTTCTTTTGGGGATCATGAAAATGCTCTGGATTTTTTGTGCTCTATTCATGGACATACCCAAGTTTCCAGACTAGTCATTCTGGTATATAATAGGTAACGAGTATGTGACGGATGGATAAATGGGGGAGTTATTCTACATACATAGAATAATACATCCTTATTATTCTAACAGACCCTCCCCCAAATGAAGTCCAGCTTTGTCACTATACTCTGTTAGATGTGGGATAATGACCGGAAGGCAACTTGTGTTTGAAAGCAGAAATGAATGAGTATGTGACGGATGGATGGGGGCCAAGGGGAGGAGGAAGGAGTGGGTGGGCAGGTGAATGGGAGCTATTCCTCTCCTAGAAAGAGCCCGAAGTCCCATAATGGTCAGGCTCCTGGGGGTGAACAGCCACACCACTTCTTCCTTTGGTGGTCCTTCTCCTCCTGCCCACAGTTCCACGGGCCCCACTTCCTGCCCCAGGCAGAAAAGAACACGCTCTTCAAAAGTCTTGGGGCGCCTGGGCGGCTCAGTCGGTTAGGCATCCGACTTCGGCTCAGGTCATGATTTCATGGTTCGTGGGTTCGAGCCCCATATCAGGCTCTGTGCTGACAGCGAGCTCAGAGCCTGGAGACTGTCTTTGGATTCTGTGTCTCCCTCCCTCTCTACCCTCCCCTGCTCACGCTGTTTCTCTCTCTCTCTCTCTCTCTCTCTCTCTCTCAAAAATAAATAAAATAAAAAAAAAAAAACATTAAAAATTAAAAAAAAAAAGTCTAAGAAGTAGCTATGAGCTCTCCTTCACAACATCCGCTCACTTTTCTTTTTTAAAGGAAGTCTGTGAAATGGAAATGCGTTAGAGGAAATGGACCTCTAAGAAGTCCCTCACACCATCTGTTACAATTCTCCAGAGAGGTTTACCCTGAAGGTGAGCCAGTTTGGACGGGCTCTTTGCTGGATTCTGTGAAGCCCACCAAGCAGCATGCGCCCTACATAGCATGAATTCCTACATGGTTTCAAATGCCAAGAAGTCCAGACCACTGTGATGCACACACAGTACAGAAGTGTATCCTTCCTCCACTAGTTCTCTAAAAAGATGACAAAATCCTTGACTGAATATATTTCTAATTTTAAAAACCCACCAAAACTTTTTACTTCACTTGAATTTTTTCACTTTGGTTATGCTGATTTCTCCTAATACCACGGTCCTCAGATGATTCGTGCTGCTTCAAGAAGATAAAAATCTTCTAACATTTAAAAATACCCCCACATCGCTAAAATTCTCTTAAAATGAAAAGCAAATGTCTACCTAAGAGAGGTGCCCCACCAACCGCCTGCCGTCCCCACATGCCTAGGCTCTGACCCCACCTTGCACCTGCAGCCTTCACCTGCCAATGGTCTCCAGTCCATCCTTGGCAAAGAGGGACCCTTCACCTGAGGGAGGTGAGGGAGGGGGGCAGGGAGGAGGAGAAGAGAGGGAGGGGAGGCCAGAACCTGCCCTTGTACAGGGTACAACCTCAACATGGCCTGGGGAAACAGTTCCTCTAAAAGCACACTTTCCACTAGAAAATAAGAAAACAAATACTCCATTATGGGCTGAGCTGCTAACACGAACCACCAATGAAATTTCCATCACAGGTGTTCCACACGCGTCCGCATACCTGGTTAAATGGTTCCTCTCAGAACCACCACCCACAGCAGCGCCATTTCCCAGCGGGCCAGCGGGCGCAGGGCCTGGGTTCACAGTGGCCTCGCGTTCAAGGGCAGGCACAAAGGAGCCGTCCCTATTGTTCCCTCTTCCTCATTCCGCTGGCTGAGCTGGAGTTTCCTCAGATCTAGGAGAGTAGCCTACCCTCCCCCACCCTTTTGTTCCAAGAATACAGTTCTAGAACAGGCAGCCTATGAACCAATCTGCTCCAATCCTGTGATTTCCAATAAGTAAAACCACATCCCCTCACTAGGTCGCTCCCCCAAGATGTGTCTAGCATGTGCTTTTCTACAGAACAGCTGAGAAAACCCGAGTGGAAGCTCTGCTGCCTTGGGTCTCTGCATCTCTCCACGACCTCATTTCTGCCGTTCCAAGGAAAATGGAGTCCCCCACTCGCCAAGGCAGACAGAACCATCCTGCAACCCGAACACGTGCCCAAGCAGGTATCCCATTAGGCAAGGCACCGCCTTCCAAGGGGCACTCTTGGGGAGTGGTCAGTGCCAGTCTCAAGCCCAGAGCTGACAGACTTCTTTCTCCTCAGCCTGCATGGAAAATGAGCCAACTGCAAAATAATGTGGCCAGATCCTCCACACAGAGCCTGGGCGGCCCCAGGCCCCCACACTCCCTCACTCATGCCCTCCTTGCTCCCCACCACCACTGAGGCCACCCACCACAGGACAGGGAAGGAAAAACAAGGCAATACCATTAGTCAGCAAAAGCTTCTAGTACTTTCTTTATAAACGTTGAAGCAAGAGAAAAACACTGGTTTATCATCAGCATAACTAGTTAGGAGCTTCTTCCTGCAATACATTAACAGGCCTTACATAGCTTTCAATACTCAGAGCTTTGGAGTAATCGCCCACCTCACTCCCAAGAAAGCACACACATCCGGTGACAGGACATCATGATAGGGTTATTCTGCAGGGGGTTGGGGGTGGAGCGGGGGGGGGGGGGCGGGTGGACAAGGTGACCCCACCAGCTCCCTACCTCCTAGGCCCTGCCGCCAGCCTAGGAGCACCTTCCTGAAGAAAGGGGTTAAACAAGGGAGGAAAAATACTAAACGCCATGTTCCTTGCCTACACCTCTATCCATTTTTTCCCTCCCGCGCTAGTACAGTTGTTGGCTGAAGCTGCTGCGGGGGGGGGGGGGGGCGGGGGGGGCGCGGGGGCGGGGATCACAGCAGCTCCACTCTGGCTCCTCCTCGGAGGCTGGCCTCTGGCACCTCAGTGGCCCTTTTCCACCCTGCAAGCACCTCCTGAAATGGAGGGAGCTCCAGGCAGGGAGCAGTCTAGAGCCGCAGGCCCACAGTGCACGTGAAACCCCTCAGATGGTTCCAACAAACATTTTTAAATGATTTGAGTTTTCTTAGGAGGAAACCATTCATACATTTATCATCTTCACCCTAAAAACAAGTAAAGGTCTTTCTATAGAAGCCATCAAAACAGTTCATCCCCCACCACCACCAAAAGAAAAATCGCTCTTAGGGTCTCTTGGGATCAGCTTTGTATAAAAAATACTAACAAAAACCTAGGAATCTGAGGTCAAGTCTAAGGGAACAAGAGTCATTTTACCAGCCCTGTCATAAGGAATTCACCTTAGAGATGACTTTTAGAGCCAAGAGCCCAGTGACTGAATCACAGGGATGCAAACCTAAAGCCTGCCATGCACCTCAGACCCCTCGTCCAAGTGCTCCTGCCCTCCCAGCACAAGCATGCCTTGGAGTGGGTCTCAGGGCCCCCCACCAAGCGTGAGAGCAGTGGGTCTCCGCCCACATGTTCCACTGTGGAACTTCCTCTTTAGGGGAAGAGACCCTTCCACAGCTGTGCCGGCCCTCGATCAAGTCCAAGTTGTGGCTCTTAATACAAAACTAAAAATCTGAAGCCCCTTTTCTACAAGAGGCAATATTTTAAAAGTGGTGTGTTCAGATTTCAAGGAAACTTCAAAACAAAACCACAAATATTATTTCCCATTTTTTGAGGTTATATGAAAACAAATAATACTACCTTCCTATATAAATGCTCTTCTGTAAATTCCCTACCCACCTGCTGTATTTTTGGTTGGGTGCTGGTATTGACTAGGGGCTCCAGGCTATGCCTGAACCCCGGAACCATCATACGGAGGGGGTCAAGTCAAAGCCCAGCCGGAAAAATGAAGGTCATTCTTCTTGAAGTATCCGGATTCCACTCAGCCCAGAGCAAACGACAAAGACACCAAACTCAGACACAGACTGGAAGTTCGGCTGTAGAACATACAGTGTCAACGGAGCCACAGTCCTGTACAAATCTACCCACAGCTCATGAAGAACAGACGACGATCCTACCCCACCCTCAGCTCCCACTCCCTAGACTTACAGAGGAAAGAAAAGTCAGGCTGCCTAAAGAAACATAAATGAAAACAGACATATCTACTCATTCGTTACTAAGAAAATGCATTTAAAGCAACGAAGATACCATTTTCACCTATCAGATGGGCAAAAAATCTTAAACTCTTGGACAATATGAGAGTATGGATTAACAGGCAATTCTCATATACTGTTGGTACAATAAAATTAATGAAAAGCCTTTGGGGGCAGCTTGGAAACATTTATAAAATTTTAACACATACATAACCCTTGGCAAGGCAACTGTATTTTTTAGTTTACCCTAAGATACCCTTGCAAAAGGACTCCAAATCATACCTAACTAGGACATTCACTCAGCCTTTTCTTTCTAGATTAGACCATCTAAATATCCACCAACTAGGGGTGCCCTGGGTAGCTCAGTCGGTTAAGTGTCCCACTCTTGGTTTCGGCTCAGGTCATGATCTCACGGTTCATGGGTTCGAGCCCCACATCACCCTCTGCACTGTCAGCACAGAGCCTGCTTGGGATTTCTCTCTTTCCCTTTCTCTCTGTCCCTCCCCTACTTGCTCTTGCTCTTGCTCTCTCTCTCTCTCTCTCTAAATAAATAAATAAACTTTAAAAAAATGTATTAAAATAAATAAATATCCAACTAGATACAGAAATTGTTACAGGCTCACAAGGAAATATTTTAATGCTCTCGAAAAGTGCAAGAAAAAGTTGATGAGCTATTGGGGGAAACCATGGAGACAAACACAAGGTAAGGTACAGAAGAGTGTGTCTGTGAGATCCCTGTAAGAACAGAGACTCTGGCATGTGCACAAAAATCTTTTGGGAAGGAATTATAAGAAATTATTAACAGCATATGACCTTTGTAAGCAAGATTAAGAGCAGAAAGGGAGGCAGAAAGTTACCCTGCAACATGCACCTTTCCTTACTATTCATGTTTTTCTTTCTCTTTTCTTTGGGCCACAGTTTGCTAAGAGTTCGGATGCACCCAGCCCTACAGTGTGCTGGCCCCACCAGGCCCTGCTTCTCCACCTACTCAGTTCTTTAACCATGTAATAAGCACCCATTACCCCACCAGCCACAACAAAACTAGGGAGAATCTCTGCTCAACCAGCCACACAGTCTCCCCAGGCCATCACCCCTACCTCTTCATACCCAAAGTAACTATCAAAACAGAACCTGTGGGCTGCAGCTTCATGAAAAAAGGTCCCCAATACCTTTTTCAATGGGTTAACAACAAATCCATCTAAAGAAGGTATAAATAAACAAGAAAATGAATCCAAGAGGAGAAGGAAAGAGACAATAAAATGATTGGTAATTTCTATTATAAATATAAATGAAAACTTCTAAGCAATACATCAGCAACTTGAATCCAAAAGCACAGAAAACACTACCAGGCATTACTGGATGTATCCCAGGTATACAAGTGTGATTTAACTTCATAAAATTCACAAATGTAATTTACCAATTTAACAGATTTTTTTAATGGGGAAAAAGTATTTGGTAAAACTCAATACCCAAGTATGGTTTTAAAAACTCAGTAATTTAGGAATAGAATTTTCTTTATTCTGATAAAGAGTATTAAAAAACTAATAAAGTAAACATCATGCTGTGATATTTTATAATAGGAAATATATATTTGATCGTCTTCCTCATTTCTGGCTCACAATCCACAAAACTTCTGGAATTTCCTAAGCAGAGAGAGTGATGCAGGTGTCTTTTGTTATGTTAATGAGGTGACTTTGGGAAAGCAATGAAGGATGGGAACTGCTTGCCCATGAATCCTGCCAACCACAGGATTAGAGGGGTGAGACTTTCAGTCCCACCTAGAAGACCTCTGGGGAGGACCGAGGGGCTGGATGCTGAATCAACTGCCCACCAACGGCCAATGAGTTTAATCAATGGCTATGTAATGAAGCCTCCATAAAACCCTAAAGGGCAGGGTTCCAAGAGCCTCCAGGTTGGTGAACAGATGGAGATTTTCAGGAAAAGCGGCATACCTGGTGAGGGCAAGGAAGCTACCCGCCCTTCCACACACCTCGCCCTGGGCATCTCTTTCATTGGGCTCATCCTGAGTTATATTTTTTTTTATAATAAACCAGGAATCTAGTGAGGTGTATCTCTGAGTTCTATGAGCCATTCTAGCAAATTAATCAAACCTAAGGAGGTCACTGGAACCTCCAATCTGTAGCCAGTCGGTCAGTCACAGAGGCAACCACCTGGACTTGAGACTGGCATCTTAAACGGGAGGAGCAGCAGTCCTGTAGGACTCAACATTTAACCTGTGGAACCGGATGCTTTCTCCAAGTAGTGTCAGAATTGAGTTGAATTCATGGACATGGAACACCCTACTGGTATCAGAGAATTGCCTGGTACTGTGTGTGGGGACTGCCCCTCCCCACAGTGGAATTGGGTCAAGGAACCCCAAAAGACAAAATAAATGCACTTCCTACAAAATCAAGAATGACCATGGAGAGCAAATAAAAACCAGACAGGGGAATAGCTATAGAGACTGAGTGAGTAAATGTGCTCAAATGGTAACACTTGGGGAATGAGTGAAGGGCATATGGAAATTCTGTGTATTATTTTTGCAACATTTTGTAAAGTCTGAAATTACCTGGAAACTGGAACTGGGAAAGCTCATAAAATAATAAAAATAAAGGGCACCTGGGTGGCTCAGTCAGTTAAGTGTCTGATTCTTGGTTTCAGCTCAGGCATGGTCTCACAGTTCATGAGTCCCCAAGCCCCACATCATGCTCTGTGCTGGCAGTGTGGGGCCTGCTTGGGATTCTCTCTCTCTCTCTCTCTCTCTCTCTCTCTGCCCCTCCTGCTCTCATTCTCTCTCCCTCTCTCAATAAACAAACAAACTTAAAATTTAAAAAAAAGGAATAATAATAATAAAAATAAACAAGGGGAGCCTCGGTTAAGCATCTGACTCTTGATTTCAGGTCAGGTCATAATCTCATGGTTTCTGAATTCGAGCCCCGCATCAGACTGTACGCTGACGGTGCAGAGCCTGCTCAGGATCGCTCTGTCTGCTCCTCCCCTGCTTGTGTGCAAGCACACTCTCTAAATAAATAAATAGGCTTTAAAAAATGAATACATAAACAAAATCAAGAACAAGGGCATCCACCAACATTGCTTCCATTCAATACTAACTGGTACGATTAGACAAGAAATCTGCAGTATGAGGATCAGAAAGGAAGAAATAAAACTGTTATTACTTGCAGATCACATGACCTATAAATTACTAGGACTAACAGCAGAGCTTAGGAAGGTGACTGTGTGTAAGGTTAAATATTCAGCTGCCCTGCTATGCACCACCAGTGAACAATTAGACATGGTAATTACAGAGAGAACATCACTTAATGATGGCATCAGAGAATCATCAGTTCCCTAGAAATAAACATGGACAAAAGATAGGCAGAAGCTCTATAGGAAAAATACCATTTCACTGAAACTTTTTATTAAAAAACTAAATAAATAGGGGCGCCTGGGTGGCTCAGTCAGTTAAGCATCCGACTTTGGCTCAGGTCATGATCTCATGGTTCGTGAGTTCAAACCCCACCATCAGGCTCTCTGCTGTCAGCACCAAACCTGCTGTGGATCCTCTGTCTTCCTCTTTCTGCTCCTCACAGCCCCTCTCTCAAAAATAAACAAACATTAAAAAAATTTTTTTTAACCTAAATGAATAACGAGACACGTACTATATTCACGAATAGGAAGGCACAATATTGGGAAAATGTCCATTCTCATCAAATTGATCTATAGATTCAGTGCAATTCCAATTAATATCCCAATAGCATTTTTCATGAAATTTGAGGATTCCAAAGTTTATTTTAAAGAATAAAGGGTCGGGGCGCCTGGATGGCTCAGTCAGTTAAGTGTCTGACTTCAGCTCAGGTCATGATCTCACAGTTTGTGAGTTCAAGCCTTGCGTCAGGCTCTGTGCTGACAGTGCAGAGTCTGGAGCCTGCTTCGGATTCTGTGTCTCCCTCTCTCTCTGCCCCTCCTCGCTCATGCTCTGTCTCTCTCTGTCTCAAAAATAAAATAAAACATTAAAAAAAAAATTTTAAAGAGACAAAATTACCTAGAATGCTTTTGAAGTAGAGAAGCATGGAGGATGACTTGCCCTACTAATTTCCAGGATTTATGATGAAACAAGGTAATTGAACAGCGTACTGGTGCTGGCAAGCTGGCCAGAGGCATAAATCCAGTAAGAAATTCACACATGTGTAACTTCTGGGATGTGGGACATCAGATTCACGGAGAAAGGAAGACCTGTTCAATACCTGAAGCTAGGAAGAAATGATGCAGGACATGAAAGAAGACAGAATCCCAACAGACATTTATTTTAAAAAATGTATTTTTTTTAAATACAAGAAAAAGCCAACTCCAGAATAAATAAGGAATTCAACATCAAAAACTAAACTAAGGGGGCCCCTGGGTGGGTCAGTTGGTTACGTGTCCAACTTTGGCTCAGGTCATGATTTCACAGTTTTTGAGTTTGAGCCCCACATCGGGCTGTCTGCTATCAGCACAGAGCCTGCTTAGGATCCTCTGACCCCTCTCTCTGCCTCTCCTCCACTTGCGCTCTCTTTCTTTCTCAAAAATAAACATTAAAAAATAAAAATAAAAAAAGTAAAAATTTCTTAGGCCTCATTTTTAAAGAAAATAATGTGACGTTAAAATTGCTAAGTACTGAAAAGCACAGTTAGGAATGAATGATTTCTATCTTAGATTGGGCAGAACCTTATGGTAGAAAAGTAAATGGTAACCATTTGCAGAAAACAGAAAGCACTATGGAAAACAGCTACTTAAAATATGTGTACTGGCCACCAACGTTCATATGTAGCATTCATAATGGGCACCTACACTGGTGCATAAAGGTGCAGAACAGTCTACAAGGGCAGGCACTGAAGCCACAGTGCACAGGAAGACACATGACGTGCTGCCCTCAAGTGCACATTCTTAAGCAAGGGGGACAGACAGGGCAGGACATCAAACCCCTTAAAAAATATATGAAAAATTGCACCAAAACCCATAAAATACTTAGGAATAAACATAACCAAAGAGGTGAAAAGTCTATACGCTGAAAACTATAGAAAGCTTATGAAAGAAACTGAAGACACCAAAAAAAAAAAAAAAAAAAGGAAAAATACATTCCATGCTCCTGGATTGCAAGAACATTGTTAAAATGTCAATACTACCCAAAGCAATCTACATATTCAGTGCAATCCCTATCAAGTAACACCAGCATTCTTCACAGAGCTAGAACAAACAATCCTAAAATTTGTATGGAACCAGAAAAGACCCCAAATACCCAAAGCAATCTTAAAAAAAAAAAAAAAAAAAAAAAACCAAAGCAGGAGGCATCACAATTCTGGACTTCAAGATGTATTCAAAGCTATAATCATCAAGACAGTATGGTACTGGCACAAAAACAGACACTCAGATCAATGGATCAGAACAGAGAACCCAGAAATGGACCCACAAACGTATGGCCAACTAATCTTCGACAAAGCAGGAAAGAATATTCAATGGAATAAAGACAGTCTCTTCAGCAAATGGTGTTGGGAAAACTGGACAGCGAGATGCAGAAAAATGAATCTGGACCCTTTTTTACACCATATACAAAAATAAACTCAAAATGGATAAAAGACCTTAACGTAAGATCGGAAGCCATGAGAAAGCAAGCAAAAATTTCTGACCTCAGCCGCATCAACTTCTTACTCAACACGTCTCCAGAGGCAAGGGAAACAAAAGCAAAAATGAACTATTGGGACCTCATCAAGATAAAAAGCTTCTGCACAGCGAAGGAAACAATCACCAAAACTAAAAGGCAACCAACAGAATGGGAGAAGATATTTGCAAATGATATATCAGATAATGGGTTAGTATCCAAAATCTATAAAGAACTTAATCAAACTCAACACCCAAAAAACAAATAATCCAGTGAAAAAATGGGCAAAAGACATGAATAGACACTTCTCCAAAGACATCCAAATGATGAACAAACACATGAAAAAATGCTCGACATCGCTCATCATCTGGAGAATACAAATTAAAACCACAATGAGATACCACCTCACACCTATCAGAATGGCTAACATTAACAACTCAGACAGTAACAGACGTTGGTGAGGATGCGGAGAAAGAGGATCTCTTTTGCACTGCTGGTGGGAATGCAAACTGGGGCAGCCACTCTGGAAAGCAGTATGGAGGTTCCTCAAAAAATTAAAAATACAACTCCCCTACAAGCCAATAATTGCACTACTAGGTATTTACCCAAGGGATACAGGTGTGCTGTTTCAAAGGGACATGTGCACCCCAATGTTTATAGCAGCACTATCAACAATAGCCAAAGTATGGAAAGAGCTCAAATGTCCATCGATGGATGAATGGATAAAGAAGATGTGGTATATACATATAACACACACACACACACACACACACACAATATGGAGTATTACTCAGCAATCAAAAAGAACGAAAGCTTGCCATTTGCAGCTATGTGGATTGAACTAGAGGATATTAGGCTAAGCTAAATGAGTCAGAGAAAGACAGATATCATATGACTTCACTCATATGAGGAATCTGAGATACAAAACAGATGAACATAAAGGAAAGGAAGCAAAAATAATATAAAAACGGAGGGGAACAAAACATAAGAGACCCTTAAATATAGAGAACAAAGGATTGCTGGAGGGGTTGTGGGAGGGGGGGATGGGCTAAATGGGTAAGGGGCATTAAAGAATCTACTCCTCAAATCATTATTGCACTACATGCTAGCTAACCTGGATGTAAATTAAACAATTTTAAAAAATGAAAAAAACAAAAGATAACTTTAGAATAAAAACCAAGGTAAAGGGACAGAAAAACACAGGGCAGGTACTTTAGACACAAGAACATTCTGACCACAAGGACAGCCAAGGGCTCAGGCCAGACAGGGAGGAGCCCAGTGAGTAGTAGGCAGGCTGGTCCATGGCCCTTGACAAACAGGGTCTGCATTTTATGATAACAGAGTGACTTTAAGGGAGGGAGGGGAGTAATCTGAGAGTGGTATTTTTGTTTAAGGCCCCTCTGGATTCCTGGCAGAAAATGACACATACGAGCAAGAGTAAGTAACCAGAATCCTGCAATGGTCCTAGAGACTGTGTGACCAACATCAAACTCATAGAAGTGGTCAGATTCCAGCTATATTCTCTCTAAATAGGCGATTCTCAACCAGGGGCAATTTGTCCCACCACAGCCCCCCACCCCCAGATATTTTTCACTGTCATGACGGCCTCAGGAGGAATGACTGGCATCGAGTGGGTAGAAGCCAGGGGGGCTGCTAGACCCCCTCTACTGCATGGGTCAGCCCTACAGTAAAGAATGGCCAGGGCCACACTGTCCATACAATAAGTGAGGCTGAGAAGGCCTCTCGAGACTCCCTCCCTGATGACTAATGCCATCTCTTGGTTTAATTTCCTCTCTACAATATTGAGACTTCCACATATGTATTTCCAGCTCAGACCTCCTTCTATCTAAACATCTCCACTTGGACGTATGTTAACGTATCTAACACTGAGCTCATGATCCGCCCCCCCAAACCTGCTGTTCCTTGGAACACCCCACCTCACTCTCCACCACTGTCAGAGCTCAAGCCCAAGGCCTCAAAATCTGGTCTTCTCTCTTTCATGTCACAAACTACACCCAATCCATCAGCAAATCCTTTTGGCTTCCCCTTCAACTTATTTCCAGGATCTGACCATTTCTCAAGACATCACCCTCAACTTCTCACTTCCCAATCTTGAGAGTTCCAGCTTTATTTTTTTAAGTAGGCTCCACACCCAGCTTGGAGCCCAACTCAGGGTCAGAGCTCATGACCCTGAGATCAAGACCTGGGCTGAGATCAAGAGTCAGACGCTCAACTGACCATGCCACCCAGGCACGCCGAGTGTTCCATCTTTAAACCTTACCCTGAATCTGACCTTCTCTCTGTCTCCCCTCGCCATGTCTCCATCAGCAGACCACACAGCTGCTCTTCATGTCATCTACTCACACACTGGCCCTGCAGCTGATTCCCAATATGCAACAAGAATGGCCCCGTTCAAACTGAAGTCAGAACCTTCCATCTCACCCAGAGGAGCCTGGCCCTGAGCTCTGGTTCCCCGCCTCACACCACTGCAGTGACACTGGCCTCCTAGCTGACTCCCCAAGACTGCAATGCCTCCTCCCTTCCCACATCCCTCCTCATTTGCTCTTTCCACATCTGTGTCCTCTGCTGGGATATAAGCTACTGACTGGCTGGCTCACTGCCACATGCCCAGACATGGCATGGGACAGACACCCAATCAGCACATGATGACTGAGCGGACAGAGGTGCAGACCACAGGTGCACAGCAACTAGACACCAGCAGGACCCGTCCACAACCCTCTGCCCTCCTGGGTGTAGTTCCAGCCCGTACTCTGGGCCCAGCTCGGCTCCAAGGCAATCACAGCCAACAGTCTTTATCAGGAAGCTAACAGTCAAAGGAAATTTTGAAACAAATATCACTACCTTAACTCAAAGTTTTCATTTCCTTCCAGTTTCTCTTCAGATGTACACATTTTACATGATCGTGAGCCACACCAATAATTTTCCCTTAAACATTCCATCATATACCTCCATAGTCTTCACAATTATCCCATTAATAGTAGTATGTCATCAAGTTGACATAAGTATTTAAGCATTTTTCTACCACTAATCATCGTGATTTTTCAATTCCTCCTTACTTTGAAAAACAGTTAATGTCTTCATAAGCGATCGTTACTATGAATTCATTCGTTGTTCAATGGTATTCAGTGAGCACCTGATATATGCAGAGCACTATCCTCTCTTCAGCTAAAGTCCCAAAGATAAGGTGCCTAGGCCTGTGGATCAAACAGCTTTTGGTCTTTGTGACCAGTCCCCATGGGCTAGGCTGCCAGCTGGGTGTTTTACAATCAACAATGGGTTCCTTCCTGCTGCATCCCCTCACGCCAAGGATCCTTGGCACCTGACCCTGTCCCCAAACCCCACTCGCACCTCATATAAACCATCACCACCACCATCCATCTCAGACACACCCCACCACCCAGCCCGGACTCTGACCACCCTGTAGACTCTGCCGACACCTTCCAAATACAAAGACATCTCCCCGTGTCTGTCCATCCAGTAACACGTTTTTTTGACCATGGGTAGGCCCAGCCTTCACACAAGTCTTCAGGTCTGTGCTGCCTCCCTGTCCACACTCTTCAATCTGGCCCCTGCCATTAGGACCCAATAATATCTGTTAGTCTGCAACTCAATTTGGATGTCAACAAATATTTGCTCATGTTTCTTGGCATTAGGTATATATATGACTCCACTCAGGGACCACTACAGATATAGTTTTTAGTTTTTATTTTAATTCCAGTTAGTTAACATACAGTATAATGTTAGACTCTGGTGTGCAATAGAGTGATTGAACACTTCCATGTATCACCCAGTGCTCATCACAAGTGCACTCTTTAATCCTCATCACCTATTTAACCCATCCCCCTCCCACATCCCCCCTGGTAACCATCACTTTGTACTCTATAGTTAAGAGTCTGTTTCTTGGTTTGCTTCTCTTTTTTGCCCCTTTGCTCATCTGTTTTGTTTCTTAAATTCCACATGAGTGAAATCATACGGTATTTGTCTTTCTCTTACTTCATTTAGCATAATACACTCTAGCTCCATCCATGTCACTCCAAATGACAAGATTTCATTCTTTTTTACGGAAGAGTAATATTCCATTGCATACATGTACATCACATCTTCTTTATCCATTCACCAGTCGATGAACAGTAAGCTGTTTCCATAGTTTGGCTATTGCAGATAATGTTATAAACATCGGGGTGAATGTCCCCCTTTAACTTAGTATTTTTGTATTCTTTGGGTAAAAATCTAGTAGTGCAATTGCTAGATCATAGGCTAGTTCTATGTTTAACTTTTTGAGGAACCTCCATACTGTTCCCAGAGTGGCTGCACCAGTTTGTGTTCCTACCAACAGTACACGAGGGTTCCCCTTTCTCCACATCCTCGCCAACACCTGTTGTTTCTTGTGTTGCTGAGTTTAGCCATTCTGGCAAGTATCTCATGGTAGTTTTGATTTGTATTACCCAGATGATGAGGGATGTCAAGCATCTTTTTTTTTTTTTTTTTTAAAGTAATCTCTACACCCAACGTGGAACTCAAACTCACAACCCTGAGATCAAGAGGTGCATGCCGTACAAACTAAGCCAGCCAGGTACTCTGGGCATCTTTTCATGTGTCTGTTGGCCATGTGTATATCTTCTTTGGAAAAATGTCTATTCATGTCTTCTGCCCACTTTTAATTAGATTATTTGCTTTTTAGGGGTGTTGAGTTTTATAAGTTCTTTATATATTTTGTATACTAAACAGGAATAACTATATTTAAAAGAAAACTCAGCACAATCCCTATCAGAATCTCAGATGACTTCTTTGTAGAAAGTGACAGGTGACCTTAAAACTCACATGGGAACTTAAGAGTCCCAAAATAGCCAAAATAATCTTGAGAAAGAACAAAGTTGGGGGGTGCCTGGGTGGCTCAGTCGGTTAAGCTTCTAACTTCGGCTCAGGTCATGATCTCACAGTTGGGGAGTTCGAGCCCCGTGTGGGGCTCTGTGCAGACAGCTCAGAGCCTGGAGCCTGCTTCGGTTTCCGTGTCTCCCTCTCTCCCTTCCCCTCCCCCACTCACACTGTTTCTATCTCTCCCAAAAATAAACATTAAAAAAAGAAAAAGAAAAAGAACAAAGTTGGAGAACTCACACATCCTCATTACAAAACTTACAACAAAGCCACAATAAACAGGAGTGTGGTGTTAGCAGAAAGACAGACGTGTGATCACCATAACATAATTAAGAGTCCAGGAATGAACCCATAAGTCTATGGTTAATTGATTTTCAACAATGACACCAAGAACATTCCATGATGAAAAAACAGTCTTTTCTACAAATGGTGCTGGGACAGCTGGATATCCACACGCAAAACAATGAATTTGAAACTCTGCCTACAAAATTAATTTAAAATGGGTCATACAAAATTAATTTACAAACACAAATTAATTTAAAATGGATCAAAGGGGGCGCCTGGGTGACTCAAGTCAGTTGATCATTCAACTCTTGATTTTGGCTCAGGTCATGATCTCAGGGTTTGTGGGATCGTGTCCTGCATCGGGCTCTACATGAACACGCAGAGCCTGCTTGGGATTCTCTGTCTCTGCCCCTCCCCTGCTCTGTCTCTTTCTCTCTCAAAATAAATAAACCTTAAAAAAAAAAAAAAAAAAAAAGATGGGCCATAGCAGGTGTTAATGCTGCTGTACAGAATTAGAACCCTCACAGACTGCTGATGGGGATATTAAATTGTGCAGTCACTGTGGCGAACATTCTGGCAGCTCCTCAAATGGTTATCTCCAATTGAGATAACTGGAGAATCACATGAAGCATGAGAAATAATAGGTCACCTTGTACACTTTGCCCAGTGTATGAGTTTCCCAGGGTTGCTGTAACAAAGTACCACAAACTGGGTGGCTTAAGATAAAATAAACTTGTTTTTATCTTTTCACGGTTCTGGAGGTCAGAAGTCCAACATCAAGATGATGGCAGGACCATACTCCCTCTGAAGCCTCCAGCAAAGAATCCTTCCTTGCTATCTACCTTCTGGTGGCCATGGCAATCCGTGGTCTTCCTTGGTTCACAGATGCGCCGCTCCAAACTTTGCCTGTGCGCACATGGCAAGCTTCTTTTGTATCTGTGTCTGTCCTCCTCTTAAGAGAACACCAGTCATTGGACATAGGGTTCATTCTAAATCCAGGATGATTTCATCCTGAGATCCTTAATAAATTATATTGGCAAAGACCCTGTGTCCAAATAAGGTCACATTCTGGGGTTCCAGATGAACATGAATTTGGGAGAACACTATTCAACCCACTAATAATCACTTTGCCCCACTATAACGCTTTCTAAAAGTACAGTATAATATCATAACCAGGATACCAAACTGGCACTTACATAACCCACCAATCTTATTCAGATTTCCTCACCTTTACTTGTATTCACATGGAAGCCGCTGTGTTATGTTCTACACAATTTTGTCACTGTTCAGATTCACCTATCTACCACTATAGTCAAGATACTGAACAGCTCCAACACAATCTAACGCTTAAAGGATCAGTCTAGCTTTGCGGCAAAGAAGAGACAGGGTAGGTACAGCATGGAGGCAGAAAAACTAGGAAGACCAACGAAGGGATGACTGCTATAATCCAAGAAAGGCACAGTGATGACTTGGATCCAAATAGTGACACCTTTACAGGGACAGTGGTGGCAGAACTGAGCTGTTGTCCTGTGGGAACAGCCAATGGGACTTTCTGATGGACTGAAAGCAAGATGTGAGAAAGAGTAGAAAAAAGAATGATTCCTTATTAATATTTTTACAAGGAAAAAAGTAAATTTTTATACTGACTTGGGAGAACTAACATCTTTATGATGTCCAAGAACAAGAAGTGTCTTCCTTGGTTTGGGTCTTTTGTTTCTGGAGTGTTTTACAGCTTTCCTTATATAAATTTTGTACATTATCAAACTCACTTCAGAGTATTTTATCCTCTGTGATGGTGTTGTCAAGGCAGTTGCTGCTCTGTGTATGTGAATGCTACTGATGTTTATGTGTCAATTTTATATCTAGTCCCTTTACTGAATGATCTCACCATCTGCATTTTAGCGCTGACCCTCTTAGGGTTTCCAGTCATCTCACTTGCAAATGGTTTTACTGTTTACTATTTATATTCTAATTCTTTTGCCTCTAATAGTTCTCGTCTGATTGCATTGCTTAATCCCACAAATAAAGTGCTGAAGATTAGTGGAGATGATAAGCAACCCAACTTTGTTACTAGGCTGAGTAACAGAGAGGAAGAGCTCCAGAGAGGGAGGGAGGAACTGTAGGATGAAGAGGCAGGGGGTAGGATGCGTGATGTAACCCAGACAGATTGAGAGCTTGGAAGAAGGTCCTGTCCCAACTGAACTCTGAGGCAGCTGCTGCCCGTTTGGCATCCTGACTGTGACCTTGTTCAGGAAACCCCGACCGCTAGGTCCCAGGCTGGGGCCCTGACCACAGACACCGTGAGATCATTAATCTCTGCTATGTTAAGCTGCTAAACTTGAGGGTATCTGTCATGCAGCAACAAATCACCAGCATGCTATCTTTACTAGGGTAAATTCTGGCAAATTATGTTTTCCTAGGAAAGTCTCCACTTCAGCTAGGTTTTCACGCTCATTTGCCAAGAACTGTACAAAACAGTTTCTAACAATTTTGTTTTCCTGCAAAACAAGAAGACACGAAAAAACTAATGTCAAAAAGAAATAGCAACTACACTACTAGATATCTATTCCAAGAATACAAAAACGCTGATTTGAAGGGGCACAGGCACCCCTATGTTTACAGCAGCGCTATCAACAATAGCCAAAGTATGGAAAAAGTCCAAATGTCCATCGACTGATGAACAGATAAAGAAGGGGTGTATATACACAATGGAATATTATTCAGTGATCAAAAAGAATGAAATCTTGCCATTTGCAACAAAGTGGATGGAACTCGAGTGTATTATGCTAAGAGAAATGTCAGAGAAAGAAAAATATCATCTGATTTCACTCACGTGAAATTTAAGAAACACAACAGATGAACACAGAGGAAGGAAAGGAAAAATAACATAAAAACAGGGAAGCAAACCATAAGAGACTCAAATATAGAAAGAACAAACTGAGGGTTGAGGGAGGGAGGGAAGTAGGGGATGGGCTAAATGGGGATGGGCATTAAGGAGGACACTTGTGATGAGCACTGGGTGTTGTATGTGATGAATCACTAAATTCTACTCCTGAAACCAATACTACACAGTATGTTAACTAACCTGAATTTAAGTAAATAAATTTTTAAAAGTAAAAATAATAAAAATTAAGAAAATAGAATCTTGCTTAAAAGCCTCCAATTGGGTAGATTTGGTATAATTTGCACTCTAAAGAGAAAAAAGGTTAAAAAAAGGATTGCAGTATATTTAATAAACATGGATTCAGTCTATAGTAATAGCAAAAAGTGAGGGGCACAACAGAGGAAAGAAAATTATTCTTTAAAGAAGAGTGCCCAGTGGTGCCTGGGTGGCTCAGTCAGTTGAGTGACGGACTCTAGATTTCAGCTGAGGTCATGTTGTCAGGGTTGTGGGATCGAGCCTCGCATTAGGCTCTGTGCTGAGCGTGGAGCCTGCTTAAGATTCTCTCTCCCTCTCCCTCTCCCCCGCCCCTTTCCCCAGCTCATGCGTGTGCTCTCTACAATTACAAAAAAAAAATTTTTTTTTTTTACTAAAAGAAAGTAGGGCACCTGGGTGGCCTAGGGTTAAGCATCCAACTTCATTCCACTCAGGTCATGATCTCACAGTTCGTGGTTCAAGCCCCACACCAGGCTCTCTGCTGTCAGTATGGAGCCCACTTCGGATCTTCTGTCTCCCTCTCTCTGCCCCTCCCCTGCTAGCGCCATCTCACACTGTCTTTCTCCCCAAAAGAAACATTAAAAAAAAAAAAAAAAAAAAAAAGCCAGGGGGCCACTGGGCCTAAAGCATGAGCTGGGGGAAGTGACAGGAAAAGATGGTAGGGAGCCCGGGGCCTGATGCCACACAAGGCCTGTGGGCCCCGGTGAGGAGCTCCCAAGCCACAGGAAGTCTGCGTGCACAGCAGAGACACTATGTGGACACTTAAGCTCCTGAGCAGAGATCGCGGAGGCCATGGGAAAGCAGGCAGAAGAGGCAGGTGTGGATCCCAGCACAGCCCTTATGGCAGGCTCATGAGCCAACAGCGGGTTCTGAGGAACGCCTTCTGCAGATGGAGCCAGTTACTACGGGACAGGTGGTCACAGGCGCTCGCTCAGAGGTCAGCGAGAGCTGCACCTTGGGTTGAAGGTGCCCATCAGCCCTCCCAGCACTTAAAAAACATCCCCAAACCTGGAGGCTGGCAAAGGTGAGGCTGGAGTCAACACAGCACTGGCTGAGGTCATTCAGAGTAGGGACACAGAACAGGGGGACCTGGATGGGGCCCTGGGGCACTTTATCTAGAAGTCAGGCTCCAAAGGAAAAGTCCTACAAACAAGACAGAAAACAGACCTGACAAGGTAGGCAAAACCAGAAGACTGAGGGGTTCTGGAAGCCCAAGGAAGAAAACTAAGCACTCCTCTTTTCTTGAACTACTATGTCAAATGCTGTCAAGAGGTCTAGTCAGATGAAGGCTGAGAACTAACCAAGAGACTTGGCAACACCTAAGTTAATGGCACCAACAGCCTCAAAGGGCAGGGTGGCAGGTAGTTCCTGAGAATAGCAAAGAAGAATGAAGTCTGAGTCACAGGGATTTAATTTATAGAAAAGTAAAGAAGCACATGAACACAAACACCTCATGTTTGTAAAGCCAGGGTGACAGAATGTGCAAACTAAAAAGCAGCTAAGAGTCTAACGTTCCAGGGCACCTGGGTGGCTCAGTTGGTTAAGGGTCCAACTCTTGATTTCGGCTCAGGTCATAATCTCACAGTGCATGAGTTTGAGCCCCAAGTCAGGATTCTCTCTCTCCCTCTCTCTGGCCCTCCCTCACTTATTCTCTCCCTCCCTCCCTCTCACTCTCTCTCTGTCTCAAAATAAATAATAAAATAAAATAAAATACAAACTTTAAAAAAATAAAAATGAAGAGAGTAACATTTCAACCCACGTCAATGCTTAGGAGTTCTGTGGCAATGCTGGACCAAACCCCAGAGCTCATGACCACACTCAGCCTGCAGGGCTGCAGATGCAAAGACAAGAGAACTGCAACACACACCCACACATTGCTGGTGGCTCTGACTCACACATGCACACCTGCGTTCCACCGAGCTCCACAGCTGGGCAGCTGCTGGCAAGTCTGCTTTCCAACTGTTGACTAGTCTCTCCTCCTAATAATTCGCTCCTCTTATCCACAAAATGGGGACATTCCTCCAGACTTCCACTAAGTCCTCTTACTCTTTAGCCCTTTCCCTGGAGAGGTCATCTCTCATTCTCTCCCCTAGATTACAGGACTCTCATCCTAGATGGTCCAAAGTTAAGGCAAACTCCAAATGTTCTTCAGGCTAGCGCAGTACTGACCAAGAGAAACACAGGATGAGCTTCAAGTATAATTTTAAATTGTCTAGTAGCCAAATTTAAGAAGTAGAAATAGGAGTAATCAATTTTAATAAACCCTACTTGGCCCAATATATATCCAAAATATTATCATTTCAGCATATAACTGACATGAAATAATACTAAAAAGAACACAAAATATCTCAATAAGTCTGTGTAATCCAGTGTACATTTCACACACCACAGCTCAGTTTGGTGTGCATACATGTCAAGTGTTCAAAAGCCACAGGGGTGCTATGGCCAGCTTGTTGGGAGATGCCAGCCACCTCTCCACTCCCAATCTGTACACATGCAGAAGCCAACCTTTCTCCAAGATTCCATCTGGAATTCTGAACAAGACACCTGTGGTGTCAGTCTGCAGCAGGAATGAACACACAGGAAGCTTCCTTTAACCACCCCAAGTGGTTAAGCATTTCCTCTTTGCTACCTCTGCAACATTTCTCTCTCTCTTGTAAACAATTATCAAACTGTAATTGTGTGTGTGGTTCTCAAAACTAGAATACAAGAATCTCCACAGGGACAAGGCACCATGTTTATATTCATGTGGCTCAGAGTTCAAAACTGACACACAGAGTGCATTAAATGTTACAAAAACAAACTAATGAACAAACGCTTGGAAGCCAGTTAGTTCCAAAAGATTAACCCTAAGACACCACAGAGGGGGGAAAAACAATCCATAAGCCAATTTTGCCTTCTTCTTTTTCATTAAGTTCCACAACATTTACAGATCACCTAAAATATGCTGGGTAATAATCAAGGTGTTGGAAACAAAAGTTAAAGCCCTACCTTCAATGAGGTTATGGTCTACCATTAAAACAGTAACAAAGAAATAACATATAATGCAATCAGTAAATAAAACACGGTATGTGGGGCGCCTGGCTGGCTTAGTTGGCAGAACATCCAACTCTTGATCTCAGGATTGAGAGTTCAACTCCCATGATAGGCGGAGAGATTACTTAAAAAAAATAAAAAAATAAAACCCCACAAAGTATGTGTCCTGACAAAGGACGGGGTGCTTTGGAAGCATAGGGAATACATCCCCATCAGAGGCCAGCAAACCAGAGCCTGACACCTGAAAGCCTGAAAGTCAAAGATGTTTTTGTTTTTAAATCGTAAAAATCACCTAAAATTCAAATACCAATGTCCACAAATACAGTGGCACACAGCCAGGCCCGTTTGTCCACACATAGTTTGTTGTCTGTTTTTATGCTGCGAGGAAGAGCTCAGTAATGACAGGCAAAGGCACCTGCAGTGAGGCGTACTCTGACTGGACATTTTTGCCGTTGTAACCAGTGTGTACCTATCACATCAAAAGAAGAAGAAAAAAGAATGGTGGACTTTGCAAACCGTGCTTTTAACCCACAGATTACTGTGCTACTGACACCAAACAGCAAAGCACCGTGCTTATTGTGCAGACACCCTAACCAGAGCAAAAGCAATAGTAAACATCGGCATTACAGACAAAACCAATTCACAGGAAAGCAATAATCCGAAATCAGAAAATTCTAAGCTCAACAAACTCCAAAAAGATACACTCAAAGAGATGTTCACCTAGACACATCATAATCAAACTGCTGAAAGCCAAAAGAGAATTTTGAATGCAACAAGAGAGGCAATTCGTTACATACGAGAGAGATCCTCAATAAGATTAGTAGCTGATCTCTCGTCAGAAACCACAGAGGCCAGAAGGCAGTGGGGATGACACACTCAAAGAGTTGAAAGAATGTCAACCAGGAATTCTACACACACCAAAGTACTTTCATAAATGAAGAAGAAATTAAAGTATTTAATATAAACAAAAGGGAGGATTTGTCACTGGCAGTCCTACTCTTAAGAAAGTCTTTCAGGTAAATATAGAAAACAGTATAAATATACTTCTAATTGTAACTGCTGTTTTCTCCTATATGATTTAAAAGACAACAGCGTAAAGCAATAATTGTAACTGTTGATCTGTGTGGATGGGCATACAATGTACAACGACGTAATCTGACAGTAACAGCACAAGGAGGACAAAAGAAATCGAGCCATACAGGAGCAAATTTCCTGTATACTTTTTAACAAAACCAGTATTAATCCAAACTAGATTGTCGTAAGTTAAAATATTAAATTTGTTTCCCCACGGAAACAAAAGTATAATCAAACCCACAAACTGTGAGATCATGACCTGAGCCAAAGTCAGACACTTAACTGACTGAGCCACTCAGGCACCCCACAAAAGTATAATCAAACAACAAAGGAAGGGGCGCCTGGTGGCTCAACTGGTTAAGCGTCCAACTTCAGCTCAGGTCATGATGGCAATTAGTGGGTTCGAGCCCCTCATCAGGCTATCTGCTGTCAGCACAGAGCCTGCTTTGGATCCTCTCTGTCCCTTCCCTGCTTTTTCTTTCTATCTCTCTCAAAAATAAGTAAAACATTAAAAAAAAGAAGAAAACAATGAGGAAAGTTAAATGGTACACTGGAAAATATCTATTTAACACAAAAGAGGGGTACCTGGTGGCACCTGGGTGGCTTAGTCACTTAAGAATCCGACTTTGGCTAGGGTCATGATCTCATGGTTTGTAAGTTTGAGCCCTGTATTGGGCTCTATGATGACAGCGCAGAACCTGGAGTCAGTTTCAGATGCTGTGTCTCCCTCTCTTTCTCTCTGCTCTCCCTCCCTTGCTCGCACTCTCTCTCTCTCAAAAATAAAAATAAACATTAAGAAAAAAAAGAGGGGTACCTGGGTGGCCCAATCGGTTAAGCATCCAACTTCAGCTCAGGTCATAATTTCACAGTTTGTGAGTTTGAGCCCCACGTCAGGCTCTGCACTGACAATGCGGAGCCTCCTTGGGATTCTCTCTCTCTCCCTGCCCTCCCCCACTCAGGCTCTCTCAAAATAAATAAATAACTATAAGTAGGAAAAAAACACACACAAAAGAAAGTAATGGAAGAACAGAAGAACAAAGATGTAAGATATACAGAAAACAACCACCAAATTAATAAAGCAAATCCTATCTTTTCAGTAATTACACTAGATGTAAATGGATTAAATATTCAAAATAAAAGGCAGAGACTGAATGAATAAAATAGATAGATAGATAGATAGATATGATCCAACTGTATGCTGTCTATAAGAGACAGATCTTAGATTGAAAGATACAAAGACATTAAAAGTGGGAAAATGAGGGGCGCCTGGGTGGCTCAGTCAGTTAAGCGTCTGACTTCAGCTCAGGTCATGATTTCGTGGGTTCGAGCCCCGCGTCGGGCTCTCTGCTGACAGCTAGCTCAGAGCCTGGAGCCTGTCTTCCGATTCTGTGTCTCCCTCTCTCTCTGACCCTCCCCTGCTCACACTGTCTCTCTCTCTCTCTCTCTCTCTCAAAAATAAATAAAACATTAAAAATTTTTTAAATAAAAAAAAAAGTGGGAAAATGAGCTACAAAGAGAAATCACAAATTAGAACCCGAAGGGCTGCATGGTTAACAGACAAAATAGGATTTAAAACAAGAACTATTACTAGAGACAAAGAGGGACATTTCATAGTGATAAAAGAATCAAAATAACAGGTATATATAACAACTATAAATACACACACAACTAACAACAGAGCCTCAAGACACATGAAGCAAACACGGATATGACTACAAGGAAAAGAAAATGCAACCGTACCTGGAGACTCCAAAACCCTACTGCCAGTAACTAACAACCACTAAAAAGACAACCAGAATGAGGAAGATTCCATACCACAGACCAGCTCCATCTAACACACAGAAACAACCTACCTAAGGACTGCACAGTACACATTCTGTTCAGGCACTCATCAAACACTCTTTAAGACAGAACATAATCTGAGCCATTTTTTTTTAACTTTTATTTTTTGAGAGACAGAGACACTGCAAGCAGGGAAGGGTCAGAGAGAGAGGGAGATACAGAATCTGAAGCAAGCTCCAGGCTCTGAGCTAGCTGTCAGCACAGAGCCCGATGCAGGGCTCAAACCCACGAACCATGAGATCATGACCTGAGCCGAAGCCGGACGCTCAACCGACTGAGCCACCCAGGCGCCATTTTTAAAAAATTAACTAACTGAAACAAAATGAAATTAAAGCATGTCTTCTGACTGTAATAGAATTATATTAAAAACCAACAAAATAGGGAAATCTAGGAAATATCTAAAAACTTGGAAATTAAACACACTTCTAAATAATCCATGGGTCAGGGCTCCTGGCTGGCTCAGTTGGTAGAGCACGTGACTATTACTCTCAGGGTCATGAATTCAAGCCCCATCATAGGCATAGACCCTCCTTAAAATAAAAAAATAAAAAATAGGGGCAGGGCACTTGGGTGGCTCAATAGGTTGAGCATCTGACTCTTGTTTTTGGCTCAGGTCATGATCCAAGGGTTATGGGACTCGAGCCCCGCATCGGGCTCTGCTTTGAGCACAAAACCTGCTTAAGATTTTTTTTCTCTCTCTCCCCCTCCCTCTCTCCATGGACATGCGCTCACTCTCTAAAAAAAAAAGAAAAAGAAGAAGAAACAGGGACGCCTGGATGGTACCGTCAGTTAAGTGTCTGACTCAAGATTTCAGCTCAGATCATGATCTCACGGTTGTGAGACCAAGCCCTGTGTCGGATTCCACACTGAACGTGGAGCTTGCTTGAGATTTTCTCTCTCCCTCTGCCCCCTCCCCAGCTTGTGCTCACTCTCTCTCTCTTAAAAAATAAATAAAACATTAGAAAAAATAAAAAGAAACAAATAATCATCCATGAGTCAAAGATATCAAGGGAAAACAGTAAATATTTTGAACTGAAAACAAAAATGAAATACAACATACCAAAATTTATAGGAAGGAGGTTGTTTTAGTTTTCTAGGGCTGCCATAAAATATCATAACTGGGTAAATTAAAACAACATAAATTCATTGTCTCACAATTCTGGAAGTCAGACATCGAAAATCAAGGTGCCAGCTGGGCCGTACTCTCTCTGATGGCTCTAGGGGTCTTTCTTGTGTCTCCAGCTTCTAGGTATTTGCAAGAAATCCTTAGTGGTCCTTAGCTTGTAGGTCCCCTCCAGGCAAGCCTGTCCTCACAAAGCACTCTTCTCTCTTATGCTGGCACTCGTCACATTGTACTGGGGATCATGTTATTCTGAACCTCATCTGAACTCATCTATAATGACCCCCACTTACAAATAAGGTCACATTCTGAGGTACTGGATGGGGGGTGGACAGGACTTCAACATTATCTTTTTGGGGGACAAAAATCAACCATAATACAAATTAAAAAGTGCTTTGAGGGAAATGCATAGCTTTAAATTCCTGTATCAATCAGAAGAGAAGAACTCAAACTGAGATCCTAAGCTTCTACCTTAAAAAACTAGAAAAAGGGCAAATTAAACCCAAAGCAAGCAGAAGAAAGTAAATAAAGATTAGAGAGGAAATAAAAGAGAATTAAAAAATAAAGAACATCAACAAAATGAAAAGTTACTTCTTTGAAACTTCAATGTAACACAAAACTTTGACTAAATGGACAAAAAAAAAAAAAAAAGGAAAGAAAGACCCAAATTACTAATATCAGAAATGAAAGAGGGAATATTACTATTCACTCTCTAGAAGAGAAAGCGAGAGAGAGAGAATTATAAGGGAATAATACAAGCAACTGTAAGCCAAAAAAGTAGATGAAATGAACAAATTCCTAGAAAGACATAAAACACCAAAAATAACTTAAAAATATAAACCCTGAATACCTATAACAAAAAATTAATAATGAGGGGCACCTGGGTGGCTCAGTCAGTTAAGTGTCTGACTTCAGCTCAGGTCATAATCTTGCAGTTCATGGGTTCGAGTTTCATGTTAGGCTCCGTGCTGACAGCTCAGAGCCTGGAGCCTGCTTCAGATTCTGTGTCTCCTTCTCTCTCTGTCCCTCTCCGTCTGTTTCTTCTCTTCTCTTCTCTTCCTTTCCCACCCAAAAATAAATATTAAAAAAATTTTTTTTTAAATAATGAAAAACTTCCAACAAAGAGAAGCCCAGAACCAAACTGCTTCTACCAAACATTTAAAGAACAAATAAAACTGATCCCTCACAAACCCTTTAAAAAAACAGATACACTTCCCAACTCATAGAGCCAGTATTACCGTGACACCAAACACACACAGACATCAACAAAAAAGAAAAACTACAGACCAATATAATATCCTTTATGAATTCAGATGCAAAAATCCTCAACAAAATACTACTGAACCAAATGCAGCAAGATGTAAAAAGGATCAGATACCATGACAAAATGTATTTACTGCAGAAACATAAGAGTTGTTTCAATATATGAAAATCAACGCAATACACCATATTAACAGAACAAGGGACAAAACCGTATGATCACCTCAACAGATGCAGAAACACTTAAAACCCAGTATCCCTTTCAGATTAAAAAAACAAAAAACAAAAACCCGCTCAACAAACTGGGAATAGAAGGGAACTTCCTCAACCTGGTAAAAGGTATCTACGAAAACTCAAGGCTAACATCGTCCTTGATGGTAAAAGACTGAAAGCTTTCCCCTAAAAACACAAATGAGACAGGTGGGCTGTTTTCACCACTTCCATTCAATTTTTTACCGGAGGTTCTAGTAACAGCAATCAGGCAAGGAAAAGGAAAACAAATAGAAGGCATCCATATTTGAAAGGAAGAAGTAAAACTCTTGTATCTCTCTTCCCAGATGCCATGTTCCAGTGCAGCTGACGCTTGAATAATGCAGACGGTCAGGTGCCAGTCCCAGTGCACTTGAAAATCCACATATAACTTCTGACTCCCCAAAAACTTAATTAAGAGCCTACTGTTGACCAGAAGCCTTACCAAGAACATAAACGGTAAATTAACATTTTGTATATCATATACTGTATTGTTACAATAAAATAACATTAGACAAAAACGTTAAGAAAAATCATAAGGAGAACACTTTAGAGCACTGTACTGTATTTATCAAAACAAATCTTGTCTAAGTGTACCGACACAGTTCAAACCTGTGTTGTTCAAGAGTCAACCGTGCACTAACGTGCATTTTTCTGTATTGCGTGCCATACGTTAATAAAACCCTCCAGAAACTGTCTTTAGGTTTGGGCTACATGTCTTACTGTTATTGAATCTGTTTAAGGTATGGGGACCGACATTAAAGAACCATAATGGCATATTCTAACAGACCACCTCTGTAAGAGAAGGAAAACAGAAGAGCCAATGAGCCAGAGGTGGGGGAACATTTGATCTTGACCTTTCACCAGCCCATAATACAGCTGGCATTTTGTTTCACTCTAGTGTTCAAGAAGCTCACAAAACACAGGCCAAGGATGAGCAAGCAACCAAGACTCTCTTAAGCCTACATACAGCCTCGGAATCCAACAGAGGAGAAGACCTAGACTCCAAAGACGATAATCAGTTTAACAACCAGCCTAGCAAACAATTTTCAAACTACACAAGACAGAGAGCCCTCTAGGCCTTTCTTAGGCAGCACTTATTAGGAAGCAGCTGGGTGTCAGACACTTTCCAAGTAATATCAAGACTGTCCTTCTATTGAAACTAATGTAATATTATGTGTCAAATATACTTCAACCAAAAAAAGAAATCTCTCCTTTCCCATGAGTTGTACTTCACTGTAACCAAGCAATTTTTTTTTTGTACAAGTACTCCAAATAATAAATGAAGAAAGACTGCCATTTTGCAGTTAATGATTCTGAGCAATAAATATCAATGATTGTTAACATTTGCGAGATGACCAGACTTATTATACCTAATTTTAAAAACCTCAATACTAGTTACAAAGTATTCTTGCTAAAAAAAAAAAAAAAAATGTTTTTAAAAGACAAACCTAGGGGCACCTGCATGGTTGAGTTGGTTAAGCTTCAGACTTCAGCTCATGGTTCCTGAGTTTGAGCCCCACTGGCTGTCTGCTGTCAGGACAGAGCCTGCTTTAGATCCTCTGTCTCCCTCTCCCTCTCCCTCTCTCTCTCTCTCTGCTCCTCCCCTGCACACAAGCTCTCTCTCAAAAATAAACATTAAAAAGCAAGAAATGGCTAAAAGAGCAAAAAAAGCCATAGAAAAAAAAAGACAAACCTACATCTGATGCAGGCTCTAGCACTGGGCTGTTCAACTGAGACATAATGTGAGCCACAAGCATGAGCCATTGCAGAGAATTTTTAATTTTCTAGTAATCACATTTAAAAAAAGGAATTAGAGGGGCGCCTGAGTGGCTCAGTCGGTTTAGCGTCCGACTTCGGCTCAGGTCATTATCTCATGGTTCAAGCCCCACGTCGGTCTCTGTGCTGACAGCTCAGAGCAAGGAGGCTGCTTCGGATTCTGTGTTTCCCTCTCTCTCTGCCCCTCCCCCACTCATGCTCTGTCTCTCAAAAATAAAACGTTAAAAAAATTTTTTTAAAGGAATTAGAAACATAAATTATTTTTAATAATTTTTAACCTAATATATCCAAACTGTTGTATCTCAACAATCACTACTTTCTAAAGTATTATTGTGATACTTTACATTCTCTTTTTCACACTACGTCTTCGAAATCCTATGTGTTTTTTGCACTTACAGCACACCTCAATTCACAATAACCACATTTCAACTTCTCAAGAGGAGCACGATGGCTATCATACTGACAAGCTGCAGTTCCAGATCTTACATATCCACAACAGTAAATATAGAGAACAGAGGAACATGTTAAATAACATCACAGCAATGCAATCAACAAAACCAAGGTTATGGGAAGCTTTGGGACAAATGAACCATTATCTTCAAAACAACTGCAAGAGAAAAATAAAGATTTAAGAGAAATCTATCCAGGGCAACGAATAGACCATATTTTGTTCCTAATTTGAAATGAAATAAGAAATGTTTATAAACAACAACAACAAAAAAAGAAGAATAGTAACTGCATATTTATTGGCTGAAATATTTATATTAACTGAAATATTCACAGATGAAACATATTCACAGATGGAGTGGGGATTGTCCATGAGGAGGTAAATGTTGATGCCAGGTGACAGGCACACAAGGCTCACTCTACCGCCAAATCTACTTCTAAATAGGTTCGAAAAAGTTCCATTATAAAAAAATCTAAAATATCTACACGTGTACCTGCTTATACAGGCTCAATAATGATAATACTGGTGGCCTGCCAAGAGAACTGAGTAGCTAGGGCACAAAGGAGAGAGAAGTTTCACTTTATACATTTATTTTCTTTTAAATTTTGAGCCATGTTAACTGTCTAATCTACACAAAAAAATTAAATTTACACATATACATACCTTCTGGCCTCTGCACCTCCACCATGTCAACAGGCCCAAGCCTGCTCACGGGTCCCCCCACTTCCTCTCTGACCTTCCTTCAATCCACCCTCCACACAGCAACCAGAGTCGTCTTTTCAAAACAGCATTCTGTGCCTAAAACCCTTCAATGACGGTCTACAGTGCTTAGGAAACCACCAACTGGTTACCAAGGCAACAAGACCCTATATGACCCTGCCCTGCCTCTCCAGCCTCACCTCATGCCTCTCGCCCCTTCCGACCTAGTAATTCCACCCTGTACCAAAGGATGCAGATTCACCCAACTCATGATCTAGGAAACTGGGGCATCCTTATAACACACACCACATGGCTATTAAAAATGTTAAAGATACGGACGCACAGGAAATAACATACAAATGAAGAGAATGAAAACAGCACATACTCACTGATTATAGCCACTTTTAAATATGAGCATGTGCATTCATAAAGACCAGAAAAAAACAGATGACAAATATTTGGCACTTTTAGGTTCCAATTTCCTGAATTTGTTAAAAATGACTTTTTTTTTTTTTTTTTTTAATGTGCATAGTGTGCCTCAGCATTCCGACTCACACCTCGCCTCCATTAAGACCTGGGCTAACCCAGCTTCCTCGTGGAGCCTTTCCCAACACAGATCTGGCTGCAGTGATCAGTGCAGTAGCACAGGCTTTTTCTTGTGTACTTTTAACCGATTCCATCTCATTTCCTGCTTGGTAATATTTGCTCTACCACATTTTTACACTTTGTGAAATCAGGGGCTAATCTCAAAAACTCGTATATTCTCTTATACAATACCTAGAAATAGCACTTCATAAATAGAGGTTCTCAATAAATGCTTACAGACCCCTTGGAAAAAGCTTTTTAAATATACTTTGATCAGAACTTACAAACCTACTGTGATGCCTGGGTAGCTCAGTTGACTGAGCACCAACTCTTGATTTCAGCTGAGGTCATGATCCCAGGGTCTGGGATGGAGCCCCATATCAGACTCTGCACTGAATGTGGAAACTGATTAAGATATTCTCCTTCCCTCCCTCCCTCCCTCTTTCTCTCTCCCTCTCTTTGCCCCTCTCCCGCTCATCCCCGGCCAACAAAGAAAGAAAGAACATAGAAACCTACTAAATTAAAGTGAAATGCAAAAAGCAGTCCAAAGACTTTTCTAAGTATAATATCAACCAAAAGTGATGCAATCAGGGAAGTGACCTCTGATCTAGAAAGACATCATTCAAAGGAAATGCCACCTTCAGAGTTTTCAAAATCCCAACGCTTTGTTTTTGGTTTCTGGTTTTTTTTTTTTTTTTTTAGGTTTATTTATTTACTTTAAGAGAGAGAATGCGCGCGAGCAGGAGAGGAGCAAAGAGAGGATCCCAAACAGGCTCCGTGCTGTCAGTGCAGAGCCTGATGTGGGGCTCAAACTCACGAACCATGCATGAGATCAGGACCTGAGCCAAAATCAAGAGTCAGAAGCTTAACCAACTGAACCACCCAGGCGCCCAGGGAATTTTTTTTTTTTTTTTTAAGTTTTATTTACTGGAGCACCTGGGTGGCTCAGTTAAGTGTCCCAACTTCAGCTCAGCCTGGAGCCTGCTTCGGATTCTGTGTCTCCCTCTCTCTCTCTCTCTACCCCTCCCCAACTCGCACTCGGTCTCTCTCTTGAAAATAAATTTTTGAACATTTTTTATATTTTTTAACATTTATTTATTATTGAGAAACAGAGAGAGACAGAGCATGAGCAGGGGAGGGGCAGAGAGAAGGGGAGACATAGAATCCGAAGCAGGCTCCAGGCTCTGAGCTGTTAGCACAGAGCCCAACGCAGGGCTCGAACCCACAAACTGCGAGATCATGATCTGAGCTGAAGTTGGACGCTTAACCGACTGAGCCACCCAGGTGCCCCAAACATTTTTTTTTAAAGTTTTCCTTATGTAAGTAATCCTACACACAACATGGGGCTCTAATTCACGACCCAAGATCAAGAGTCACATGCTCTTCCAACTGAGCCAGCCAGATGCCCCAAAATCCAAAACCTCTAAAGAGATTTTTTTTTTTTTAAATAAGTGAAAATAGTAGAAGTTAAATTCAAGCAGAACAGTAAATGGGAGGACTTCTCAAATCTGGAACTGTCACTTTCTGTATCACACCTGTGGTAGGCCAGAGTAACTAGGCTCCAACAACTACTCCCTACGTGATCTGCTGAGGAAGCACCATTAACATGAAATCAAACCACCCACTCACTGTAAGGTAAAGGCTTGCATCAAATGTGGTAAATACAATGAAATGCCAAGCATGAAGTTCCTAAAGAGCCCAAAATATGGCTCTTATAAGCTCAACTATTTTCAAAGACAAACTCAATAAAATGTGGTCGAACATACAAAATTGTTTTACGGTAAGACAGGAAGCAGAAAACTAAGACTCTAGCCCCCACTCTGGCAAGGATCACACGTGAGATCTCCAACAACTAAGCTACCACAGATGTCCTTTGAGTATTAGGGCTAAGACACATTCACTGGTCTTGCTTACCTTTATTATGACTCCAGATCCTTCCCCAGTAATGAGTCTAGAAACACAAACCACATAGTAAGATCCTGAGAGAGGCAGCCCTTTGCACAGGAGAGCTATGCTTTTCGTATGCATGAAAAACTCACTTCTCAAGATTGACAATAAATGCTTCTCATTTCTGCATGGCAGAACACTTTCCACCCCCTTCTTTTATCAAAAATCAACCAAAGACAAGAACAGGAAAGAGAAACATAAACTCCACCTAGGAGACATTTGAAACCCATACACGAAACATGAATGGGAAGATGGAGGAAAGCTAAATCACTGCACAGAGCAGAGAAAGGGCAACCTAAATATGGGGGTTACTGCTGAAAAGCAGGCTGACTGACCCACAGAACCATGGAGGCTCAGAAGATGGGGGTGATACCTGGGCTAAAAAGAGGTGTGGGTGTAAGAATCCATGTAGAAAGAGCACTGGACCCGATCTCCAGGCCCCTCCTACACAGTCAGGCAAGAACTCCTCACTGGTAGCCGCAGAGACCAGAAGGCCAGCTTGTAAAACGCTACCAGAAGTGTACCACGCTTGGGGAAAGTGGCCACAAAGCAGGGAGACTAGGTAAAGACTATGAGGCTATGTACTGAGCCAGGGGAAGACCCTCCCCCCTCCTGCCCTTTAACCCAGCTCCAGAATCCAGCTTCACACCCCCAAGGCAAGAGACGAAAGAGGCTTCTCTGAGGAAGCCAAACCAGGGGATAGTAACATCTGGAGGAGAGCCAACAAAAAAGTCAGTCATTACCCTCCACTGAAGCCGCAAGTAAACAAGCACCCCAAACACTCAGCCCTCCATTTTTAGCACTTTATTCTTAAAGGTGAAAAAACAGCCCAGGATCACCAGACATTGGAAAAAGCTTTCCCGAAAGAAAGAAAAAGATCAAAAAATACAACAGCAAAGAGGAATGCAAGAGTAACAAAAAAATCAGAAAAGAGTAATTTTAAGATGATTTAAAAAAAATTTTTAATTTTTTTAATTTTTTTTTTTGAGAGAAAGAGAGCGAGTAAGCGAGAGAGCAGGGAGGAGCAGAGAGAGAGAAAGAGAGAGAGAGAGAGAGAGAGAGAGAGAGAGAGACACAGAATCTGAAGCAGGCTCCAGGCTCCAAGCTGTCAGCACAGAGCCCAACGCAGGGCTCGAACTCATGAACCACAAGATCATGACCTGAACCGAAGTCAGAAGCTCAACTGACTGAGCCACCCAGGTGTCCCTTAAAATAAATTTTTTAATTTTTTTTTTTTTAAGTTAAGTTTATTTTGAGAGAGACCGAGCGCAAGCAGGGGAGGGGCAGAGAAGGAGACAGACAATCCCTACCAGGCTCCAAGCTGTCAGTGCAGACCCGACCCGGGGCTCAATCCCACGAACGATATGATCATGACCTGAGCGGAAATCAAATCAAGGGTCAGACATTTACCCAACTGAGCCACCAGGCAACCCTACAGTTAAAACTTAAAAAATAGGGGCGCCTGGGTGGCTCAGTCGGTTGGGCGTCCGGCTTCGGCTCAGGTCATGATCTCACGGTTTGTGGGTTCGAGCCCCGCGTCGGGCTCTGTGCTGACAGCTCGGAGTCTGGAGGCTGCTTCGGATTCTGTGTCTCCCTCTCTCTGACCCTCCCCTGCTCATGCTGTCTCTCTCTGTCTCTCAAAAATAAATAAAAAACATTTTAAAAAAAACTTAAAAAACATGTATTTTAAGGGGCACCTTGGTGGCTCGGTCGGTTAAGCAGCTGACTCTTGATTTCTGCTTGGGCCATGGTTTCACAATTTGTGGGATGGAGCCCCACATCAGGCCAACAGCCTGGAGCCTGCTTGGGATGTCTCTCCCTCTGCTCCTTCCCCATTTGCACATGCTGTCTCTCTCTCTCTCTAAATATAAAAACTTAAAGTTTTAACTGTAGTCTAAGAAATTTAACTAAAATTAAGCAGCCACTGTATACATTAAACGAGAATATTAAGTCATTACAAAATGTAAAGAGAATAAAAACATATAAATATGAAAAGAAAAGTTAAAAATTTGGTGAAAGAATTAGAATAGTCAAAAATACTCCCAAAAGGTAGAAAAAGATCAAGACTTGACCAGAAAAAAAGCTTTTAAAAATCAGGAAACTAAGACCAGGAACTATAACATTCAACCGAATAGCAGAAAATAAACTATCTCAAATGTACTATACAAAATGTCCTACAAACAAAAGGACATCAAACTCCAGCTTTGGGGCTACTTAATGCCCTGCATGATAAATGAAAAGAGGCTACAACTAAGGCACATCACAGAAATTACGAAAATCAAGGATGCAATGATCCTAAAAATTGGGTGGGTGAATAATGGTTACAAAGGAATAACAAACACACTGGGCTTTTTCAACAGCAACAATGAAAACCAGAAGATACTAGAGCGATAACTAAAAATTACTTGCAACCTGGAATACCAACCCCAGCCAAACTACTCTTTAACTGTGGTAGTAGAATAAGTATGTTTTCAGACGTGCAAGTCCAAAAAGTCTGCCTCCCAAAACACTCCTGGGAAGCTACTGGGGAATGTGTTCCACCACCATTAGTGAGTAAACACAAAGAGGGGAGGCATTAGACGCAGGTAAAGGGGGTCATTACTGAAGAATGAGACAGAGAATTCAGGATGAGAGTATCCACCAAGCCAAGAGAACAAGCACATCCTAACTTGGGCAGGGCGACTCAGGAGCACCGAGGAACTGAACTGTGATCTGACTGGACTAAAGGGAGGAAAGTTAAATTGAGAAACATTTTACAGAATGGGAAGTGCAAGAACGTTATTCTGAGGTTCAAAGGAAACCAGACAAATAAAAAATAAGGCAATTATTAACTCCAGGGAAGAAAAAAGGCTGCAGGATACACAAAAAAAGAAATGCAGGGCGCCTGGTGCTCAGCAGGGGGAGCATGTGATTCTTAGTCTCAGGGTCGTGAGTTCGAGCCCCACACTATGTGTAGAGATTACTTAAAAATAAAATCTTTTAAAAAGGAAAAAGAAAAAGAAATACAATTGTAGTTTACTACCCGGTTCAGTGTGGCACAATAATGACCTCAACAGACTGAGTATTTTGGATGTGAATCTAACTAGAATTCTAATTTTTATAAATGAGAGACAGAAAGTATGAGAGAACCTAAGTCCTCATCTACAGTCACTGGAAGACTTCCAGCTGAAAGGTGACATCCCTGGGTCAAAAGCCTTAAGTCAAGTGCACTGCCCTGTGCTCTAGTCCTGGGCAATCCTGAATATACATTAAATCGCAAGACCCCCCACATACTAATCAACAAAATGGGGGCAGGGGATATACTCCACTATTTAGTGTGAAAAAGTGGTGACTCTCTTTCTAGGTCAAGGAAAAGAGAATAGAATAAACATGCAATTTGGTAAGTTTCAAGTGTTCACTTTGCTGGTTTAATCATTTGGCCACCCTGATCCAGTAACCACTGCCCAGATTTAGTGGCAATAGATGATCCTGTGCCTACCCACTGTCCAGGAAGCCCCTTACCCTATAAGGCACCTCCATAATAAACACTTAAAATCATGAATCTAAACCCAGAGCTTTTACTGACGGAGAAGGGCCATCAAAGATACAGCACATGTTTAAGTGAACACAGGCTCTGGAGCCAAACTCCCTGCGTCCATCTCCGGCATAAGCTCCGAAACCCTGGGGTGCACTCTGCCTGTTTCTTCACCTGCAAATAGGAATAAAACAGCACCTACCTCAGAAGACCGCTGCCGGGCTTTAAGGAGTGAATTCCCGCAAGGCACTATAGCAGGACTGGACACAGGTAAGGGCTTAGTGAACACAGGCTGTCGTTACCACTGGCTCAGTCAAGCTCTCTACTCAAGGCTGCCTGTGGAATGAGAGCCGACCGGGCTCACCTGCTCATCAATTATTTATTAAAAACCTACTATGTGCCAGACACCAAAAAAGTGTGAGTACTACAACTGACTAGGCCAAGTCATTCAATCTCCTCTAAGTCTTGTTTTCCTCATCTGCTAAATAGGAAATAACAGTATCTGGGGCACAGAGCAGGGAAAGCTAACTGAGAGAACTTACCCAAAGTAAGCAAGTCACACTACCCTGAGCCACAGCAAGCGCTCAATATAGATCACCAATCATTATACATCCGCTCTCCTACAAACCGGGAGGTGACTTTTAGAGTTAACCCACTTGTTCCAGAGCCTAATACATTTCTTGAAAGTATGGTAGGAATTCAATTAGTACTCCTTACACTGAATTTTAAAAATCCCCTGCACCCTCCCAGTCTACTTACTATCAACACTCCCAAAAATGCAGGAAAAAAATAAAAAGACCACCGATTACTTTGCACCAGGTTATTGTATCAGATCATTACTACACCTTCGCTTTTTGATCTTTGGAAGTCTCGCATTTGTTACCACGCATGGGAGTGCTTTCAGAGAAAAACTTTCAGATCATCACTTTTTTCCAAACTGGTCCCTTATGTCAGCCCGAAGGCCGCACTATTTCTGCATGTCCACGGGCACACTGCCGCCTCCTGCTTGCTTTTCCCTTCCGTGGGAAGCTAGTGGCCCATCTCACAAGAGTTTGGTTTCTGTGCTGCTACAAGCTAGGAAACAAACTATCCTCGAGAATTAGCAAAAGGGAAGACTAAACGGCATTTACAAGAGAACGGGAACTTTTTATATCCAAAGCCTGCTTAGGCAGTTTGTTTAGAAATAAACTGAAGTCGTGCATTCCTGCTTCTGACAGCCGCCAGGGCTGGGCAGCATTGTCTGGGGAGAGGCGCGCCGGGCCGGCCAACTTTTCGTTAAAGACGGTGCCATCCTATTCGGAACAAAGTGAAAGGTCAGCGGGGCGCAGGAGAGGCGCCGGGAGCGGACGGCCTCGGCTCGGCTCGCGCCGCGAAGTTGGCCGGCTCGCCCCACTTTCCCTTTTGTCCTCCGCCCCTTCGGCGGGGCTCCCGGCCGAGGCCCGGGGCGCGCGGGGGCGGCGGCGCGGACGCGGGCGGCCGGCCCTCACCGCGCGCCCCGCCCGCCGGCCCCCGCCCGCCGGCCGCCCCCCGCCAGCCGGCCGCACAAAGCGCGCCCCGCGCGGCGCGGCCCGGACGCCGGCGGCCTCGGCCCGGCCTCGGCCTGAGGCGCGGCGGCGGCGGGGAGGCGCGGGCCCGCCCGGCCCCCGCGGGCTCGGCGCCCCCGCCCGCGCCCGCGCGCCCGCCCGCCCGTAGGCTCCGCGCCCGCCGGCTCCGCGCCTGCCGCCCCCGCCGCCGCCGGCCCGCCGCCCCACTCCTCACCTCGGCATCGGCGGCGGCCATGGCCCGGGCCCGCAGCGTGGCCCCGCCCCTCCCGCGCGCCATCGCCCCGCCCGCGCCTCGCGGCTCAGGGCGGGGCGGGGCTGATCGCGCGTGTCTGCGCCTGCGCCCGTGCCCGCACCTGCGCACTGCAGCCCGGCGTGCGGCGTCCGTGGCGCGGGCCTGCGCCGGCCGGAACCGACGCGCGCGGGCCAGGTAGGGGGCGGGGCCGAGCGCAGCGGTCTTCCGGAGGTGTCGCGGCGGCCGAGCGTCGTCCTCCGGTTTTCCCAAATATCTTTTCCTTCTACGTGGGCATACTGGTGGGCTGGCCGGGATGGAGAAGGACCCCTGACCTCTAACCCCGGACACACATTGATTCCGTCGGCCTTCACAGAAGGCGGATCCTGACTTGCGTCGTAGGGCGGTGCCCGGGTTCCAGGGTATTCCCAGCTTGGTAGGGAGGGTCTTGGTTGGGAGGAATCCCCGCCTAGAGGGTGTTTATGGGCTGTGCCCGGTGGTGGGGGTGCCCCGACTCGGGGGGTGGTGTCCTGCTAGGAGTGCGTGCCGGCAGTGTACCGAGAAGGCTGCCCCGACGGGAGGAGGGGAATGTGCCGATGGGAGGATTGCCCCAACTTTGGGAGGATGTCTCAATAAAGAGACTTGCCTCCGTTTGGGGTGCTTCGGTTAGGGGAGGCGCCCTGATGAGGGGTAATGTCCCAGCTCGTGGGTGCTCTGGCCCGGGGCCATTTCGTCTGTGGGAGAGTATGGTCTGATTAGGGAAGGTGGCCCGCTAGGAAAGTGTGCCCTGGATGAGGACAGTGTTCTGACTGGGGAGGCTGGGGGTAGGGTGGGGATTGTCCCATTGAGGAAGATTGTCCCCCGCTGGGGACGGGGTGCTCCAGTTAAGAGGTGTGCCCAGTCGGGGCAGCCTCCCTGATCACCCCAAGCTCCTTGAATCGGCACCTACCCAGCAGCCTGCCGCCCGGTTTTGCACGGAGACCTCTGAACACCAAGCCGCCTTCATGGACAGCATCCCATAAACTGGCTTCGCCCCCCCTCCACTACCCCCCAGCCGCTCCCCATGGCCAGAGTGATTTCTACCATCTTCGAGGAGTTGAAGAAAGATGTATAAACTGAAATTGGGATTCTCTGGCCGGTTTTTGCAACAGGAACTGAGGAGGCCCTGAGTCAAAGGCTAATCTGCCCCACCCCCCATTCTCATGGGGGCTCACTCTCATGGGATTCGAAGAAAATTACCCCATTAAGGTGGGCATTGGCAGTCACACAGGTGCAAAGGAGGAAATGGACGTGGATGACTGTAAGTACCTGGGAAATCTTCCCAGGTTTCTTTGGGGCAACCTAAGTCAGCTCCTAACAGGCTTGGGACCCCATGACTGTTTGTAGCCTCAGAAGTAGTCATGGCCTGTACGGCCCAACCTGAGCCACCTTCACTCACACCTAACTCTCTGGCACCATACTCTCCAGCTCCACTCCTGCCTTGGGCCCTAGTCTATACCTTCCCTGAAACGCTTTTTATCTCAGCTATCTGTGTAGCTCAATTCGCTACCATCCCTGGCTCTCAAATACCACCTCTTCAGGAATGCCTTCCCTTGCCTCCCTACCAAAAACAATACTACACCCCAGAACTTCCTTGCTTTATTTCACTCCATGGCACTGCATTGCTATATCGTCTGTCTTTGCATTAAAATGTAAGTCCAGTCAGGGACTTTTATCTTGTGCACGCTAGTGCTTATAACAGTGCTTGGCATGCAGGAGACAAATATTTGTTGAGTGAATAAGATGTGAAGAAAAAAATCCTTTACCAGGCAAATATTGACCATAAGTCAATGTGTCAGAGGTAGGATATGTTCCCATTTTGCTGTCAGCCCACTCCATCCTATCCTTGTGTGATCACTGATGATTTATGTTAAGTGCAGTTCTTAACACATGTCACTGTGTATGACCATCACTGTCAGTCCTGAGAGGCAGGCTTTTTACCCATGTTCTCAGTGAGGAAACCAAAGCAAAGGAGTTCAGTGCCTTTCAAGACGACCTAACTTTAGAGGCAGAGATAGGATTGAAACCCAGGCACATTTTCAACTATGAGGCTACTACTAGCAGTTGGTTTACAGATTATTCTCCTTGTGGCATATTTTGAGCTTTTCTCCAACGTTTATCCTTTCCTTGTCCCACAAACAGTCACATTTTAGCTGAGTACATGGCTACCTTACCAAAGAGCGCGTTTCCAACTCTCAAGGGTAGCCGGCTTGATGTTTGCACAAGTGATAGAATCTACTTCCCAGCCTACAACCACCCCCCCACCAAGAAGTTAGGGGTGAAGGCCCACTAAACTGGGTGATGGTGAAATCTGGAATGGCCACCCTGGACCCAGGGGTGGAAGCCTCAACTTGAGAATGACGGCTATCTCACCAGGCCCAAATCTTGCACTTCTGGACTGTTGAGTGTACAAGAAGTAAACTGGCAGGGGAGGGAGAGGGGCACAGTAAATCCTCTCGTCATCTCATACGTATATTATAGATGAAGGTAACAGACACCTATCCAAAGTCACTCCCTCACCGTATGGCAGACAGGGAATTTGAACCCAAAGTCTTATCTTTACCCCACCTCCATTGTTTCCTAAAGCACAGTCCCTGATCATTGGCCCCCATTGGGCATTTACAGGTCCTCCCCTCAGCCCGGTAAATGTTGCTCTGTCAAACCGGGTCTTTATTTGTTCTTGGGTTCCTTGGATCCTAAACAACAGGCATTTGAAGGGGCCCTCAGGAGCAGGCGTGGCCTTGTGTGTTCACACTTGGATGGGAGGTGAGCAACAGTTTCCCTCACAGCCAGAGTAGCAGTGATGACAGCAGGGACTTGAGACTTGAGGCCAAGGATAAGGGAATAGGACAAGAGGCGGGGGCTTGGGCAAGCCCTCCTCCTCACCCCCCAAGGGATTTCCTCTGACGAAGGAGATCTGAACTGCTCCCCCTGGAATGATGGGAGCTGGACAGGCAAGTCCAAGGTGTGTGTCAATAAAACAGAACGGGGGTGGTCTCCCCATATTACAAATACATTTTAAATTAACGCCAAGGCCCCAGACATGCAAGCCCAGCTCCAAGGGCGCATCCTTAAGCAGAACCATAAAAGCGAAGGCCAGCCTGGCCCAAGTTGAAGTTAACCAGCCCACGCTGGTTGGTCCCGCTCCCCCAGCCTGTCTTCCAGCCCTAGGCACCGGGAAGGAGGGGCCCATAACCAAGGAGAGGGGCATGCGCCCGCCCAGGAGGGCACGGAGAGGCCAGAACCAAAGAGGGGAGCAGGGCCGGGAGGGTGCACGCCTGAGGGGGACAGGGCCAGGAGGAGGGCAAGCGCCCAGGAAGGGCCCCTAGGGCTACCACCGCACACCGGGCAGGGGGAGGGCGCCCGAGAGGCCGGCCTGTGCCCAGCTCTACAAATGAAGCACTTTATTTACACCGCATCTCTCCAGGCCCCAGGCCCCGGGGTGAGGCTGGTCTCGAGGCAGAGGCTGCAAGGAACTGCCGGGCAGCAGCAGGTCCTGAGTGCGCCGGCCCAGGCCAGGAGCAAAGGCACGAGACCCTGGGCACCTGGTCCCAGGGCAGAGGTCAGCCCGCCCGGAAAAGGCGGCACAGGGTCAGCTCCCGGGCGTCAGGCTGGGATCTGCACCACCACAGCTCTGCTCATAGGATGGTGGGGCCTCTGTGGGGAAAGAGCGAAGTCTGCAAGAGGCTCGTGGTGCCCTCTCCCCCAGCCAGAGCCCAGGCCTCTCACTCACCATAGGGATAGCCCCATGAGCTGTATTCGGGGGGCAGGATCAAGGTACTGGTGGTGGGCACTGGCCCTCCTGAACCTTCTGCAAAGTAGGGGACAGTGGCACCTGTGGAGATGCACAAGGGAGGGGGCAATGGGTGGGGAGCGGGGCTGCCATCCTGAGGGCGGGGTTCAGGGGCAGTAGGCACAGAGCCAAAGGTGGCAGGTAGCGACTGCTGTTGTGAGTGGCTCTTCGTGGAGAGGGAGACTGCGTCTGCAAAGCGGGGGCTGCTGGCTGCAGCCTCCGCCTCCTCCTGGGGCGGCGCGGAGGGCACCACCGGGATTGAGGCCCCAGGAGGCACCCCTGGGCCTGGCCGGGGGCTCAGCGGGGCGTGGTTCACAGCAATATTGCCGATGAAGACAGGAAGGGTCACGGTGGCTTCAGGCACCTTCAGGGAGACCTGGGGAGGATGGGAGAGTGAGGCTAGGCCACCTGCCCACCTTTCCCACCCCACTCCCTCCAACCCCCAGCACCTGCAAGTAGTAGTCCACGTGGATAAGGCTGCAACCTGGCAGGGCTGACTGGGGCAGGGCAGGCACCAGGATCTGCTCTTGCCACTGCGCCCGCCTCCAGGCCTTGACACCCGCACCCTCTACCTCCGCGATGGTCCGTACATCATAGATCCAGCGCTTGGCCTTGTAGGACACTTTCTGGGGAAGGGCCAGCCTGTGAGCCTGGGCAGGCCGGGCACCTACCCCCCTTCTGGTCCCATGGGGACAGGCCCTGACAGAGGGGACTCTGACCTGCAGCAGACTGGCTACCACAGGGCTGGTGTCCTTGCCTGACTGGTTCTCAATGTCAGCCTGCAGCCGTAGCACCTGCCCCACCACGTAGCCACGGAGGTCAGTGCTGGCAGTGAGGACCACGCTGCCCGTCTTCACCAGCTTGTAGGAGAACTTCTTGATGGTGGAGGCCACGTTGGGTTGCTTGAAGGGAGGGCAGTAGTGAAGGGGTTTGGTGGGCATGGGCAGGCTAGATCCCTAAGGCCTCTCGCTGGACAAGCCCACTGTGCCCTGCTATGTCCTGCCCCCAGACAAAGCAGTCAGCTGGGGACAGAGAGGCCACTGCTCTTCTAGATCCCAGCCACTTCATCTCAGCTGAGAACAGGACATCAGGCAAAAGGTGGGGACCACCCAGGAGATCACTGCTCCATCCTCACCTCGATGTCTGGGATGCTGTTCAGGTTCAGGGGGCTCAAGATATAGAACACACGGCTGCACTGGTGATCCTTGGAAAACCGTGGTGTGTCGATGGTGGCCCGCACCTGGTGCACAATCTTCCCAAAAAGGCCCTCAAAGGACGTTGGCGCTGTGGCTGGAGAGAGAGCAGGGAATGGCACCCAACTGGCCCCTGCCCCACCTCCTGTCCACCAACTGTCACCGAGAGGCCTGGCCAGGCAAGGCTGGGCTCTTACCAGGAAGCAGGAACTGAAAGGGGAAGTTGTGCTCTCCAGCGGGCAGGGTTCCTGCAGAGATAGGAGGAGGGTGTAGGGGAGAGGGGGCTCAGGAGCCTTGAGGTGATACCACAGGACACAGGTGTGAAGCAGGCCATGCAGCTGACCAGCTCACACGGACTCTGGCTACTGGGTCTCCCAGCCTCTGACTCCAGGCACAACAGCAGCACCGGGCTGCAGCCTGGGCAAAGGAAGTGATGCAAGAGCTTGAACAGGAAAGGGGGATGGGGCTGTTCCAGAAGCCAGGGCCCACCCAAATCAAGAAGAAGCTGGCCCCTTTCAGCCACCCAGCCCCTATCAGGCAATACGCAGAGCCTGATAGGGAGAGAAATACATCAGGATGCCAAGTAGTGCTAAAGGGTGGGCCAGCAGGGGGGTCCCAGAGCCTGATGGCAAGGTAACAGGCCCCACGCTCAACCAAGGTCTGCCCTGGGCGGGGTCACTATACACAAAGAGGCCAAGTACAGTCTCCCAAACTCACCCTTGTCAGCCAGCGACAGCGCACTGTTGAAGTAGCTCTCCTCGGCTACCCACGCTGCATCGTTGGCCTTGTTGGACACCCTGCAGGAACCCATGCAGGTCACTCGGATGGCTGCAAGGGGGGGATGGCGTGAGTCCCAGCCAGCCACTGTCCTGCACCCCTCCCTGCCCCCATCACAGAGATTTAGGTAGGGCTCACAGCACCAAGGGGTGCTGGGACTTAGGCAAGCCAGCAAGTAGCCTGCTGCTCTTCAGAGGATACCTCCTGTCCATCCTCCATCTTGCGGTACTCCCAGGGAGCCATGACGATAAGGCAAAGTTACATCTGTCTTGAAGTCCAGAACAGGAAAGCCCCAGTGGTCACCCAGATGACACCTGGACAACCCCAGCCTGGTAACCTTGGTTCCCAGCCACCCCTGGGCCCACCAGGCCTGTAGAGACTTAGCTCCCTATGGGGCATGCTTGGGACACCAATGATGAGCAAAAGTCCATGGGGGCCACTGACCTCCAGCCCTACTTCGTGCTGCCTCACAGGCAAGTCAGTTAGGTTGAGGCACCCTGTCACACTCCAGGAAACTAACTGCTCACCCTCATGATACAGGAATGTGGTCAGACCTGCCTAATCAGACAAGGGACCCAACAGTCTGGCACACTGGCAGGTGCAGACACCCTTGACTTCCTAGACCAGTGCTGCCCAGGAGGGCTGATTTTCAACCTCAAGAGATGGCTCCATCCTCTCCCCAACTCCCCTGTGGAAGCACCCAGACCAGGAGCAGAGGTCACCGCCGCCTTTCTGTGGTCAGAAATTCAAATTCCTCACTCTAATGGACACATGCCCAGAGACCACTATGGTCTCAGGCTGTGGCCGGACAACAGAAGACAGCACAGCTGGAGAACCGAGCAGAGAGGGGCTGGGGGCTCAAAGACAGCCTTGTAGCTCCACCACTCCTTTCCCTGCCCTGCACTGAGACAAGGCCAAAGATGTTAGCCTCCCTGCCCAGCCCCTCCCAACTTCCTCCCAACTTGATGGTCCAGTGAGGGCAAGATGACTCAGAATCTGACAGCCTCCTGACAGAGCCACCAGGCAGGAGGAACCTGGTATCCCAAGTGTCCAGAGTCAGGAGCCAGCCACACCAGCCATGTCCACGTCTCCCCAGGCAGACTCTATCCTGCCAAAACAGGCTACCTGTTGCCCAGCCACAGACCACCAGGCTTCCCTCCCCCCACCCCCCTGCCATGAACCCTTGGCTCATCCTCCACCCCTGTTGGCACTGACCATGACCAGATCCTGATTTCTAATCCACACTCCATCAGCCATCCCTTCCTATGACCAGACCCGGAACTGTTCCCACCCCAGAAATCTGGGACATCAGTGATGCTCCTACAGACCAACACAGCCCAAGAGAAACATGGCAGGGGAGTGGACAGAACACAGAAGTGTGACAATTCCAGATGCCATGCAACTTTAATAACCCCATGGAGGGGGTGCACTCCCCCTTGAATCTGGCTGTCCTGCAAACACTGGACAAAAGGAGTTAAGTGGTCCCCAGATTGGCCCAGTGCCAGCTGAAAACCGTCAAGTGACCCCAATGGATGGCACACGCCCACCTCTGCCCAAATTCCCAATCCGCAGCACTGTGGGTCATAATAAAACGGTCATTTTAAACCGCTTAACTTAGGGGTGATTTGTTACTTAGAAACTTTTACATAGCAACAGACAAGAACAGATGTCCAACCTCAGTAGAAATCAGAGAGACTCAAATGAGTTACCATTTTAACCCATCAGACTGGCAAATATTAAATATTTTGACACGTTAAAGAGGAGATGGAAAACACACTTTACGGCGATCAAACTGTAGGCTGCTACAGGGGCCCTGGAAAAGCAGCAGGAAGATCTGCCGTGATCTTATACGCACATACCAGGGACTCAACAGTTCTTAGAATCCGCCCTGTAGGGGCACCTGGGTGGTTGAGAGTCCGACTTCAGCTCAGATCATGATCTCGCAGTTCGTGAGTTGGAGCCCCATATCAGGCTCACTGCTGTCAGCGCAGAGCCCACTTCAGATCTGATCCCCTCGGTGTCTGCCCATACCCTACTCATGCTCTATCTCTCAAAAATAAATAACACATTAAAAAAAAAAAAAAAGAATCCACCCTATCTACCCAAGAGCTTCGAGCAACGCTGTTTGTAACCGAGAACTATGCAGGCATAGCCCGTGTCCAACAGTAGGATGGTTAAAACGTTCACCCACCCAGCCTGAACTCAGCCCCCAGAATTCAGGTGAACAAGCCATGGGGTCACCCGACCCTGGAAAAACAAACATTATCAAACTGACCCTTGGGGTAGTTGGGGTATTCCAGGGGGGCGGCGGGGGCAAGTTCTATGGCCTTCCCAATGCCTAGGCAAAGAGCCTCTTTTTGTACACATGCCAAAGCCTCTTCGGGGACCTTGCCTGAATGAGCAGCTTCCAATCACCATCTCAGAGTCGAACATCCCATCCCTGTGCACCCTCCTCCACAAGGGAACAAAGGAGGTGCAGGGGACGGACACACACAGCAGGCTTGTCCCTCCGACCCCCTGCTCCTGCAGGGGAGCATGGCCGTCACCAGTGTGACGTGTGGCACAGCCACAGGACAGGGGAGGTATGTTCTGGTAAGGTACAGCTTCCACCACACAGCAACAAGCCCTGAAGTGCCACCTAGGTTTAAAAGTGTTTCGGTTCAGGGTGCCTGGGTGCCTCTGTCGGTTAAGTGTCCGACTTCAGCTCAGGTCATGATCTCACGGTTTATGGGTTCGAGCCCCGCATCGGGCTTTGTGTTGACCGCTCAGAGCCTGGAGCCAGCTTCAGATTCTATGTCTCCCTCTCTCTGCACCTCCCCCCATTCATGCTCTGTTTCTCTCTGTCTCAATAATAAACATCAAAAATTAAAAAAAAAAAAAAAGTTTCGGTTCTAGCAGTGCTCACATACACAAAGTAGGCAAGCACTGACAGGCATCCATCTGGAGGTCTGGGGCTGCTCTGGTTCCCTAAGGAACATCTTCATGTGGACTGTGTTCCAGAGAGACTTCTAGAACTTTCCTCCCCAGCCAGAACTCCCCTGTCCAGCAGCCCTCCTCCTTTGCACCACCTGCCATCACTCTTCATTCTGGTCCCAAAGGTCTCACCCACCTCCACCAGCTCCCACAAATCTGTAGCAGCCCAGCTTTTGCCACATCTTTTCACTAAAGCTCTGGCCTGTGAGGCACTTCTGTCTGTCCTGTGTCCAAATCTGAAACACGACAATAATAACGGTGCCCACCTCTCAGGGTTGCTCTGATGGTTTATAGAGTTGGTCCATGGGAAGTGGGGAGAATGGCATCTGGCCCGCAGTGACAGCTCAGGGAACTGACAGAGCTGGGAGCTGACCACTGCTGTCGTCTGGGCACCACCCTCCCTCAATGCCAGAACATAGTGCACCCCCGTGTGACCCCCAGCCTCAGGTTCAGCTGGTCTTGGGGTCCAGGAAACCAGTTCCTTCCCCAGCTTTCTTCTGCATTAGCTCCGAGGGCAGCCAGTGTCCTCATGGCTAAGTGCAAATCATCGCTGTCCCTCCTCGGACAAGTATTTAGTGGGTAAGACTAGGAGCCCCCCAGGAAAGACCTGCTGTCCTCGCCACCTCCATGTCTTCCCAGAGGGGTGGAGGGCCTCCCTGTTGCATCACTGGCTGATAACTGGAGCTGAACAGGTATCTTACGAATGAAAGGACGGACCATGGCCTTTCCTTTTCCACACCCACCTAGGACTAGAGGAAGCCCCAGAGCAGCCCCAGCACCCACATTCCATCTAGGCCCAGGGGACTAACCCCTCTGGCTTGAAGTCATCATCCATCTGCTCTTTGGCCGATGCCCCCATCTTCCCTCCCCTATTCAGGGGTTCGGCTAGTACATTTACTGTCAGGACCATCACCAGGGGCTCCCTCGGCATCTTCTGCCCTAACTGTCCAGTCACGCACATCTCACCCATCACATGGATGCTGGGGGACTCTGCCCAGGCCAGGCCATCCCTTCACTCTAGTCAGTAACGGCATGTTTGCTATGGGAGCATGATGGGGCGGATGAGCCAGGCAGTGAGCTCTGCATGGGGTCTCATGGGAGTCATCCCCCCAGCCACAAGCCTGCCCCTCCTTCCTGTACCCTGGGCTCTCCCCTCAGCCCATGACACCTCTCATCTGTCACTTGGGCCCCAGGGAAGGGCGGCACTGTCACCGCTGGGCCCCCTGCCACAACCATAACTACCTCACTCAAACTCCAAACTCGAACTAAGGAGACAGGAGAGGAGATGACCGTCATCAGGCGGAGGTCCCACTAGGCTGGACACCTGACCAGAAGCATCGACACCCACTCAGCTTCTTTCTAGACCCATGTGGCCTCAAACATGGAAAAATCAGAAGGCAGACCAATCCAGGACAGGGGCAGCAGCTGCCCAGAAAGGTGGGCAGTGGCTCTCAGTCCTCAGTAGGCACCAGAAGCACTGAGTTGTCAACCACACCAAGGCCCAGAGGATCAAGGTCCAAAGCGATGCCTGATGGCTATGGTTTTGGCCAAGCACCCCAAGGTGGAGAAGCACCCTAGCAGGAACACTCTCACACACAGCTTCGCACTCAGAGCCAGTGATCAGGCTTAGAGGCCCCGGGCTGCAGCTTTGCTCACAGCACCCTAGGGGCTGAGCGCTGAGGTCCCATCCAGGGCCCTTTCCACACCTCTGACAGCAGATAAGGCCAGCACCTACAGAGAGCCCTAGGGAGGGCCACTGCAGCAAACTCCCAGTCCGAAAGTCCCAGATGTCTGGATTAGCAAAAGGACCGGCCAGCAGGGCTCGGGTTCAGCTCCTAGACGCTCACTGGGCTGAAGGCCTGGGTCACACAGAGATGAGCAAGACCCTCCCAGCTCACAAGGCCTAACCTCAGCCTGGGTGGAAGCGGGCGTGCCGCGGGATGGCGAGGAGGAAGGGCCTGCGCCAGGGGCCTGGGCATGTGGAAGAGAAAGCCCAACGTGGGCAGGGCTCCAGGTGAGGGCCCAGCAGGTACGGGGCTCAGCGGACCCTACAGACCTGCCAGGGAGGGTCGGAGGCGTGCACGTATCCGAGTCAGAGCGGCCTTCGGCAAGGTGGGCAGGATCTAAACCCCCACCCCCGACTCTGGCCGACCCTAGGAGGAGAGAACAGGAAGGGCAGATGCGGAAGGACTGGGCCACCCGGGCCTCCCTGCTCTGGCCCCAACTGCCAGCAGCCACCCACCCCGGCGGGTCTGCGCCGCCCGGCCGGCCGCACCCTAGTCCTTCCGGCAGTCGGCGGGGCCCAAGGCTCCTGGCGCTGGCGGGAGAGTAAGGGAGGGGGCGGCAGGTGGCGCCACAGGCTCCGCGGGTCCAGGCCCCAGCGCCACGGGCTGCCGCTTCCGGGAGCCCCGGCCCTGCCGCAGGTGCTGCGCAGCCACCTGAGCCCCGCCGGCCCGGCCCTCCCCGGAGGGGACCCCGCGCCCACCTCGGAAGGGCAGCGGTGCCCCCAGACGCACGCGCACGGCCCCCGCCAGCGGCTCTCCAGGGCTGTAGACGACGCGGCCGTGGCTCAGGCAGACCTCGAAAAGCTGCACTCGCCCCATGCCGCCGCCCTGGCCGGGCGGCCGCGCACTGACACCCCCTCCCGCCGCTGCGCTACGAGCCCCGCCCTCCGGGACCCGCCCCCGACCCTCCCCGTCGGGCCCGCCCACTCCCCTGTGCCCGCCCCCCGACCCTCCCCAGCCCGCCCCCCAGCTCCTAGGTCCTCTTCTGCCGGCTCGTCCCCCGGCCCCGGGCTCCAGCCCTCCTCCGCCCTGCACCAAGCCCTGCGGGGTTCCGCCCTCCGCCTCTTCACCACCAACCCCCTGCCCTTGCATTCGCCGCGGCGAGGTGGAGGTCCGCGCGGCTCGCGGGAACCCGGCGCACCGGCGCCCCCTGGCGGCCCCGGGGAGCGCGGCCGTCTCACCTGCCGAGGGGCGGGCCGGGCCGGTGCCCCCTCCCCAGTCTCCGCCCGGTCGCGGCGGGCTCGCGGCAGAGGGCCGCCCCCCCCCTCCCCGTGTTGCTCGGCGGAAAGACGTCACGGGGGGCGGGCTGCGTGCGGGGGTTGGGGGTGGTGCGCCGCCGGGAGCCAAGTGACCCTCCTGGGGGTCGCACACACCTGTGCCGTCTGCAGCGTCCTTGGGGAGCGAGCCTCGGGCGGCGGTGCCGGGCTGTCCGGGCACCCCAGCCGCGAGAGCGGCGGCCCGGGCAGGGGATAGGAGTGGGACCTCCTCTGACCTGCCGTTTCTGAGAGGTCCCTGTGGAGCGGGGACTGTGGGGGGCGGCGGACCCGTGAGGGAGCCCCGCGAGGGAGGTTGGTGCTTGCACAGAGCAGTGCAGGGCGCCCAGCGGCGCCTTGCGTGTGGGAGCGCCTGAAAGAGGGCGTCAGGGTGGCCCGGGATTTTGTCCAGAACACATGCGTGAATGGGGTGGCATTTTCTGATGGAGAAAACTGGCTTAGATATAAATTGTTTGGGGGATGGGACAAAGTCATGAGGAGCAGAAAATCTAAGAAGCTCAGCGAGTACATGTACGCTTGAGTTTGAGGAAGACAAAGGACTAAAGATTTGCAGTCCCCTATTGGAAGATGGCAACTCAAGTCAGGGTGCTGATGACATCAAGAGTTTTGAGTGAAAACTACAAAAGCCTGACCTGGCCCTCCAGCAAAAGGAGAGGGGCTCATAGGCTGGGGGGAGTCCAGCGGGCCAGGCTGAGATAAAGGAGGGGCCTGAGCCCCCAGAGGGCCAGCAGTGTGCAGCCAGCCTTGGCCCTCCTGGCTTGCTTGGCATTCTGCTGTTGGGGGAGAGGGAGGGGTCTGATTGGCCACAATTAAGACATTTTCCCTTGTCAATACCAGGCAAATAGAGGAATTCCCGAACAAGGAGTTCCCTCCCCTGGGAAAGGGGAGGATTATGGGCAACCCAAAAATGCCCAATGTCCACAACAGAAGTCAAGAAGGGAGTGTTTCCGGAGGGAAGAGAAAGAGGCATCGGCTGCTGCTAAGATAAGTAAGCCACAAAAAATGGAGCCCCCATACAACTCTGCACCGTCACCCACCCATCTTCCCTTGTGGAGACCGCTGCTGTGCCCTCACGTAAGCCATCAGCACAACGGCCCTGACTTCCCTGAGTGCTGGTGCTCTCATGTAACCCAAGCATCCCCCTGGAGCCTCTCGGGTGTAGATGCTTATTTTCCCACAACCCCTGTACATCTGTGCCTGGACTGGGTGCTCTCCTGACCCCTTACACAACCTCCAGACCAAATGCCCCCCTCCAAGAGCTCCCAGCATTAACTCATTTTCTCAGAATAGTAATCCACTGCTACTGTCATCTTCAAAGCCCAAGTCAGTCCCCCTTACTTTTTGGTGATCTCTGCTCCTGACTCTCATGCTCTCCAATATCACTGTTGCAGGAATTCTTAGAGACTCCAGAATCCACATGGAAGATCCTTCCAACTCCCTGCTCTGTACCTGGGATTTGTTTTAATTAGTTGTGACAAGGGGACAGACACAGGGACAAGTGCCTTAAAAGAAGAGTGTGGTACTTCTAATTCCCAAGAGGAGGGAGCACTTGGGGAAGTACCAGGTTGGTCAGGAGGCAGAATTTGTTAGGACGGAGCGTGGCTCAGAACCTTGACTGTGTCCTCTGTGAGAAGGAATAGGTGAGGCAGGGTAGGCAAATTTGAGCAAGCTTAGGACCAAATAGATCACTCCAGTGGTCTCTGGGCTGTCAGGGTGGCCTCTAGTTGTCCAGTATCTGGCCCTACGTGATTTAGGACAGGGGAATATTGGCTTGGTGTGTGTTTCATAAAGGAGGTGTTCGGGGGTATGGCCTCTGGATTGGCTGGTTTGCATGTGAAAGGTGTGTTCCCACAGGCAAGTTGATACCTCTAGGAAGTAGCTAGCCCTGGGAGGGGCAACCACCCCCCCAGCCAGCAAGCCCCCCAAGATGTCAAAGCATCATGAGATACAGGAAAATAACATGATCGATTCAGCTCTCTTGTCTTCATGTCTCCTCTTCTCCAAGAACCCTCCTCCAGCTGACTTAAGCAGCTCTCTCAATGGCTTCCTTCATTTGTCTGAAAGATGTCTGGCAACAACTTCTGCCATCCCTTTATATTTGCGCTGTTCCTCCCATAAGAATGTTGGGCTCCTTCCCCTCCTGTTGAATCTGGGCTGGCCCCTTGACTTGCTTTAACTGGGTGGACTGCAACGAACAGATGGCCGTGTAAGCTGCTGGCTCTAAGGAGGCCTCACAGCTTGCTTGCATTCCCTTGGAGTCCAAAACTACCATTTCAAAGTATCTGGTTACCCTACTGGAGAGATCACAGATTGAGAGAGAGAGAGAGAGAGAGAGAGAGAGAGAGAGAGGGAGAGAGAATGTCTGCACAGGGGAGTGAAACCATCCCAGACTGCCTGCATCAGTCACACACCCCAATGACTGGTTGTGTGAGTGACCTAAACTACCCTGATTACTTACTCTGAAAATTAGGCTGCACTCAGCCAGGGGGCTTTTCCACCCTGTGTGGGGTCTGCTGAGGACAGAAAGTTCAAGATCTGTTTTTCATTTACATGTCTGATGCCTCAACTGAGGCTGGTCAGGTGTCCCTTCCATGAAGCCTCTCCACATGGCTAGTTTGGGGTTCTGCACAGCACGGTGGTCTCCAGAGCGTGAGACTGATTACCTGGCAGCAAGTCCCCTGGTGGGAGGAAGGTGAAACTGCCAGTCCTCAGGCCTGGGGTCAGAAGTCCCAGAACTTTCTACAACATGAACTGCATCAAAACGGTCACAGGACCAGCATGGGGGAAGCACCACACCCACGGAGGGAAGGGATTGATGGTGACCCTTTGAGACAACCTGCCACACCTGCAACTGCAGAGGTGCCACCAGCTGAGTCCAAGCTACGTCACGGGTCATGGGAGAATAAAGTTGTTGTTTTAATCTGCTAAATTTGGGGGTGGTTTGTGATGCAGCAATAGATGCCTGGGACAGAAGTTGGCACTTAGGAGTGAGATCCTAGAATTTTACTGCCGCAGTAAAATTCTAAAATCTGACACTGACTTTGGAGCAGGCAGCAGGTGGACACTGGCAGTGAGAACTTGGCTGAGGGAGGCTGGATGAGAGAAGCCATATTCAGAATTGGCAGGAAAATGGTGAGCCCGTGGCCTGCAGTAACACAGAAGACACAAAATGAGTCTAACGATCTGATTTTCCTGGCAGAAAGGTTCAAGGCCAATTGGCTTTGCTCAGGCTAAACTGAGATCAAGGAGAGAACGTACCAAAGAAGTAGCTGTTCCCTGTTCTGGCAGCAGGTAGATGAGGTATTTCCAAGCCAGGTCTTGCTACGTTGGATAATCAAAACTTTTTCTCATTCTCAGCCTTTACAGATGGCAAAAAGTTCTGAAGGTGAGAAATGGCATCACGTTAAGATTAAATCCAGGGTACCGCCTGCAAAATATGGGGGTTAAAATAAACTCAAGGGCATGGTTGTATGATCCCTTGTGAAGATGTCTGAGGATTTCAGGTGGGGGGTGGGAAGTCCTGTCGACCCCGCCACCCATACAAAAGAGCTTCTAAGAATCTTGAGGCCATCATGCCACAGCACCTGACTCCGCCCACAGAAGAGAAAAACCTTCTCAAAGGCATTTGTGGATTTCTAGATACCAAATTGTAACTCACTTTACTAGACAAAAGCTATACCACAGTTTTGTTTTTTTTTAAGGGTTGTATCTGCTTGAACTAAAATGGACAGTTTGAAATAAAAGGTGACGGGTTGCCTGCTTTCTACAGGCAGGAAACAGACAGACGAAGTCACTCAGTTGCAAACAGGCCGTTTCCTATGGAAAAGGGGGTCACTGGGAGTGCATGGCCCAGCGCCCAGAGGGAACTGAGAACACTAAAAACAGTAACCGAAGGAGCCACTTTCAGGGAGCAGACAAGCCCTGACCAAGGAATACTGTGACAGGTGTTATCTGGATTCCAAAATTGCTGTGGAGCAGTGACTGACTAAGGGCACACTCCCCCTTTTTGAACAGGGGTGCTCTTCACTTAAACTGTGCTTCACCACTGAATGTTGGGTGTTGGGGGGCAAGATAATATGCCTTTGGAGCAAAAGGGGCCACATCCAATGTCCCTCATCCGTCTGGCCCTGTTGCATATCACAGTATACTGGACTCCAAGCCTAATGTGTTGAGGAGATGGTGATTCTGGGGTCACTTGGGAGGTACACTCTTCACAAGGGAGGAACATGAATTGGAGGCCAGAGGGTGGGCTGGGGCAGACTGTTCCACTAGTCCTGCCCCTAGTGAACTGTACTTGTGGATAGTCCTCCTACCTGATTCTGGGCTTGCCCTCATGACTTGCTTTGGCCAGTGGGATACTAGCAAGGGTGATTCAAACAGAGACCAAATAAATGCTTGTACAATAGGACTTGTCACTTAGAGCACAGCCTCCATGCTAGAAGGAAGTCCTGCTATCCTGCCTGGCCATGCGGGGAACCCTGAGTAATGAGACATCACACAAAGACAAGTCACATGGAGAAGAAATTCCAGGGAATTTCGAATCCAGTGCAACCAAAGGAGGGACCGAACTGACACCATGTGGAACAGAAAACCCCAAGTACAGAATTGCAAGGAATGATAAATCCATGTTGTGTTGGTTTTAAGTTTATTTATTTTGAGAGAGAGAGAGAGAGAGAGAGAGAGAGAGAGAGAGAGGAAGGGAGGGCCAGAGAGAGAAAGAGAAAATCCTGAGCAGGCTCTGCATGGTCAGCGAGAGGCTGATGTGGGGCTCCAACCCAAGAACCATGAGATCACGACCTGAGCCAAAATCAAGTCGGATGCTTAACCGAATGAGCCACCCAGGTGCCCCTAAATCAATGTTGTTTTAAGCCACCAGCTTTTGGAGCGGTTAGTTGCACAATTATACAGTCTTCATCAACAGCCACAGCCCTCATGATCTCAGGTCCGCACATCTCTGGCTACCACCTCCTGTTCTGCTGGCCTGCTCTCTCTAGTGCAACAACTCCTACAACCCTTTGGACCCCATGGGAACTCCAACCCACTGGCCCTGCCCCATCTGGTATCCTCCCTCCTTTCCTCATTCAGCTCTAATGCCATGGGTTAGCATCGGGGTCACTCTTTCAGAACCCCACCCCTGCCCCCACCAGGCACAACGAGAGAGTCTTGGCTAAATCCTGCCCTTCTTTCTCCTTGGTTTCTCTGCACCAGCCAAAATAAGGCTGGAGAAAAACAGTCACACTGGATGGCCCCCTACTGCATTTTCCTATTCTTTCCTAGCCAGTTACATTACTCTTGGACCTCTCTCCTTGGACTGCCAACATTTGTTCCCCTTTCCTCACTTTCAACTGGTGACTTTGTTTTCTACTTATTTGAGAAAGTAGAAAGCTCTCGTCAGCAGAGAACTCCCTTAAACTCCTGCCTCCACACCCACTTGCCTTTCAGAACCTTTGCATCAGACTCTCCATACTGAGCTGAGCCGCCATGTTCCTACCTAGCGCCCCAACCCTCCCCTTGCCAGTGATTTCCCTCTGTGGGATCATTCCTGTTGGTGAGCAAACGTCTATCTCCTCTCCCGGAATAAAACCTTCTCTCGACTTCTGTTCTCTTTCCAGTTTGAGAAACTGACTGCTACAGAGCACTGGATCCACGTGTCTATCTCTGGGCTAGCTACTTGTATTCACTTGCTAAACCGCCTTCCTGCTTCCAATCCCCCACCCCACCCCCAAACACCCTGAATCAATCAACAGCTTGATTCATTGAAAAGCCACTTATTCCTCTGTTCAAATCTTCCAATGGCCTCACTTTTCCAAATCAAAAAGTCAAAGTCCATATAAGAGCCTACTTGACCTCCCTCTGGCCCCTCACCTCTCTGACCTTGATCCCTGTTTCTGTCCAGCACTCCTGTCTGGTCACAACGGACACCCCCACTTTTTCAAACGTGCCAGATGTTCCCAGCTCTGGGCCTTTGCACTGGCTCTTCCCCCAAACGCCCACAGGCTCCCTCTCCTTGCACCGTTCAAATTGACTTCTCAATGGGGCTTACCCTGCCCACCACCTTCCCTAGGCACCCCCAACTCGCTAATGCTGATCTACGTGTTTTCCCCACAGCGTTTATCGTTTTCTAATGTGGCACATAACTCATCACGGGCCTTTTCTGCCTCCCTCACTGAACTATGACCAAGGGTTTTTGTGTTGTGCACTGGTATAATTTCAGTGAGGGGGGTGCGGGGGCAGGAAGGTGAAAGCCCAGCTAGAGTGGTTGCCAGGAGACAAGGGTGGTAGCCCCAAAGTCCTAAGGCCCCGGGGTGCCTGTTTAGGAAGGAGCTGGACCAAGCTAATAAGTGGCTGGCACATCACCGCACCTCAGTTAACAGCTTGAGCCCCAAGGAAGGTTGGTGTAGCCTGAGGGCGGGCTGTGTGGGGAAACCGCAGGTCACCGTGGTCCTCACCTGGGCCCGTGTGAGGAGGAGGTGGTGAGTGGCCAGAGAGGAAGGAAGGCGGTCAGGTGCGCCGCCCGCTAGCAGCACTCTGGGTTGGGTCTCGAGTGCCTCCCGCCTTGTGCCTCCTGCCCTCCGTCCTGCGCACGGGGGACCGTTCTGGGGGAGCCGCAGCGAGCCCTGCAGAAACCCCAACCTGCAGGCCTTCCCGACGGCCCCGGGGCGTGGAGACAGGCCGCCCTCCGCAAGACAGTTGCGCCCCGGGTCGAAAGATAGGCGCCGGGTCAGGCGTGGGGATGCGGGGCCGGGCGCGGGACTGGTGGCCGCTGGTCTAGTCGTGGAGTCAGGGGCCGAGCGCGGGGTCCGGCGCTAGGTTCGAGCCGCGAGCGGGGAGCCGGCAGCAAGCAGCCGGAGCGCGGCGTCCTTCACAAAGCTTCCCGCGAAACTGACGTCGCGAGGGGAGGCCGCGCAGGCACCGCCCCCGGCCGCGCCCCTCCCCCGCGCTCCCTCTGCTGCCCAATGCGCCGGCGCAGTCGCTCTCCTCCCGTTGGCCACGGCGCGGCGGCGCGCGCCGGCCGGCGCAGTGCGCGCCCCACAATTGGCGGGACGGCGGCGGGCGGGGGTGTGTCTGCACCGCGCCCCGCCTCCGGCTCCGCTCGCGGTGGTGCGCGCGGCGGCGGTGGCGGCGGCGGCGGCGGCGGCGGCGGCGCGTGGCAGGTCCGGCGGGCGCCAGGCGGCGGCGGCCCGAGCCCGGCCCAGCCTCGTCCCGCCTGGCCCGACCCCGGCCCGCCGACCCGGCCCACCCGGCGCGCCGCGGCGCCGCCCCGGCCCGGCCCCGGCCCGGCGTCTCCCGAGGGAGCGGCGCCGCCGGCTGAGCTCAGGCCCGGCCATGACCGACTTCAAATTGGGCATCGTGCGGCTCGGCCGGGTGGCCGGGAAGGTGAGCGGCGCGGGAGCCGGGGCGCGGGGCCGGGGTTCGGGGCGCTGGGACGGGGGCGCGGAGTCGGGGGGTGATGCGGGGCCGGCCGGGCGGGCTCGCGGCGTGTCCCCGCGGGGCAGGAGGGGGCTGGCGGCCGCGGGCAGCGCAGCGCCCTTCTGAGGCGGCCCGCTCGCTCGGTGGCAAGACGGTCTGTGTGGGTCTCGGTGCCTGCTGGTCCGTCGTGGGGCTTCGCGCAGGTTTACACGCTGCCGGCGGTGGCCGTGTCCGGACCAGCCTCAGTGGGCCTCCCAGAGCAGGGCCTCCCTCTGCTTCTCTCCCTTACCTGGCCCCGCCCTCCGCGTGTTCGAGGCTGGGGCTTCCTGGCACCTGTGGGCATTGAGGCTTGGCTGTTTCCAGGAGCCGGCCGGCCGTGCAGCTGCACCAGCCACGGACCTTACCCTGGATGGGAACCCTGTTCCCATCACCAGCGGCGGAAGCTTCTGGTGGGAGAGAGGAGCAGAGGCAGTCAGATGAAGGTAAAACCGACTTAGATCCTAGAAAAAGGCTTTCCAAGCAGGAGTGACATTAGTCCGTTTGGGGGACCGTTTCTTGCCCTTCCTGCAGGAGCATTGTGGCTTTTTACCTAAGGGAAGGGTGGGCTCCCCGTCAGCTCTGAGACCCTTTCTAACTCAGTTACTAGTTGCATTAGCATCATTCTTTAAAACTTACTTGGAACAATTCAGACAGAAAGTTAAACAATTCAGTGAGCACCTGTATACCGACCACCCATCTTAATAAATAAATATTGATTGAAAAACCTCGATGTTCTGCTTCACTCCTGGTCCTTTTCTGTATTCTGAGGAAGCCCTTGTCTCGGGTTAGGTTTGTTGACACATTAAAACAGCTTAGAGGTTAGCCAGTTCAGTGGTACTTAGGAATGAAGCCTGGTACCTGCTCCTGGGGTAGTCTTGAGTGCCGGCAGAACCACCTGCTGTGCGGGTAGGCGGCCTGTGCCCCTCCCCTGCAGGCCTCATTTAGCGGGAAAGGGCTGTTGCCCCTCTTTACTAATATTATTGTAACCCTGACGGTAACATTTTGAAACATGGTTGATTTCCAGACCAAGTACACACTGATAGATGAGCAAGATATCCCACTGGTGGAGGGCTACTCCTTTGAGGTAAGGATGGCTGTTGCTTTGCTGGCCTACTTTCAGTCAAGGCCTGGGGAGGATCATGAGGGTTGGGTTTTATCCTCTGTGAGGGCAGCCTGGCTTTTACGGTCGAGTGGAACCCCTAATCTCTGTGATACTTGTTTTCCCCCACTTTCACCCCGGTTGCTGGCTCTTTCTGAAAAACACGTGGAATTGTGTCATGTTTGTGATCGAATGTTCAATTGGACAAGCCTTGGCTTCTTATGAGACTGGTGCCACCTCACCTTTCCTCTGGCCTTGGCCCCATTGTCCCTCTGTGCCCTGGTGCTCTCTGGGGACCTACTACACTTTTATTTCAGTCTTTCATGCTTTTATAACACAGATGATCCCTGAACAACATGACTTTGAACTGCACAGGTTAACTTACCCGTGGGTCCTTTTCTTTGATAAGAAAGTCCTGTAAATGTATTTTTTCCTTGTGACTTTCATGTTTTTCGTTTTTTGAGAGAGGGAGCTTGCACGTCAGTATGAGTGGGGGTGGGGCAGAGAGAGGGAGACAGGATCTGAAGCAGGCTCTGCACTGACAGCAGCGAGCCTGATGTGGGGCTTGATCTCAAGAACCTCAAGACCATGACCTGAGCCAAAGTTGGATGCTCAACTGACTGAGCCACCCAGATGCCCCTCCTTATGACTTTTTTGAAAAGGTGTTTTCTTTCTAATTTTACCTTATTGTAAGAATATAGCATATAACACATGTAACATACAAAAATATTTGCTAGTCAGTTATCTGTTATTGCTAAGGTTTCTGATCAACAGCAAGCTGTTAGTAGTCAAATATTGAGAAGTTAAAAGTTGCACATGGATTTTCACCTGTGTGGGGGCTTACCTCAACGGTCAACTGTAGTTACTTGTCCGAGGCTTTGTTTTTCTTACTGAATTGTGGGCTTTTTCTAAGAGTAGGAAAATTTATTTCTCTGTGTCCACAGTATTTTGCAGAGTGGTCTGTAAGTGACTGAGTATTGGGATACAGGGCTGACTTCTCACATCTGAGAGACTCTGCAGAGCTCCGGGTCCCAGAAAGAGGCCTCATATATGTATCCTGGCTTGTTTGTTTCACTTAATTTCTTTCTTTCTTTTCCCCTTTTTAATTTTTTAAGATGTTTACTTTTGAGAGAGAGAGAGAAACAGAGCATAAGCAGGGGAGGGACAAAAAAAGGAGACACAGAACCCGAAGCAGCTCCAGGCTCTGAGCTTTCAGCAAGGAGCCCAACGCGGGGCTCGAACCCACAAACTGGGGGATCATGACCTGAGCCAAAGTCGGACGCTCAACTGACTGAGTCACCCAGATGCCCCTTTCACTTAATTTCTTTAAGAGGGATTCCAAATGTAGCTAAGAATCAGAAGCTTTTTAACAGACCTTTTCCTTGCTCCTTCTCAGGCCCGGATGGAAGTAGACGCGGATGGAAACGGTGCTAAGATATTTGCATACGCCTTTGACAAAAACCGGGGAAGAGGGTCAGGCAGGCTCCTTCATGAGCTGCTGTGGTAGGTGTTTGCAAGCTGCTTATTCCTATTTGGGTACCGCATGATCCCTGATGTGCACATGGAGCCTGTGGAGACACCTGCCCTCATTGACAGAAGGTGCTTTCCCTGAGTCGTGCCCCCCACCCCGACCCTGGCCCTCTTAGTTACCTTTGGGTCATTGCCACTAACCCAGAGGAATGGCTCATTCGCATAGTGTACCACTAATGGGGCAGTCTAAAAGTGCATTTTTTTTCCTCAGATACTTGCCCCAGACAGCCTCCTCTGGGGTAGAGTGGGGTCTGCTCCCTCCAATGGGCTCTTGCTGAGCCTGTCGGTGGGATGTGAGGAAAGGACTGCCTCTCCTTGGTGTGCATGGTGAAGTGCCAAAATGCTTGGGACGACTCTGATGGGGCATTCTCTAGGCTGTGTTTGATGGTGTTCCATCCTTGGCTTCTTGCAGCCTCGCTCTTAAATCAAGGGGCCAGACCGTCAACATGGTCTATCTTGTTTGGCCACGGACTGACCTACTTGGATTCCTCTCAGCACCCTTGCTCCTCATTGTCTCCATCAGTGTGACGTGGGGCCGGTTCAGATCACATGGCGGAAGTGTTTGGGAGGCCAGAGGAAGCCGATTGAGAGAGGTCTTGTTTTCCAGGGAGCGGCACAGGGGAGGCATTGCTCCTGGGTTTCAGGTGGTGCATCTCAATGCTGTGACTGTAGACAATCGCCTGGACAACCTGCAGCTGGTGCCACGGGGCTGGCGGCCCAAAGCGGAAGAGACATCCAGCAAACAAAGGTGGGGCTTCTCAGGGCTGGGGGAGCCGGCAGAGGAAGGTCTTCCTTCAAGCTCTTGTTACTAAGAGGGGCCCATATCTCCACTCTGATCTGATGCTTCTGTGGGAGTGGAGACCTTGGCTGTTTTCCCTTAAAGTTTTCTCTCATGGGGTTGGGATACCATACCATTTTGATAATTATCTTTTGGGGTTGGTTTTTTTTTTTTTTTTTTAATGTTTATTTTTGAGAGAGAGACGTAGCACAAGCAGGGTAAGGGGCAGAGAAAGAGGTGGACACAGAATCCTTTGAGCTGTCAGCACAGAGCCTGATGTGGGGCTTGAACTCACAAACTGTGAGGTCATGACCTGAGCCGAAGTTGGACGCTCAACCAACTGAGCCACCCAGGCGCCCTTTGGGTTTTTCTAATGATTGGCTCTAGAGGGGAGAAGAGCTGTCTGGGCTGGATGCCTGCACATGGGCAGTATTTCTGCTCTGTGTCTCTGAGAAAAGTTGGACATCTTTATCTCAGGGATGCCTCCTGTACATACACATGTGCGTCTTTCTGTCATGCTCTTTGGCTAAAACCTAAACTAGGCAGTGGTTTAAAAGAAGCAAGACGCTGTGGTTTGGGGGCTCTGCTGCTCAGCTTCTGCCTCTGCATGGTCCTGAAAACAGTGCTGCTGCCCAGGCTACTGCAGGCGTCCTCCTTGGGCGAGTAGGATGCTCTGAGGCAGTTCCCATGGCCCCAAGAGCAGCCTGGGTGAGAGCTTCATGGAGGCCTTGGAAAGAGCTGGGGAACCAGCAGAATGGAAGGTGAGAGCTGAAATAAGCCAGCGTGTTCCTGGCCATGTGTGCATCATCCGTGGGCTCACAGGGGCTCTCTGGGGTT
>CM053568.1:418433-520839 GCA_028646485.1 Cryptoprocta ferox
GCCCGCCCCCCCCCCCCCCCCCGTGCTACAAACACCAGATGGATTTCCTTCTGCTCACTGGAGACGTGGAGGGAGCTGCTCACCCCTTCAGTAGATCTGCTCCTGTCAGGAAGTCGGCTGTGAATCGTGATGTTAGGCCTCTGTGTGTGACTCATAGTTTGGCCAACCAGTGGCTGAACCTTGTTACATTTCTTCATCGGAACGCTCTTTATGGTCATGAGATAAGTTAACCACAATGGAGAACACCTGTTAGGAAAAGGATTCCATCACAGACTACCCGCGGCCTGGCTGCGCCCTTCTCCTCTAGGCCATTCTAGGGAGGCCCAGGACAGGCTGTGCTCTTGAGACTCTGTGCTTTGTGTCATCCCAGGAACCAATCAAGTGGGGCCATCCTTAGTTTGTCAGCTAGGGATTCAGACTCTCACTCCACTTGTCATGAGTCAGAGCCAGCCTGAGTGCGGCCCAAACTGCCAGCCGCCTGGGTGTTATGTGGTCTCCACACAGCGGTTTCTTGTGGTGGGAATGCCCGTCTGTGAGGCAGAGAACATGGCGCCGTGGCTTCTCGCAGGCCTGCACCTCCTGCCTTGCTTTCCTTCAGTGTGGGGCCCACAAAGGCAGCTCATCCATGGCGGGGGAGGGGGTGAAGGGAGGTGGGCCTCTTCATCAAAGTGTGTCTTCCTTCCTTTCTGCTTTTAAGAGCCAGCCGGGGTTGAAGCTTGCCTCTGTCACGTAGGACTTCATTGAAGCGCTCAGAAGGCAGCCAGTACTCCTACATCCTAACTCTTCCCCCTTTTTTTTCCATTTAGAAAACCTTTCTTATTGTGGTAAAATACATAGAATGTTTACTCTCTTAGCCATTTTTGAACATTCAGTTCTGTGGCATCCAATACATCTATATAGTTGTACAACCATCCCCACCGTCCATCTCCAAAACTTGCCCATTAGACACTGGCCCCCTACTGCCCCCCCAGCCCCAGCCTTCCTACTCTCTGTATCTTTGGATCAGAATCCTCCAGGATTTGTCTTTTTGTGATGTGCTTAGCACCGTGTCCTCAAGGTTCATCCATGATGTAGCCTGTGTTGGGACTTTCGTCCTTTTTAAGTTTGGATAACATTCCGTTACGTTTATGTACCACATTGTACCCACTCGTGTGTTGATGGAGCCTTTCGTTGTTTAGATTAGGTTTGTTTACGTTTCAGGTCTTTGATCCATTTTGAGTTCATTTTTGTATATGCAATAGATGAAGGTGACCCTTCCCCTTTGTAGCCCAGGTCCTCCAGGCCTGGCCCCCACAGAGGGTGGTAGGTTGAAGGGGGCGCTAACCTGCTGCTTTGCTCTCGAAGCACAGGCGGTGGCACCTTTGCAGCCCGGCAGCAGGGGGAGCTGCTGAGCGCCTTCATCTGCCCTGCCTAGCCTGCTCTTCCCTGGGGCCTGTTAGGGTACCTCAGTTCTAGCAGCAGACAGGATCCTTCGGTTGCAAGGTTCTGGTCCACTCAAGAAAATAAGTGTTTAGAAAGATGTAGAGCAGCTCACAGCATCGAATGGGAGGTGGACCAGCTGGGGCAGAAGGAGGTGCCTCTGGGACCATGAGCAGGGAGAAAGGCTGCCTGGCTTTGCACAGGTGGCCAGGCTTGGCCAGGTCCCCATACTGAGACCGCATGCTCTCTGTGCCTGCTGAATGCCTGTCAGTCCCAGGTTTTGGGAGATCAATGAGGGAGGGACACATAGCCCTGCTTAAACATGCTAAATACTTGCTGTCCCATACAGGTAAGCCCTGCTACATAGTAGGGGTGGGTCAAAGAAGTCAAGTTGTCCTAACAAAAACTGGGGCAGGGATATCCTGAGCAGGAGAAACCAGCTGTCTATCTTGCAGTCAGGTCATTGTCCTGTCCCTGTCTTGACCGTGTCTGGCTGGAGTATACTGAAGCATCTGCTTCTCCTTTTAAGGGAGCAAAGCTTATACTGGCTGGCGATTCAGCAGCTTCCCACGGACCCCATAGAAGAGCAGTTCCCTGTCCTGAACGTGACCCGGTACTATAATGCGAACGGGGATGTGGTGGAAGAGGAGGAGAATTCCTGCACCTACTACGAGTGCCATTACCCTCCCTGCACGATGATTGAGAAGCAGGTACAGGTGCTGCAGTGAGTGCTGGTTCCGGGCTGCTCCACACCCCACTGCCCTGGCCCCTGCGGGCCACTGGTGCGCCCTTTCCACCGCAGCCGCTGTGGCCTTGGGCTTCAGTGTGTGGGCTCGCCGGGGTCTTCTGATTGCGACATAGTGTCTGCCCCCCAACCAATTCCCTGGTGTGACCGTGAAGCCATGGTTGTCCTGTGTGTTCTTTCAGCTCCGGGAGTTCAACATTTGCGGGCGTTGCCAGGTGGCCCGGTACTGCGGCTCCCAGTGCCAGCAGAAGGACTGGCCCGCCCACAAGAAGCACTGTCGGGAGAAGAAGCGCCCCTTCCAGCATGAGCTTGAGCCAGAGCGATGACCGGGCTTCTGGACCTTCCTTGGGCGCAGCAGACACAGACTGGTGGTTGACTCGGAGGTGCTGAAGAAGCCAGCGATGCGCACCCACAGCAACTGCCACAGAGGCCCCCTCGCCATGGGCACCTCGTGTAGGCACAGCACTCCCCTCAGTGTTCATCTCCAAGCAGAGACAGCTGGGGAGACTCCCACCAGGACGCTTCTCATTATTTATATGTTAATATGTTTGTAAACTCATGTACAGTTTTTTTGGGGGGAGGCAGTGGGCGGGTTAGAAATTACAAATAGAATCATTTGCTGTAATTCTTAACCGGCAAGCAGTTGGGCCACACATTTAAAAAGTCTAAACAGTGTCACATAGTGGGAGCTCCTCCCAGGCAGCTGCCGTCCCGAGGAGCGCGGCCTGCATGGGGTCGCATCCACAAGGCACAGTAAAGGGGTGGAATCATCGAGTGCCTCCGCCGTGCTCTGCTCTACTTTTTGCCCTTTCTGCTGTTGAGGTTTATTTCTAAGTGAATCAAGGTGCTGTGGGGGTGAAGGGTGGAGGTTGCCTTTATCTTTATTCCTGGGCTGAGAGAAGGGAGACAGGCAGGGAGTGTGAGTGAGACCCAGGCCTGTTCTTGTCCTGGGGCAGGAGTTGCTGCAGGTGGTGAAGTAGGCGGCATGAAATGTTCTTGGCCCTGGCACATGTAAGTTCTCACCTTGATTCATGTGCTGAGTGGTGGAGCTCCTCCCCAGCAGGCCTGCTGAGTTCTTGCCTGTGAATTGGGGGCAGCCAGGATGAGTGAGCGTCGCTTTCCTGTCCACTCTGCTGGGCTCCCAGCTGGGCCAGGGCTCCCCCTCTTGTCAGGGAGCCACAGATTTCTGAAGGCTGGCCAGCGTCGTGGACACCTTGTAGAGCCACCTTGGGGCACTGAGCCAGGCTTTGTGTCTGGGACCTTGATGGTCCTCAGATCCAGCCAGCCTGCCTCCTAGAGGCTTTGCTTCCTGGGAGAATGAGGCTGGCCATCCCAACTCTGAGTATCTGTCCTGGGCTGCCCCTTGCCCCACATTGGTCCCAAGGGCTCCTACTTTCCCTTGTGCAGCTCTTCTGCCACCTTCCAGTGTGTTCCATCTGCCCTGTGTGTCCTTGTTGCTTTCCTTGGCTGAGGATAGCCTCTTGGTGGTCTTGGTTTGTGAGTTGAGCTTCTGGTAGGTTCTTTTGCAATCCTTGGAGTCCTCTTGGGCAGTAGGTCTTAGCAGGACTGAGCAGTCAGGTGAAGGCAGAAAGTAGGGAGCAGGAGGGTTCAGTCCAACCCCAAGGGAGGGTCTCTGAAGGCTAGAGAACCCTGTATGCCCCATGTGTGTTTTCACTGAGTGGCTCCCCTCAGCCAGTGTGGGTGAGGTGCGGCATCTTTTCTAGATCAAGGACATCTTTGCTGCATGGGTGAAGTCTGCTCTAGGTCCCTCCAGACCTTAGGTTGAGCAGCAATGGGGGCTCAGAAACCTATTGGGGAGGAGACTACGTATGATCCTGAGAGATTGTCAGTCCTACAGACAGCAGTCGGCTTGAGCCCTTGTGATGTCCCAGGGCTGGTGTAATTCCTGCTTCCGGAGGCCAGCTTTGGTCAGGACGGTTTGGATGGGAGGAACCCGGGATTGTTGGCATGTTGGGGTTTGGGTGGTCTCCCAGGCGAAGGCCTTGAGTGTGCTCAGGCAGTGTACTTTTAGACAGACGGTCTCCTGGGAAGAGGAGGCACCAGACCACAGGCTGCGGGGTTTGCCTGTGTCCTTTGCGACCAGGCACTTCAGCCTGCCTGCATTCTGTGACCAGCACGCATTATCCTGGGGTCAGCTCCTCGCCAGAAAATGACACGGAAAGGGAAGCACCAGGGTCTCTCAGCGGACCTGCAGGACACCACACTAGGTCCTGACACATGACTGATGCGTTCCACGTTGCATGGCTTATCGGGAGTAGCGTTGGTCCGGGGGTCGCTGTGCCACAAAGCTGCTTTGAACAGGTGCTACTGGTAGCAGATCCCTGTCCAATTGGGCTGCACCCCTGTGCTGTGTAATCTCTGTACCCAGTGTGGGGCTCAAACTCATGATCCCGAGGTCTAGAGTTGCATATTTTACCGACTGAGCCAGCCAGGTGCCCCTTGACCATTCCTTGTAGCAGATACAAATGTGTGGTTCAGCCATTTCGGAAAGTCCTATTGCTTCTGGACCAAACTTTTCTGCTTCTCTGCTTGAGCTGCCGCCTCACAGCTGTGTATCTAGCCATAGCCCTACTTGAACACAGGCTGGGTACCCAGGTGTCTATGTGGATTTCAGTGTCAGCGTGTCTAGCTACCTGGAGCTATCATAACAAGTTAGCACTCGGCAGATGGCTTCAGACAACAGCGTATCATCCCTGTTGTGGAGGTCGAAAGTCTCAGATCAGTGTGTTGGCAGGACCATGCTCCCTCTGAAGACACATGGAAGATGTGCCTCTTCCAGGCCTCTCCTAGCTTCTGGAGCTTGGAAGGTGGCTGTAAGGATTCTAGAGGCGTCCCTTGCCTTGTGGATGCATCATACCTATCCTCTGTTTTTACGTTATCTTTTCTCTGTAGGTCTCTCCCTGAGAGACCAAATCACCCTTTCATAAAGACAGCAGTCATACTGGACTAGGGCCCAGTGTAATGACCTCATTTTAACTGGATTACCTCTCTAAAGGCCCTGTTTCCAAAGGTTACATTCTGTGGTGCGGCGGCATAGGATTTCAACATACCTTTTTGGGGAGACACAATTCAATCCATTCTTAACAGTGTCCAAAGCGTCCCTTCCCCTAACCTATTCTGTAGAATATGTTAATTTTCTTGAATGGAAGCCGCGTCTACTGGGTCTCCCAAATGAGATCATGACTGTGCTTGGTGTCCTCCTCTATGTTCTGAGTCTGAGTGGCCGACAGACCCCTGCCACTGGTGCCTGGACGCTGTCTACCTTCCTGCCCACCACCTCAGTCCGCCCTGTCTTCTCCACTGTCCTGGTAGGCGGGACTTGGCATCCACTGGTGCGCTGCACTTTATGCCCTACTGGCAGCCCTCTACGATGGACATGAGGGGCAGAGGGCAGTCAGGGCGCAGCCCCTTTAGGACTGACCCTGGATTGGGCTCCCTGAGTGTCTAGGTCCTTAGCTCACCCCCACTTCCATGTCGTTTTTCTCTTCCTTTGCGTTCCTCCCCCCCCCCCCCCCGCCCCGCTCCCCTTCTGAGCCCAGATCTGGGAGGGACGCCACTGTCCCTCCAGATGCCCACGTCTCCCCGCTGGGGCAAGATGCGCGCCCTGGCACGTGGCGCCCGCGGAACTCCTCCGCCGACAGGGGGCGCCGGAGCCCAGCCTCACGCGCGGCTGCATCGGCGGCCGGAAGGCCCGCCCCGACGTCCCGGGAAAGGGAAGGCGGGGACTGCGGAAGTAAAAAAAGGAAGCGGCCTCGCGAGCATCTCTTCGCCGACGCGGTCTTTGGTCCTGACTCCGAGCTCGCTCTCACCGTCGACCTCAGCCCCGACCCCGCTCTCAACCTGGCCTCGTCACCCCACCCTCGCTGCCCGGTCTCCGCAGCCTCGGACGCTACTGCGTCCTTGTCTGACTTATGGGCGACCGAAGGTCGCGTGCGGCTGTTGCAGGTGGTGGACACGGAATACACCGCGGACTCGGTGGAGTGGTGCCCGCTGGAAGGGCGCAGGCACTTGCTGGTCTGCGGCACCTACCAGCTGCGGAAACCGGAGGACCAGCCCGCGGACCCTGAGACCAAGGTGTGCGGTTGCCCTCCTGGCAGTAGGCGGTCTTGGCCGCGACTTTCTAGGTCCGCGCTCCCCAAATGGCATTTCTCAAGTAGCTAAGGCCCCAGAGTCAAACTCTTTTAGGAGGGATCTCAGGAACGACGAGAAAATGCTTCAGAGAGGCAGAGCCGACCGGAGATGTCGAGACGTGTCTGGCCTGCTGTGGGGGAGGCAGGAACAGAAAAGTCTGTGTGGAGTCACATAGGAGATGAAGATGTGACCTTGGCTTTGTGGCCAGAAGGTGGGTTAGAATGGGCATCTTGAAAGTGAAATGTCCCCTATATGCAGGCGTGGCTCAAGCTTAATGATTGAAGCCTAGAATAGAAGAGAAAAACGGGAATTGGAAGGAGCTGTACCTAATCTCTTGAAGGCATCTATTCAGATCCAAACCAGGACACTATTAAGCATGAGAACTGGCACTCCAGCAACAGGCCTAGGTCAGGATGCTTCCCGGCACACTGGGTCTTGTGGTGACCCTAACCATTGCTGGTCCCTGTTAGCCCACTTACAAGGAGCACTCTAGGGGCGTCTGGCTGGCTCAGTCCGAAGAGCATGCGACGCTTGATCTTGGAGTCATGAGTTTAATTGAGCCTCAGGTTGGTGTAGAGATTGCTTAAATAAATAAAACTTAAAGCATTCTGTGCTGAGTCCGGCAGAGTTCATCTACTTACTCGTTATTCATATACAAAAGAAGAGACATTTGTCCAGCTCAGAAAATGTTGCTGAGGTGCTGCTTCGAGGCAGAGTTCCAGAGCCTTGGCAAGCCTTTTCTTTCCCTTGATTCCTTTTCCCAGTCCTTGGGTTCCTCGGTATCTATTAGGGTAATCAGAGAACACATCTGCATTTTTTTTGTAGAGTGGACTTGATGCTGACGAGCCTCAAATCCGTTTAGGTCGTCTCTACTTGTATAGTTTCAATGCGGACACCTCTGCTTGCCCCCTGCTTGAGCTCCAAAGAAGAGATACTTCTGCAATCTTGGACATTAAATGGTATAACTGGTAACAATTCCTCCTTGTCTCAAGTAGTTGTTCATTTAATCAGGGAAGCCTGATGCCTGTTAGCATTCAGTGAGATGGGGAAATGTCTGAACTTTGGGACCCTTGAACTGTGAGATCATGACCTGAGCTGAAGTCAGACGCTCAACTGACTGAGCCAGCCAGGTGCCCATGGGTTCATTTCTTTATTGTCCTGCCCACCTCTTGGCATTTGGAGGCTACTGGAGACTTGGGCTCCTTTCATTTCCAAGTCCTAGGGTTGGTATCAGTCTGGGAAGAGATGCTAGTTTTCTGATTCATAAGCTGGGGAATCTTGGAACAGAACTGTAGGCTACAATCTGATTTTGGAAGTGGAATTTAATGTTACTAAGGTGCATAATGTTCGCCTGTGCTCTGGGCATATCCCATGTTCTGACTGGCATGTGAATTCTCTTCTCAGGTGCCACGTCCCGGTGGCCGGCCATGCCCTCTTGGGTGTGGCAGATGCTGGTGGGTCCATAGAACTGCTCCGCCTGGTGGAATCTGAGGTCAGTGACTAGGGCCAGGAGTTGTGGGTGGAAAGAATCTGAATGGAGAGGGTTTGGGCAGGAGGCTGTGCTGACATAAACCTTTTTGTAGGATGGTTTCTGTTCAATGCCAAATCGTATCACAAAACATTTTATTTTTTAAAAATGTTGATTTATTTGTTTTGGGAGAGTGTGAGGGAACATGAGTGGGGGGCGGGGGTGGAGGCAGAGAGAGAATCCCAAGCAGGCTCCACGATGTCAGTGTGGATTCCGATGCGGGGCTTGATCCCACGAACTGCGAGATCATGACCTGAGCTGAAATCAAGAGTCAGAAACTTAACTGACTGAGCCACCCAGACACCGTTGTCATAAAACATTCTAAATTAGCATGCAGTCTCTTTTAAATTATTGGGTTCTGCATTTAAATTTGAGAAGAAATCCACTTATGTGTCACCAGCAGAAGGACTGAAGTGACCGGGTATTTATTCACCTGTCAGTGGATCTAAAAGTTCCTCTGTAAGGAAAGCTGGACCAGCATTCTTAGGTTGATGATGCTGGGGCCAAGAATAGCGATTTCCTATGTGAAAGTGGTGTTTCTCAGCCATAATTAGGAAGGCATATGTTTCCTACGTGGCTTTCTCAGAGCATTTGGTGTTGATCAGCACCACACATTTGCAAAATGACTGCATCTGATTGTGGGAAGAGGGAGAGAACAGGGAAGTCCTGCAGTTGAGGGAAGTAAACAGCCCACAAGACCAAGCCCTGACTCAGAGAGAGGGACACACACTGGTACAGGGGTGCAGGTGGGAATGGGGCAGGTCCACTTGCTGTTGGCTTTATGGCAGCTGAGGGCGTGTGTATAATGGGCCTTGCAGGCCAGCTGAGAGCAGCTGGCCTCTCTCAGGAGTGAGGGAGGAAACATCCGAGGAAAACTGCGGGCCCATCAACTGGGATTCTGAGTAAGAGTAGATAAACCCCAGAGAGGACCCTGAGGAAGCAGCCTGCTAGGAGCATTTTGGTGGAGTTAAGCACTGTTCAGGTTGCTTAGGTAAAAAAAAAAAAAACAAAAAAAACAAAAACTTACATAAATCATAGGAAACAGAAACAGCATTTAATGGCTAGTGTGGCTTCTGAAAAGGGTGGGTGTCTCTGTCCCTGGAGACAGAATGTGCCAGCATCCCTTGAGGCCTGAAGAGGTGGAGAGTGTCTTGGAGCCTGAGTAGGCTGTGCGATTGTGTCTAGGAGTACATGGACAGCGAGGGGGTCTGAAAAACAGATCAGCTTCCCCCAAGGTCACATATATGGGAAAGCCCTCCTGCAGGTGTGTCAGCTCCTGGAGAGCAGGGGCCAGATCCCCTGTGTCTTCTCATTCTGCTGTGGATGAGGGACTAACCCGTTTTGTTCACCTAGTAGGCGATGGGGGAATGATGCCTACCTGAGCTACAGGAATAGTCTTTCCAGGATTCTGGGCTGTTTCTCTTTGATAGCGATGTATTCTCTCCACTAGAATGCTTACACACTGCAGCCGTTCTCCAGCTTTGCCCTGGAGAAGCAGTGTCTGGCCTTGTCTCTGGATTGGTCCACTGGGAAAACTGGAAGGTAAGAGCCGGCATTGGTAAAGGGTCTCGTCTTTCCTCTGAGCATTCATTCCTCTTTTCATGCAAGAGAGAATTGACACCTTGCACCAGCCTTGATTGTGGCTTTTTAGACTTAAGAATATCAGTACTGGTCCTAATATAACAAAAAAAAATCCAACCTTTTAGGTAAAAAGGACCATGTTTTCATCAAGAGAAGCTGACACGAGTTTATTGTGACAAGTTATGTGGTAGTTTTGATATCTGCCAGATGCCCAAACCCCTAACAGGCACATCCATGAACCAGGCCCATGGGGAGCCTCCCATGGCCCATCTCTGGATGACACCAGTCGGAACCAGAAGTAGGTGATGAGTTTGGGTCAATGAATAAATTCAGCTGGATTTCTCCATTGGTTCTCTGTTTCTAGGGCCGGTGACCAGCCCTTGAAAATCATTAGCAGTGACTCTAAGGGGCAGCTCCACCTGCTAGAGGTGAATAAGGAGGGACCCGGGCTGCAGGAGGTGACCACGTGGCAAGCCCATGACTTTGAGGCCTGGATTGCGGCTTTCAATTACTGGCAGACAGAAATTGTGTATTCAGGTAGGTACTTCTCCACAGGGGATCGGCCCCAGGAGGGAGGGAGCAGCGAGCAGGTGAGGCCCAGGTCAGGGCTGTAACTCTGGACATGTTGGGATGTTGAAAACCCTTTGTGGAGAATGTGTTTTCTGGGGTAAAAACTGTAGCTGGGACTCACCACTTGGCTGTTCCTTAGGAAACAAAGTGCACCTGGCTGCAGGCATTGGGGAGTCTTGGGGGGCACCACCCCCAGTGTTGGAGCAGCGGGAGCCCTGCCTCCTGCCATGCCTGGTGTCTGATTTCTTGCTCCTGCTCTGAGAAATCCAGGGTTCCCACATTTTCTGCTGCCTTTTCTGGGTCCAGCGTTGACCTCGTCATGTTGGATTTCAGGCTGTCCGCTCCTCTTTTGGGTCCAGTTTACCTTCCCAGAGAAAAGCCTGAGAGGGGTAGGATTGACTTCCGGACATTGTGAGCACTGTGTAGTGGGAGTGCTGACCTGAGGATGAGAAATGAACAGACCTGGAGGTTGCAGGAGCTAGGTCACTGAGCAGCCTCTCTTCCCCAGGAGGAGAGGCCTCTTGGGAGATGGGAGGGGGCGGGGGGCATTGGCCTCTAGAAGGCAGAAGGGGAGTTGCTGGATTTGCAGGCAGGCAAAGAAAAGGTCTGACCCTCGTTTCCTTTTGCGTCGAGTTGCTGGTGGTGTGCTAAGCTCTGCGGCGAGCAGTGAGGTCAGGGACGTTCTGTTAGACTGTCAGGAAGCCCCGTGGCCCGCCCCACTCCACCAGAACCGCTCTTGCGCAAGTCCTCAGTGGTGGCCACAGGGCCTGGACCAGGGAGCACCTCAGCATCGTTCACACACCGACCCCCTCCTGGTGCAGTCTTTTTTCTGCATTATCCTGGGCTTTCCTCTTCTTTCTGATGGCTCCTTACTTTGCTGGCTCCTTTCCTTCTGCTTGAAAGTGTTCCTTGTCCTCTGGCCTGTCTGGGTGTTCTTCTCACTCTGCATTGTTGCTTTTATGTTTTCAGCTGCTGTCTCTCTCTTCCAGAAACAACTGCAATTTGGATGCTTAAGCAGACCTTTTTTTCTTTTTTTCTTTCTTTCTTTTTCTTTCTTTTATTTTCCTTCTTTCTTTCTTTTTTTCTCATTCTTTCAAGGAAATTTTACGAATTTATTTTAAGTAATTTGTGCACCCAACATGGGGCTTGAACTCATGACCCTGAGATCAAGAGTTACACCCTCTTCAGACTGAGCCAGCCAGGCACCCTAGACCTTTTTTTCCCCTGAGCTCTTGATTCCTTTATCTTGCCAGCTACCAAGCACTCTGCAAGGATGCTTCCTTGGTGGGGGGGGTGACTTCAGCTCAGGTCATGATCTCATGGTTACTGAGATCGAACCCCGAATCAGGCTTTGCGCTGACAGCGTGGAGCCTGCTTAGAATTCTCTCTCTTTGCCCCTCCCCTGCTTGTGCACACTCTCACTCTCTCTCACACACACTCTCTCTCTAAGATAAATAAATAAAAATTAAGATAAAAAAAAGGATGCTTCTTGGGCATTTCATACGTGGATCCCGGGCCAAGCCCTTGTCCCCCTTTTGTCCTGTTGCACATAGCTCCTGCCTAATCTCCCGACCCGAGGGCAGGGTCTGGCTGCCCAAATCAGAAACCAGCATCACCTCACCCCTTCCAGGAGTGGGAGACCTACTGATCTTCTAAACATCTCAGAATTGGCTGTCTCTTTCTCTTTCCACCTGTTGGGGGCACTGTCTCATCTCATCTCCTAGCAAAGCCCTGAAGGATGGCCCTGCATTCATTCTGACTGAGCCTTTCCAATCCTGCCTCCACACTATATAGCTAGAGCCATTATTTTAAAAACCTGCAGACTTGCGGCGCCTGAGTGGCTCACTCAGTTGAGCGTCCGACTTCACCTCAGATCATGATCTCACGGTTCGTGGTTCAAGCCCTGTGTCGGGCTCTGTGCAGACACCTCAGAGCCTGGAACCTGCTTTGGATTCTGTGTCTCCCTTTCTCTCTGCCCCTCCCCCGCTCACTCTCTGTCTCTGTCTCTCAAAAAATTTAAAACCTGTTAAAAATATGCAAACATTATCACACTTCAGTCATGGTTAAACCCTTCTTAGCTTCTATCTAGAATACTTGCGCAATCCCTGCAGTGAGATTGTGGATTTGCACATCAGGTCCCTGCCTATCTTTCAGCCTAGTTTTGAGTGATTCCTTTTCCCTCACGTATTCAGTGTTCTCTCCAATTTCCATGCTTGACTGAACTATTCATTTCTCCCCCAATCTCAGTGTTAGATCACCAGTTTGTTCTGCTTTTCTGGCAGCACGCTCAGCTTAAAATCCTGTCCTGGAGATACTAGCCTAGTCGACCTCTTGTCGTTTGGGCACCCCTGCTCATCCTCATTGTGTCTAGTGCTCATTTTCCCCTGACGGCAGGGTCCTTTCTGCATTTTTTGCTGTCACACTGTTGAACAGTCTCAGTGACAACAATAGAGATTTAATTTCTTGAGGTCTTCTCATTCTTGGATTAGTTCTACCTTGAGACTTAGCTAATTCAGAGCCAGGCATATTGGAGGCTGTGATGTTGTAATTCAGCACCAAGTCGTTTATTCAGTGAATGTTTGTTGAGCATCTAATATGTGCCATGCGCCACTCTAGGTGCCTGAGATACATGAGCTAACAAGACAGGCAAAAGCCCTGCTCTCCCTGAACTTACACTGAGAAGAGACAGGCAATGGTCACGAAGCATAACACAGAATGACTGAACAGAGGGCACAGTGGCTCAGAGGTGAGAAGTGCTTTGAGGAGAAGAAAGGTGGGCCACGGTTGGGGGATTGGGGTGCTGTGGGCAGGTGCAGACCGTCCTGTTATACAGCATGGTCACGGTGGGCAGAGGTAGGGCAGGAGTGAGCCTGCTGCATGAGGACAGCAAGTGGCTATGTGACCAGAGTGGCAGGAGGCGGGTGGCAGAACAGAAGAAGTTGAGATCAAAGGTCAGAGGGCCTTGTGAGCTTCAGGAAGGACTTTGGCTTTGGCTCAGACTGAAATAGGAGCCATAGCAGGAAGGATATCGAGCAGAGGGGTGACATTTTCTGACTTAATGTTGCAGAATTGAAGCGGATCTTCTTTCCTAATGTAGCCAGCGTAGACTGCAAGGAGACAAGGGCAGAGCCTGAGGACCTGCCATGCCGGTGGTGGCAAGAAGGCCTCAGACCGAGTTGGGAGCAGTGCACGCGAGGGAAAGGTGCTAGGACTTTGGATGTATGTGTGAAGATGGCTCGTCAGGATGTCCTGGTAGATGGACATGGGGTGTGCGCGAGACCAGTGTGTGAAGAAGCCACTACCAGCTTTCTCTGCAAATTTGCCACAGGACGGCAGCTCAGATTTGAGGCTCACCTGCAGGTGTCCTGCCTGGGTGGACTGGTTCTGTTGGTCTATTTAGTGGTAGGTCATGTTCCTCCCGTATCCTTTCTGTCTGTCCTGGGGTCTGCAGCGCGCTCAGTAAGCGTGTATTGGGTGGGCGGAGAGTGGAGTGGAAGGTGGATAGGTGGTGGGTGGGTACATGGAACGATACGTGGTTGAGTGGATGGATGGACGGATGGACAGACGGACAGAGTGGTCAGACCTAGGTGTTTTTCTTTTGCTCCTCTTCATCCTCCCTGTGGGTCCTGCTTTTTAGCCTTTCTCCCCTTCCTTCACCCTATATCTTATTGCTTTCTTCAAAGACTGGTTATGGAGTAGGGTGTCAGTTTCCCTATTCTTCCTATTTTTTCAGATTCCCTAAGACAAGCACAGGGGTCCTTTTTACTGTAGGGTTACAAAGGGCACTCTCCTATAAGATACATGGGGGTGTGCTGAGGTTCCAGAACCTTAAGAAGTTCTTGTGTTTGGGGCGCCTGGGTGGCTCAGTTGGTTGACTGTCTGACTTTGGCTCAGGTCTGATCTCACTGTTCGTGAGTTCGAGCTCCGCATCGGGCTCTGTGCTGACAGCTCAGAGCCTGGAGCCTGCCTCAGTTTCTGCTTCTCCCTCTCTCTCTGACCTTCCCCCGCTTGCACTCTGTGTCTCTCTCTCAAAAAATAAACAAACATTAAAACAAAAAAAAAAAAGTGCTCATGCGTGCTGCCTCCTGCACGCAGGTCCCGTTCAGAGTTCTCTGATGTGGCCGCTCTGGTTTGCGGCAGCAGGAGTGTCGGTTGCTGGAGCCTGAACAGAAGCCAATTTAGCCACATGTGACCTGAAAACTCTTCCCCTAACTTCTTGTCCTTCCCTTTCATTCCTGTAGGCTGAGTCCGTCAGCCTTTCCTGTCTTCCCCGCAGGCACCCTCTTCTAGTGTGAAGACTCAGTCACGGCACAGGCCTTTCTCTGGGTGCTGCTTCTGGAGCTCGTCTGCCTGGTGCCGACCTGAAACCACCCAGGAAAAGTCCCTCGTGGGGATTTCCTGGCAGGCATAAATTCCCTCCCTGAGAAGCAGCTGCTTCCTGTTGTCATTGCCATTGTCACTGGGCGTTTCTGTTTCCACCCAGGTGGGGACGATGGCCTTCTGAAAGGCTGGGACACCAGGACACCTGGAACAGCCGTGTTCACTAGCAAGAGGTAAAATCATCAAAGGGCCGGCCCCAGGCATGTAACACCAGCCCTTCCGTCCCTCCTCCTCGGACTTTCCACCGGACACCTGTCCCTGTGGGCGAACCCGCTCAGGCCTTGCACTTTTGCCTGTAGGCACTCCATGGGTGTGTGCAGCATCCACAGTAGTCCCCATCAGGAGAGCATCCTGGCCACGGGCAGGTGAGTGAGTCCCTTAGGGTTTGTGCACAGGGACAAACCCGACGTTTGTCCATCTTACGTCTTCTAGCTCATTTTCTTATGTTGACCATTGCAGTGTTTAATTGGACCAACTCTTGATGTTTATTTGTTTTTGAGAGAGAGAGAGTGTGTGTGTACGCATGTGTGTGCATGGGGGAGGTTCCAGAGAGAGAGGGAGACAGAGGATCCCAAGCAGGCTCTGTGCTGAGAGATGTGGGGCTTGATCCCCTGAACCGTGAGATCATGACCTGAGTCGAAATCAGGAGTTGGACATTTAACCTACTGAGCCACTCGGGCGACCCCAATTGGATCAACTCTTAAACCAAGAGTGTAGGTATCTGGGCTTGGGAAAAGGGACTTTGTCCTAGAGGAATGAGTGGGATGGGCCTCCCCAGGAGATGTCCCCCTGCCACCTGGGGACCTTCGGGAATAAGCAGGCATTGGCTTTCCTGCATGATCCCTGTGCTGGACGCGTTTCAGCTATGACGAGCACATTCTACTGTGGGACACTCGGAACATGAAGCAGCCTTTTGCAGACATGTCCGCGGAGGGCGGAGTGTGGAGGCTCAAGTGGCACCCTTTCCACCACCACCTGCTCCTGGCAGCGTGTATGCACAGTGGCTTTAAGATCTTCAACTGCCAAAAGGCAATAGGTGAGTAGGGGGCTTGTGGCAGCCAGGCCTGGGGTGGGGGTTCACAGTTTCCTGCCCCCTTGTTCTACCAGTGCTTCACTTCTGCTCACGCTCTGTGAGCAGAACCCAGCACTGGTCAGACCCAGCTCTGATTGTGCCTGTGCCACAGAAGGTGGCTGGAGGGAGAGGGGAGCCCTGTGGGCCTCACTCCTAAGTTCGTGCTGCAGGAGGGCCCGGAAACGCCCAGGCCCCCCACAGCCTTTCTCTGGCCAGTAAGTCTTCACTGTCAGGACTCTGACGTTTTCTTCTCTCTTCCTAAACACCTAATGCCCCCTTTCCCTCCTCATTCCCGGTGTCCGTGACTCCGCCTCCATCCTCGTCTGTACAAAGAAGTGATTAAGGCACCACCTCTCAGCTCTGAAGGCCTGAAGGCCTGTCTCTTGCGCCCCCAGGGCTTCCTGTTCTGCAGGGGGCAGAACTTCAGTTTGTGTAGTTGTACTTGATGCGATGTGACGCAAGCAGCTCTCCCAACACTACTTATTAGGAAGTCCATCTACCCCCAGTGAATCGAGATGCCACTCTTCTTGTCTATCAACTTTATGTACTTCCATGGCTTTTTTTTTTTTTTTGGTCTTCCGAGTCCCATTGGATGTCTCTTCATGTGTCTGCACCTTCTGCTGTGATCTTGGAGGCTTGGTGGTACCTTAGTAATAGCAGGGTTATGGGCACCTTCACTCTTCCTTTTCAAGGGTTTCCTAACTATTCTTGTATTATATTCTTGTATTAGAATTTGAACATTAACTTGGTCCAGAAAAAAGTTTATTGGATTTGTATAGGGATTGCATTAAATATAAATTAACCAGGGGGGCCTGGGTGGCTCAGTCAGTTAAGTGTCTGACTTTGGCTCAGGTCATGATCTCACAGCTCGTGAGTTCGAGCCCCGCGTCGGACTCTGCGCTGACAGCTCAGAGCCTGGAGCCTGCTTCGGATTCTGTGTCTCCCTCTCTCTCTGCCCCTCCCTGCCCCTCATTTTCTCTCCTTCTCCCTCTCTCTCATAAATAAATAAACATTAAAAAAAATTAAATATAAATGAACTTTACAACTGACTCATCATCTGGGGTCATCTTACTCAAGAAAAGGGGTGCCTTTCCATTTGTTCAAGTTTGATTTTGTACTTTTCAGAGGGTTTTAACCTTTCTACATACATTGTACATTTCTTATTAACTTTATATGTAAGCAGTCTTTTAGTTGTTGCTATAAATGGAGTTTTCTCTTTCATTACATCTTGTAACTGGATATTATCCGAGTATTTGAAAGCTATTGGGTTTTTTGTTGGTAATTTCATATCCTGATGCCTTACTAAATTAAAAACAATTGTTTCTATTTATCATTGATTCTGTGGGTTTTCCAGGTAAATATCATGTCATCTGCAAAAAGATGTAGTTTTATTCTTTATTTTCTGATTCTAATACAGTACTGCTGATTGTTTCCTCTTGTTTAATTTTGTTCATTAATCTCTTCAGTACAATTTTAAAAAGTAGTATAAGTGAAGGGTCTCCTTGCTGGATTCCTGACCTCGATAGGGACATCCTGGTGGTCCTGTTGGGCACATGTATGGGGCTAAAGCGTGTCTGTGGTACTGTATTGAACAAGTACTCCTCCATTCCTGTTTTCTTGATACATAGTTTTTTAAATCAGGAATTGCTGAATTTTTGTCAAATGCTTTTATGATACGAGCTATGTTATTCTTCTTCTTAGATATATAACTATGGTAAATTTTGTTTATGGAATTCCTAATACGGAATATACTTCTAGAATAAATCCCATGTGGTTATGGTGTGTGATTTTTTTTTTTAATGTTTATTTACTTTTGAGAGGGAGAGAGCAGAGAAGGGACAGAGATAGAGGGAGACGGAGAATCCGAAGTGGGCTGTGTCCTGATAGCAGCAAGCCTGATGCGGGGCCCAAACTCACGAACTGAACTGTAAGATCATGACCCGAGCCGAAGTCAAATGCTTAACTGACTGTGCCACCCAGGCGTCCCAGCTGTGTGATTTTTTTTAAATTAATGTTTATTTATTTTTGAGAGAGAGAGAGAACATGAGCATGTGCATAGGAGGGGCAGAGAGAGGGAGACACAGAAACTAAAGCAGGCTCCAGGTTCTGAGCTGTCAGTACAGAGCCTGAAGTGGGGCTTGAACTCACAAACCGCGATATCATGACCTGAGCCGAAGTTGGACGCTTAAGTGACTGAGCCACCCAGGTGCCCCCCCGAAAAATCTTTAATGGTTCTCATTTGTCATGTTTTACTTTGTATATTTATACAAATATATAAAGGTGGAACTTGCCATATGCAGAGTTCTCTCCTTTTCCTATATTTTTTAAAAATATTTTTTAATGTTTATTTTTGAGGGACAGAGAGTGAGTCGGGGAGGGGCAGAGAGAGAAGGAGATACAGAATCCAAAGCAGGCTCCAGGCTCCAGGCTGTCAGCACAGAGCCTGATGTGGGGCTTCAACTCACGAACTGAGAGATCATGACCTGGGCCGATGTCAGATGCTTAAACAACTGAGCCACCCAGGCGCCCCTCTCCTTTTCCTTTAATTAGGTTAGTGGGTCTGACCTCAGCTCAGGTCATGATCTCACAGTTTGAGTTCAAGCTCCACATCAGGCTCTCTGCTGTCAGCGTGGAACCCACTTCAGATCCTCTGTTCTCCTCTCTCTCTGCCCCTCCCCTCCTTATTCTCGCTCTTTCTCTCTCTCTCTCAAAAATAAACATTAAAAAAAAGTAGTAGGATTTTGGCTTTTTATTGCAGTTGTGTTGTTTTTCTGTTCGCTGTCTCATCAGTTTCTCCTTTTATGTTTGTTTCCCTCTTTGTCTCCTTTTTCTAGCATTTTGAGTTGAGAGTACAAATCACTTTTATTATTGTGTTTGTATCAAGTGGTTTTTTGTTTGCTTATTGATTTATTTAGAGTGCTTGTGTGTGAGAGTGGAGGAGGGGCAGAGAGAGAGAATCCCAAGCAGGCTCTGAGCTGTCAGTGCAGAGCCTGACATGGGACTTAATCCCACAGACCATGTGATCATGAGCTGAGCTGAAACCAAGAGTCGGACACTTAACTGACTGAGACACCCAGGTACTCCTGCATTAAGTGTTTTTGTGTCTGAAATGTTCTCTGATTTAAGCATATTTTCAGGTTGTGATATGTAAAGATTTCATTTTTGAAAAAAATTGTGACTTGAGTTTGTACTTTCCTTTTGCCCAAGTGTGGTTTAGCGGGAGATTTTAAGTTTTTTAGGTAGAAGGAGTTTTTTGTTCCTTTGTGTTATTAGTCTTTATTACATTATGATCAGAGAGTGTTGCTTGCTTTTACTATATCTCCTTTGTGGAACTTTTTGATCCTTTGTTGCTTCACATGATGTTCTGTTAATATTCTTTGTGGCACTTGGGTAGGAGATACACTCTAGTACTGGTTGACTTCGGGCCTGGAATGGGGTCCTGGCTGTGAAGGCCCTGTGACCCTGTCTCCGAGTTCCATCCAGGCTATCACGGAGGGACAGTGATGGTGTGGGGTGCTCCCTCCCTTGTTCGTGTTGCCTGAATGCCTTTCAGGCTGCCTGGGGAAAGTCAGAATCTGGTTTCTCTCTGGAGCCGCCTCTGTCCAGGCGAAGCCCTGGCTTCGGGAGTACCATCTCCTGTGCTCTGCTGGCACTCTTGGCGTTTCCTGGTTCCAGCACTGACCTAGTCTACACTTCTTGGCCTTTCTTCATCACTACTCATTCTGATTGCAGTTCTTCATTCATTCATTCATTCATTCATTCATTCTGAGAGAGAGAGAGCACAAGTGCGGTAGGAAGAGAGGGAGAGGGAGAGAGAGAATCCCAAGCAGGCTCCATGCTATCGGCGCAGGCCTGACCGGGGCGGGGGGTTCAGACTCACAAACCGTGAGATCATGACCTGAGCTGAAATCTAGAATTAGACACTTAATCGACTTGAGCCCTGCAGGTGCCCCTCTAATTGCACTTTTGATGGCCATGGCCTGGACCCTTGCACTTGGGAGGCACCCTTTCAGAGTGTGTGGTTGTCCAGGCTTACTAAAGACCTGAATGGCCACCAGGCCTTCTACCTGGTGAGTTTTCTAAGTTCACATCCCCAAGTCACAGGCCACCAGTTTTCTATGGCTGCTCTTGCCGTGCTTGGCCTTGCCCTGGACCCTAGACTATCTCAGGTTTGGCAACACCTTCTCATTTCTTTTTCCAGTCGAATATTGCTTTCAAACCTTCCATAGCTGGACCTCTTTCCAGTTTTGCCCTCCACCCTCAAAGTTGCTGTATTAACTCACCAGAAGGAAAACCGCTTAAACTCTTCAATGAGTCCTTTCCAAGCTCAAACCCAGACTTTACAGAGCATGCTGAACTCTGTATGGTTTTGACCCTCCAGACACGTGTTGCCACTCCCTGATGGCGTTTCTGCCACATCCACTTGTTTGTCGTTTCCCAGACGTGTCCTGTTTTATCTCTGTACTTCACACATGCTTATTCTCTGTTTCTCATGTGTCCCTGTCCCTCCCATCTGGCTAACTCCTTTGTCCTCTGCTGTGCAGTCTTAACTGAAGCATTTACCAAGTCCTCTGACTTGGAAAGGCACCGTCGCCCTTGTGCTTCTGTAGCCAGTCTGCTTCCTTTGTCAGGCACCCACAAGGCACTCACTGCAAGATGAAGGTCTGTTTTCTCTTCATCTGTCCATGTCTCAAGGATTCCTTTGCATGTTGCACATTGGCTGCTGACGAATGATTGACTGCTTTTAGCAGAGTCTCCCTTTGAGAGTGGGCAGCACCCATCAGTTGGTAGTGATGAGATCAACCTGGGTAACGTCACACTTCCTGTGTTCTGTCTCATTCCAGAGGAGAAGCAGGAAGCCTGCACAGTCTCTGCATCCCAAACATTGCCCAACTCATTGGTGTATGGAGCTGACTGGTCCTGGCGCTATGTCCGCAATCCGTTACAGACCCGCCAGTCATCCTGCTCAGGTTCCTTTCCCTGCGGCAACTCAGGAGCCAAAGCAGCACATCTCTCAAACCTGAAGGCTGTACACCAGTCACCAGCACGCTCTTATGATCATTTAGCAGAGAGTGGTAAAGAAGGTCATACCAGACTTGAGAACGGAAGCAAACTGAGGACTTCTGTCCAGGCACTCACAGAGGACATGATGAAGGGTGACAGCCAGCTGCACACTGCAGGGACCAAGGTTTGTGACTGTGACATCTATCTGGAAGCAGCAAACTTTGACATCAAGTTCCTAGCTACTTGCTCCTTTTATGATCATATCCTTCACCTCTGGAAGTGGGAAAACATCTGAGCTGGGGAAGAGGTTGCTTGGCTTGAAGTCAAAGACCATTTCCACAAATAAAGCCCAGAGGTCGACTTTGTGAGTGAACTGCCATCAGACCATCTCATTGAGATTCCTATTGTAATCTCCTTAGGTGACTGTATAGGGCTCAGTGTATCTTATGGGATCCATAGTGTAAACAGTCAAAAAAAACAAAAAACAAAACAAACCCAATTGGCTTCTCTTAAATAAATCTTACCTGGGGGCCCCTGGGCAGTTCAGTCGGTTAAGTGTCCAACTTTGGTTTAGGGCATGATCTCACAGGTTTGTGAGTTCAAACCCCACGTCCAGCTCTTCGCTGATGGCTAAGAGCCTGCTTGGGATTTTTTTCTCTTCCTCTCTTTCTCTGTCCCTCTCCTGTTCACATGCACTCTCTCTCAAAAAATAAAATAAACTAAAAAAAAAAAAAAAAAAAGACCACCTTATCATGGCACCAGAAGCACTTGTAGTAGCTTCCTATGCTGAGAAACAAAAAGAAGCCTGTACACATTGAGATGCCTTAGCGTGTCATAAACTTGAAACATTCCCCATTGTGGCTTTAGTAACCTGAGCAGCTTCCAGAGCTTAGACACATACTACCTCCAAGAACATAACTGAGTTTGTGACTCATCTGACAGGAGTTCATTGTCTCTATGGAAAAACAGTAGTTGAAGTGCAGGCTAGTGTAGAATTTGTCAAATTTCTACCAGTATTCTGTGCAGGTGTTCAGAGTCAGGAAAACACACACTTCTCATTTTCTGATGAAAATATAGGTCAGAACATGTTAAATTACTCTACAAAAATGATCAATTCCCAGCTAATGGTGCATTTATTTCAATACAAGAATTTGAATCCTCTTTAAGAGTTTGTGATAATGGGTACTTAATCAAGGGTCAATTAAATATGAAGCAGAATACATTGGACTCCAGTGACTGTGCACTGAAACCGGGGAACCCAGAGGAAGAGACTGTAGATTACTGGAGGTTTGCCCCCAGAATAGTGGTCTTTGAACCCATAAAGAACATGCTCCCTGGCTTCTGGAGCGAAGAATCTGGGGGACAGATAACTAGTGTTGTCATGTGGCACCACGTGCCTTGTGAATTTTCCTTCTTCCATGTGTTCTCGCCCTGGGCCTACCTCTCCAGAACCTTTTGGTTGGGAAGACACTGCTTCCAATTTCCCCGGGAACGGGGCCTCTGTTGCTAGCTCTGCCTCGGTCGCTACGCCCGGATCTGTCATGCTGCACCCTTTCATCTCACAATGATCAGATGCCAAACCAACACCGGATGGTACCCAAGGTCTTTAATAGGAACAAAACTTAGGAAATGCTTCCCCACTCGCCCACCCCGGGACCAGTGATCGGGAACGATGGCCGGACGCAGTCCATGGGCACACCCGGCCGCCGCCACTCCTCGGGTCCTAGCGCGGGAAGTTCTTGGGGTAGAGCTGGAAGAGCTTGCCTTCCTGCGTGGGCTCGAAGCCGTACTTGTCCAGCTGCTCCGGGTCGAAAGTGCCGTCCCTGAAGTCCTTCTCGATAGCAGGTGCCACTGCCTCCCGGAACAGCTGCTCCGCCGTCAGCGGCGCGTCTGTGCCCGCCGGGACACGGTAGTTCACGTAGGGCTTGAGCCTGAAGCCGGCCAGCTCGGGCACCACCAGCTCCGGGACCATTTCCTTGACCTGCACGAACTTCCCGTCGCGGGCGCGGACGCCGGTGCCCTTGGCACCGCGGCTCTTATAGAAGGTGCGTGGGCCCCGCTTGCTGGTCCACCTACTCATGCGGTCGGCGCCCCGCACCACGATGCGGGCCGCCCCGCTGAGGAGGCCCATGCTGGGTCCTGCGGGACGCGAGCGCTCTCCGACTCAGTCCACGCGCAAGAGGCAGTGGTCAGGCGAACTCTTGCGGGCTCCCGCCGCACCGCAATCCGCTTCCGGCGACCGTGGCGACTTCCGGCAGTCCGCGCAGCTTCCGGCGCCTTTCGCCCTCTGCCCTTCAGCAAGAGCAGCTCCGATTGGCTGCGCTGAGTCCAATGCGCAGCCTCCGCCCTGTGGGTGGGCGGGACCTCCAGGCCCCGGCCAATGCGCGTAGAGGTCCGGCGTGCGCGGCGCGGCGGCCCGGCGGTGGGGGTAGTGACGGGAGCGCGGGCGGCGGCGGCCCGGCGGTGGGGGTAGTGACGGGAGCGCGGGCGTCGGGAGCGCGCGGTCCCGGTGAGTCGCCGCCGAGCGCCCCGAGGTGGCGATGCCTTGGGTCTGGCCCCCTTGAGGAAGGGTAGCCTTTAGCTTCCCCACCCCATGCCGGGACGCACACCGCTCCACAAGCCCGCCCGGCCCAGCGCTGGCGGTGAGCCGCCTGTGGGAGGCGGATGCCATGTCCTCTCGGTCCTCTGGACACTAACTACCGTTCCCAGCCTCGACTCCAGTCAACCCCGAGCCCCCAACCCTGAGGCCCTACCCTGATGCCTGTCAACCCGAGCCGCCCAATTCCGACGGCCCTCAACCCGGAGCCCCTCAACCCCAACCCTTGTCAACCCGAGCCCCCTAACCTCGACACCCATCAACCCCAACGCCTGTCAACCCTGAGGTTTCCCAACCCGATGATCCTCTGAAATGACACCCCAACCCGGATGGCCACTAACCCGGATGCCTCCTAACGTGCCGTTTCCCAACCCTGCATCCCGCTTGCGCCCCATCCCTCTGGCTGTGTGCTGTCCCCCATTGCTTCTCCCCCATGGAGAAGGAATGGCTTCCAGTTTGCCTCCCTAGCACGTTCTGGGGGCGATGAGCTCTACCCCAACTCAAACGTGCAGGGTGGGGTGCCGCGGGGAGACTGCCTGGTCAGGGCACTAGCAGACCACAGAGCTGGGGTCAAGGGTGCTGCTGGCCTTTTAGGAGACTGATCTGAGAAGGAAGGGTTTTCCATGTGGCCGCAGAGGACCCAGGACATTTCACCCAGGAGCAAGTGCACTATGACTTTGCATCTGCCTGCGGCATTCTGATTTCTCTGGGTGGGATTTTGGAAGAGAGAAATCTTCCCTTGCTGCTGCTTTTCTAAGGGGCCTGGGAGCCACAGGTGAAGACTCCAGACCTGGCTCCTCACCACTAGATAGGGGCAAGATGAACCAGGTCCTCAAGTTCATCATCCCCTGTACCCAATGCACCCACCTTGAGGTCAACCACACCCTGACACAGGCCACTAGGTCGTCTCACAGTCGGCTGCCCGGCCTGGCCCCACGCGCCCCTATCCCCCGCCCCCCCCTCCAGCCACAGCCTCATCCCTGAGGCACTGGGAGCTCCTGGCTGCACTAGGCCTTGACTGAGCTGCCCACACCTTCCCTTGACCAGCTGGGAAAGGAGTAGGACTTGGCTGTGGTTCCAGGTTCCTGGGCAGCCATAGGAGAGCTGTTTACAGAGAGGGAAGTGGTTCTGGTGTTTCTCTTTTTGGAGAGCACAACTTTCCACCAGGGTTTTCCTTTCAGTGAAAACATTAAGGAGAAGAGGAACCCAGGAGAAAAGGCTGAAAGCATTGCTCTGCCCCATGAGTGTGAGTTGAGGGAACATTTCCCCTAGTGTGAGCAGTCCTTCTTTTCACCTTGACTGTTTTTTTTCATTTTTAGCCATGAAGCAAGAGGAAGATACCAGCCCAGAGGTATGGAACTAGATGGTTTCGGGGATGAATGAGAACCTCAAAATTCGCAGTTAGGGGTGTTTCTGGACTAGGGAAAAGGGTCCTTTTAGCATTTGCTCTGTGGGCAGCTCCTTGAAGTTGGCTAAATGTGGGAGAGGTGCCCTGGACCTTTCTGTCTCCTTGTCAGACTCTGAGGTCACAACTCTCAGTTCCTGCTTTCCCTTAGGATTTCTTTTTGTTTGTTTAAAAAAAATTTTTTTAAACATTTATTTTTGAGAGAGAGAGAGAGAGAGAGACCGCGCATGCGTGGGGAGAGGGGCAGAGAGAAAGAAAGAGACACAGAATCTGAAGCAGGCTCCAGGCTCTGAGCTGTCAGCACAGAGCCCAATGCAGGGCTCGAACCCACGAATCGTGAGATCATGACCTGAGCCGAAGTTGGAAGCTTAACCGACTGAGCCCCCCGGCACCCCGGACTTCTGCTTGTTCTGATGGGAGTCTTTTCCTCAGCGGAACATCTGTAGCTACATCACAAAGGTCTTTCTTTATTCTTGAAACAGAAAAGTAGATACATTAAAACAACCCTGAGAAGCCTGAGATGCTCAACTATACTAGGTTGTATAACTAGATTATGGGACATCTGTGTGACCCTTTCCGTGGATATCCCTGGTTGTCCTCAAAGCAGTGGTTGAGCTCTAAGGGACACACTTAAGTGAAGGGTCTTGGGTGCTGTCACGTTGAGAGCCAAGCGCTGTCGGGGCCAGGAGAGGCTGGATGCCTCAGCTCTGAAGCAAAAAGCTCCCACAGCTTCCATTTGCCTCCTGAACCAAGGTCAAAGGCACGGTTTTCTGGACCACTTGTTTATTCTGCCTTGAAGCAACCAACATTCTGCTTTTGAGACTCTTTTCTGAATGCCCTTCCATTTCACTGGGTTTTCTGTGACCACACTGTCTGTTGCTGGCTCTCTGCTCTAGTCCTTAGTACTTGTGTAGAAACTAGAGAGGATTAACAGGGGCTCTGTGCCCTCTCCTGTTCCTGGCCCCTTGGGAGGAGGTGTGTGGACACCAGGAGGAACGCACAGTGGCTGCTTGTTTCGCTGGTTTCCCTTGCATGTTTTCATCTTCATCTTTTTGGGGGAAGCAACCAGTATCCTCCGGGTAGGTGGCCCCAGCCGTCTGCCCACTCACCATCCTGTGCTCACTTTTCTCTTCCTCCTCCCTCCCTTGGGTCTGGACTTCAGAAGCCCCCAAAATCTCCTTCCTGGGAGGTGATAGGGAGCAGGCACATAACCTTTCTCTGCTATGAGCTGGTATCCGGTGTTCTCAGAATCCAGATGGCTCCTCGGGGTTTCCTCAACATTGCTGCGGTGCAGGCTTCCATGTGCCCTGTGGCCGGCAGCACATAGTCTTGTGGGGTGCACCCCTAGTGGCCAGCTGGGCTTGCTCCTCTAGTCTTGCATCTGAGGAACTGGAAAGCTGAAGATTTAGGATTCGACACAGCACGGCTGCTGGCCCTGCCCAGCCATCCAGGTGGGTGGCCTCTGAAGACGGGTTTCTCTCTATGCGCTCCTGAGCAGGTGCGCTCACAGGATTCGACACAGCACGGCTGCTGGCCCTGCCCACCCACCAGGTGGGTGGCCTCTGAAGACGGGTTTCTCTCTATGCGCTCCTGAGCAGGTGCGCTCAGAGGACCTCAGCATCCCAGATCACTTCTCCCAGGGCTGCTGACTGCCCCCCTTACCAGCAGCTCTATTCTTGCTGCCCTGGGAAGCCAGGGCTGTGCCTGTGTTGGCCCTTGGTAACCACAGTGTTCCCTTCCAGGCTGGCTTCTGTCTGGGTCCTGTCCTGCAGTCCTGGGGGCTGCAGTTGACGGAGCATCGCTCACAGTCCACCATGGTAACCACCTTATGTGCTTCCTGGCGACGGGTGGCCCCTGGGACTTGTGGGCTTGCTTCACTCCTGGCTGCTCCTGGCCCCTTCGTCCCAGCCTGTTGCTGGGATGGGGAGGGGCTCTGCGGCAGCCTTGCTGACGGGTGCTCTTTCTGTCTGTCTGTCTGTGACCTCACTCAGCTCATGGGGATTGTGATTGGAGCCCTCCTGGCCCTCGCCCTCGTTGGCATCACCGTCTTTTTTGTGTACCGGAGGGTTAACCGGTTCCGTGAGTATCTTGCTTCAGATGCTTCAGATGCTTCAGATCCAGTGCTACAGGGAAGGAACGAGGGCTTGGGAGGTGTGGGAAGGTTTTGGTGACCTGCCCCCTGTTTTGAGCTCCTGGGAGCAGCCCTAAAGCCTGTGGTGGCTTTTGTTGGGAATTGCTGACCTGTCCCAGCTGAGGCTGTGCTTGTACACCAGACCCATGGAATTTGAGTATGTTCCCAGCTCTCTTGGCTCACATTTCTGAGCTAAACTTCAGTACGAAGAGCTGTGAGCCCTGCTCTCTGTGAGCCCAACTGTGCCGGGCTGGGCCCCAGATGACGGGTGCCTTTCCCCCATGCCGTACACCACAGCAGGGACAGGACAGGCTCGGTGTGCACACCCTATGGGCTGCTTGGCAGAGCCTTCCTGCCAGCCTGTATCCCAGGCGTGGCTCAGGAGGCCCCTTTGCTCCCCTTGCAGGACAAGTACAGCCCACTCCTCAGTACAGATTCCGAAAGAGAGACAAAGTGATGTTTTACGGCAGGAAGATCATGAGGAAGGTAACTTTTGCTGCAGGCCCGGTTCCTACAGGCCCCAGCACAGTGGGGCTCCCAGCAGCCTACGGCTGTGCTCACACTGCAGTGTGGAGGCCTCCTTACCCTCAGAGATTGTTGGCTGGTGTAGAGATGGAGGCCTTGTCGGCCCTTTGAGGTGCACATTCATCTCAGCTAGAAAAGAGGACAGAGGCCCTTTCAGGAACATTCTTGGGGGAGTGTGGACACAGGGTTCTGGCTCTGGTACTGAAATTGGGGGTCCTGCCAAGATTTGGAAGCTGAGAGGCCTCACTTCATTGCCTGGTGCAGCCCTGCGTGGTCACCCCTGGTCCCTCCTGCTCCCCTGAGGGCAGAAGGGACTCCACACTGCCCAGGGGTTTACCGTACTTGAAACACGTGCTTAAAATAATTGCTGGTATTTTAAAATAGCTCCTATTTGTTACTTTCTTCTGGATAAGCAGTTAATTCATGTTCTTTGTAGCAAACTCAAAATACCACACAAGAAGTCCTTAGGTGGATCTCCTCTGGCCGTGACACGAGACCCACTGGTGCTACTGGCAGGCCATGGTGCTGGCCTAGAGCTTGAACGCTACCGCGGCCTGCTCTGGCCCGATGGAGTGCTCTCGAGCAGGTCTTGAAGGAGCCTGCTTCAAGTGTGTGGTCGAGTGGCGGAGGGCAGTCAATCAGTGGTCCCACAAAGGACTGTGCAGTGGCCAGACCCGGGCTGAGGAGGACAGGAGTGTGGTCCAGTGGTGCTGGGTCACCTGGAGGGAAGTCATGACCACACCCACCCACAGCTGACGCCACGGGCAGAGGCAGCGCAGGGAGCAGAGGGGCGGTGGCTGCCTGAGGGGGCTTGCCAACATCCAGGAACCTGGCACTCTGCACACCCTTCCCCCATGGGGCAGTTGAGCTGGCCTGGACGGTGGGGAAGGGGCAGAGAGCTTTCCCACCCCAGGATCGTCCTGCAGTGACTCAGGTCCTAGGTGGGGAGGTGGGCAGGACGGATAGGGCCGGCTTTTAAAAGCTGTTGAAAGGCGCTGCTGCGTCAGCATGACAGAGGGGAGGCTAAGCATCAGCTCTGTAGGCAGAGGGAACAAAGGCCTGAGGACCCAGCGCTCTGAGGGCGCTGGCTGTGTGGTGATACGGCCAGATGGCACTTCGTTGCCAGCGGCACCAGGGATGGTTCCCTGAGTCCGGGACAGGCGAGGCAGATGGGACAGGCAGGGAAAGACCCTGGGAGCTGTTGTCACACCTGCAGGCAGCCCACAGGGCAGCTCCTGAGGGCTGCAGTTGGCCCCTGAAGCTGAGGCTGGGTCCAGTAGGTCACAGGGTCAGGACTCGGCCTCTCCCTTCACCCTGCAGGTGACCACGCTGCCCCACACTCTTGTGGGGAGCACGGCCGCCCCCCGGCAGCGGGCAAGGAAGAGGACCAAGGTGCTGTCTTTGGCCAAGAGGTACCGGGAATGTCCTTCAGACCAATCGTGCCCCAGCTGGCCTCCCTGGCAGGCAGTGGTGAACCTGCTGGCCATCACTGCTGCCCATGGCTTCCCTGCCTCTGGGTTTGCAGTGCTCCCGCCATCTGCTTCGAACTCCTTTGGGCTTCTGTTTCAGATACACGTATCTCTGCTTTGTAGGATTTTGCGTTTCAAGAAGGAATACCCAACCTTGCAGCCAAAGGAGCCACCGCCCTCCCTGCTGGAGGCAGACCTCACGGAGTTTGACGTGAAGAATTCTCACCTGCCATCAGAAGTTTTGTACATGCTGAAGAACGTGCGGTAAGACAGGCCGGGTGAAGGAGGCTGCAGGAGACCTGGGGCTGTGCTCCCTGGGACTGCCCGAGCTTTACCTTCCCTGCGGCTGTCAGCGTGGCCTCTCACGGTTCTTTCCTGTCGTATTTGTTTGGTAGTCAGCATTTCCGTCTTCGTGAGGAAACTCAGAGCAGCTATGGGAAGTGTGTGGCTGGATCAAAGCTGCAAGTCTGGGCTCCCTTCCATCTCTGCCCAGAAACCCCATTCCTCTTTCTAGCGGCGCTTCACCGTCCTGGGAGGGGCATCCCGTCCACCTGCTTTTGCTTATGCCTCTGGTTCAGATTCACAGTTGGGGCTCGAGAGTTCTTCGAGGTGACGGGAAAACAGTTTGTGGGAATTCCCGAAGTCTCAGTTTCTGTCCCGACAGTGACTCCAGGTGGCTGGTGCAGCACAGTCTACCCCTCTGTGAACTCTGGCTCTGTGGGTCTGACCAGCGGTGACCATGGCAAGCGGCTGTATTTCCATCAGCCTCTTTGAAAAGCTGTCCTTCCTTCTCTCCTTCCCAGAAGGTGTCCTACATGCTCTACGGTTCTTACAGGGTCCTGGGCCACTTTGAGAAGCCGCTGTTCCTGGAACTTTGCAAACACATGATCTTTGTACAGCTGCTCGAAGGGGAACACGTCTTCCAGCCGGGGGAACCAGATACCAGCATCTATGTGGTGCAGGACGGGCGCCTGGAAGTCTGCATCCAGGACGCGGTAAGAGGCTTGTGACGTGTGTGAATGGCTTGAGGGAATGCAGAGCAAGGTGGAGGGTGTGGGTCTGTTGTGTATTTTGTTTGTTTTGTTTGTTTTTTAAGTAACTTCTGCACCCAATGTGGGGCTTGAACTCCCAACCCTGAAATCAAGAGTTGCATGCTCTACCGACTGAGCCAGCCAGGCACTCATGTTGTGTTTTTACTTAGAGGTCTGCCATTGAAAAACATTTTTTAAGTTTTCTATTGGAAAGTTAGTATAACATTTTAAGTTTCAGTTCTTTGGAGAAAATGGCACACTTTGGTCCCGGTATTGACACATAGCTGCCCTTCAGTGTTGGTATGTTACCTTCCCTCATGCACGTGGAGGTGCCCATAGGTTAGTGGGCTCAGTGGCATTCGGTGGTTTTCTCCATTTTACCTGTTCTAAGCCTTTTGAGGAGTCTCTCCAGCCCCCGAGAGCACCCTCAGCAGCTGGGCATTGATCTGCCACCATCAGTTGTACCCTTGCTTTATGTTCACGTTTCAGATTGTAAATGATTTTAACTCTTAATTCAGCTGGAAACTCAATACTTGCTTTCTGCCTCTGTTAAATTACATCCTTGAATCAGATGTGCTGGGGGCAACCCCCAGGCCAACCAAGCCTGTGGAAGTCTTGCTTTCCAGCAGGGTGTATCCTTTGATTTGCTCAGTGGAGTGACCCAGGCATCCCACCACTTGTTATTGTTGCAGCAGACACTCAGTGAGCCCCAGTCTGCACAAAGTGGCCCCTGACCTCAGAGAAATCCCCACCTGCCAGGGCCCTGGGGGTGGGCTTTGACCCAGCATGGATCCCACATGTTCCTCAGGTTTCTAGACATGATGTTGTCCAGCCAAAATTACTGTGTGTGTGGCTTCATCCCACACTGGACTTGATGGAATGATGAGAAAGGAAATGGTCTTTGTCCAGTTTCCTCCCATTTGGGCCATCAGCATCCAGGGCTGTCATCTCCCAGCTGGCGGGCCTTTCCTGAAAGGGAGACTTTGGGCCAGAAGGAAGGGTTCTTGGAGGGTGACCAGGGCCAAGTTTGAACAAGTTCAAAAAGAATTTTCCTGGGTGAAGCTGAGAAGTTCCTGTATTAAATAACCACCTGCTTTTCTTTTTTAATCCAGTGGAAAAGCACATTAAAATGCCATTTTTATCTATGCCAGTAACAACTGACTTTGGTCCTTAGAGCCTTCTGTTTAGGCCAGCACGCTCACTTCGGTTTTGTGAAATTCAATCTAAGTCCTCCTAGTAAGAACAAGCCCTGGGTTCTCAGGACGACCTTCCTGATTGCTCTTAACTCATCTTCATTTTTTCTGTCCTCTGCTTTGGAGCTTATTCCACCTCTAATTCCTGAAGGCCAGCTCGAGCACAGCCTAACCCCTGGGACAGGTGACAGTGGAGGCTGGGTTGCTCAGCTGGCCTGGGCTGGGCTGAGCCACCCGTCAGTGGATGACTCTGCTCTGCTTTCTGAGTGCAGGATGGCACCGAGGTGGCAGTCAAAGAGGTTCTGGCTGGAGACAGCGTCCACAGTCTTCTCAGCATCCTGGATGTCATCACCGTGAGTCCCCCGGGTTGACCCAGAGTCATCTGGACAGCATGTCCCTCAGTGCCGTGACCAATTCTCCCCAGTGGCAAGGGGCTGGCCTAGGACGGGAGGGACCCTCAGTATGTCAAGGGTGTGTGTGGGAGAAACTTTAACTGTGTGCTTAAGAAGAGCTGGACATTTGCTCACGGGTTTTGGCTGTCTCTTAAATGATTATTTTTCAGACTGGGTAATATATGCATGTGGTCTAGGATACAAAAGGCACAAATGTTATGAGTGAAAATGCTTCCTCTCACCCTTTAGGCCCCAAGGCCCCTTCCTAGGAGGGCCTTCCCGTGGATCTTCTGTGCTAACGGGTGTCTCTCGATTGTTCCCAATCTCCTACTGTTGATTGTTGTTGTAAATGGTTTTGTGTGCACACCACTGTTTATATTTGAAAACCAATTTGCAAGACAAATCCCTAGCAGAGACTTCCCAGGTGTGAGGGTGCACCCCTCCACATACCTGAGCCACAGTCCCGCAGGAGGACACCTGTGTCCTCGCCCCACCAGCTAGGGAGCCATCTCATGTTTGGTCTTTCCCAGTCCAGTGCTTAAAAGATAACATCTCATGTTATTTTGGGATTTTTAAACTTTTTATCATGGAACACTTCAAACATATTCGAAAATAGAATCGTAAAATCAATTGTGTATGTACCACCAGCTTCAAAAAGTCTCAGCTCAGCACAACTATTCCCATCTCGTTAACTAGATTTTAATATTTAATTTTCTTTTTCTTGTGAGTAAAGTCTCCATACAATGAAGCAAATCTTAAGTGTGTGCTACTTGAGTTTAGATAATACACATGCCTGTGTATCTCAAAAGCTGCATTTAATTGTCACCTTACCTTCGAAGTTATACTCTCTGCTTTCACTTTTAGCTATACGTTGAAGCAGCTTATACCTCAGTTTCCCCAGACACCACACAGGGGGACCTCCAAAGCAGTTCAGCAGACCTCAGCAAGGATGCATCCATGTGGGCCAGGAGCCTGTGTACTTGTGTGACACTCACATGGTGGGCAGAGCCGTTGGTGGGTGTCCTCTGATCCAGATCTGAGTTCTTGTGCACAAGGGGGGTGACAAACTCCAGAGACTTTGAGGGTGTCCACTGATGTTCCCCTATCCCCATTAGGCTGGCACAGACATGTTTTGAGCTGTGGAGGGGCCTGGGGTGGAGGCATGGATAGGACTCTGGCATCTTGCTCTGCCCCCAGGACCTGGTATATCTTCATGAGATGCTTGGCCAGGGCTGAGAGGGACACTATCTCTGAGCAAGGCAGACCCGCCTTGAAAGGCCAGCTGGGGGCAGCCTCCGCCTGGAGCCTTGTGCTGGGAGAGGGTATCCAGAGGTACAGGACAGGCCCCATGTGGCTCTGTAAGGCTCTGATTGGCGTGTTGGAATCTGTAAGGTGCACTGTGAGCCTGAGAAGGCTAGGAGGTGTAGACAGGCTGCCCATCTACATGGAGATAAATTAGGGAGTTATGCAGCTCTGTCCCCTCCCTCCACATTGGTGAAGGTTACAAAAAAAATAGCCGTGGTGAAGGCCCTTGTTGGTATTTCTTGTCTTCAGTGAGTCCTGGTCTCATTGTGACTTTGGGCTTGGACACCATTTCTTAAAGCTGTGAGACAGGTGCTGTGAGCAGGGCCTCCCCAGCCTGTTGCATCCCTGCCCTCCTTCAGGGGCAGCCTCTTCTGGGGTAGGAACCCATCTCTCTTCAGTGGGGTGGGGGAGGAAAATGGGGGTGATACTATAGAGAAAATAATTCTGTATTATGATTAATTGATCATCTGGAAGGACATAATTTTTGCCTAATCAAACATTTGTGTTCGTCATTAAAAAAGATTAATTTTAGAGCACCTGGGTAGCTCAGTCGTTTGAGTGTCCAATTCTTGATTTAGGCTTAGGTCATGATTTCACAGTTCATGGGTTCGAGCCCCATGTCGTTCGAGCAGGCACAGAGACTGTTTGTAATTCTGTCTCTTCTTCCTTCTGTTCCTTGTGCATGTGCTCTTGCTTTCTCTCTCTCTCTCTCTCTCTCTCTCTCTCTCTCAAAAGTAAATGAATAAACATTAAAAAAATTAATTTTATACAAGTAACACGGGCAAATTCTAAGAACAGTTTTGGTGTTTTGTGAAGCAGTTTTCTGTTCCACTGCCCCCGCCCCAGAAAATCCACTTCCAGCTCTTCTAGGCTTTTCTACGCAACCTACTTCTCTTGCTCTTTTGTAATTCTTCTGTCTTAGACTTGTTTGGACCCTGTCCTGGAAATGATGGCAAGCTTTCCGGTTTACTCTGCTGACCTCCCCACTCATCCGACCCCAGCAAAGCCACACTCACATGGTATTGTTTGCCTGGGCGAGGTTCCTTTCTCATTTTCCCTGGAGTTAGCAGTTGTGTTGGTGTTTGGATTGCTTAGTTTTTTTGCATATGTCCTAGGATGGCACCCTGCCCCAGTGCTTGTGAGTTGGGGAGAAGCCGTGTACCCCAATCTTTTGTCCACCCTGACCTCCCTGGGGTGAGCTCCTCATGTGGGTCCTTTCCTTCCACCTGTGTAGGGCCCTCACCTCTGCTCTCCTGGTCAGCTTGCTTGTTCTGGTGGAGCAGTTCCTATCTGCTTCCTAAGAAGGATGTGAGGGAGAAAGAGTTCTGGAACTTTACAAATCCAGAATTGTCTTTATTCTGTCTTTACCTTTCTGTTACACCTTCTAGATTTCTTCTATTTCATTTTCCAGACCTTCCACTGAATTTCTAATTTCAGTAGCAGTGTTTTTTATTTTGTAATTTTTCAATGAAATGGAATTTAATTTTTTTTAATTCCAGTAGTTATCCTACAGTGTTATATTAGCTTCAGGAGTGGAATTCAACAATTCTGTACATCACTCAGCACCCATCAAGACAAGTGCCCTCCTTAATTCCCATCACCAATTTCACCCATTCCCACACCCACCTCCCCTCTGGTAGCCACCAGTGTATTCTCTATAGTTAAGAGTCTATTTCTTGGCTTGTCTGTCTCTCTCTCTCTCTCTCTCCCTTGCTCATTTGTTTTTTTTTTCTTTTTCCTGAAATTCCATATATGAGTGAAATCATATGGTATTTGCCTTTTTCTGACTGATTTATTTCACTTAGCATGATACTCTCTAGGTCCATCCATGTCATTGCAAACGGCAAGATTTCATTCTTTTGTTTATGGCTGAGTAATACTGCATTGTGTGTATGTAGGTATATATACATATTCTACCTTTACTCATTCATCTGTGGACACTTCTCTATCTTGGCTATTGTAAATAATGCTATAATAAACATAAGGGTGCATGTATATATATTATATAATATATATGTAATACTGTATACATATCTCTTTACATATATTTTGAAATTAGTGTTTTTGTATTTTTTAGATAAATACCTAGTAGTGGAATTTGTGGATCAGGTGGTAATTCTATTTTTAATTTTCTCCACACCCTAACCAACACTTGTTGTTTCTTGTGTTGTTTATTTTTAGCCACCATGTTGTTTAAGAACTTTCCCCCCTCTAAATTTTTTTAATAGCAGCGTATTATTTTTTCATGGATGAGGTAAGATGAAGTTTTCTTTTGCTCCCTGTGTCCTCTCTCACTCTTTTGGGTCTCTCTTCTCAGTTTGTTTTGGTTTCTGTCTTTTCCAACAGCCCATTGTGTGGGAGTTACATCCACATTGATCTGCCTACATAGCCAGTGTGGCTGAGCCCCACACATGGAACCAGGGTGGCCAGTTGTGGAAAGAGCACTACGGGAACCTCACACACAGGCGAGACTGGCCTGTGAGGACAGAGCAACAGTCAGCACACAAGAGGGCAGAGCGGGCCACACAGCCCTGCTGTAGCTGCTCAGCTCTGCTGTCCTAGTGTTGCAATTAAGTTATTTACAAAACAGGCAGCAGGTGGGATTTGGTCCTTGGGCTGTTGTTTGCCCATTCTGGCAGATTAGTGTTACCAGTCAGGGCTAGGTTGATGAGGCTCAGGGGGAGGCATAAAGGAAATCTGACTTGCTGGAAATGTTCTATACCTTCATTTGAGGACTGGATACGTATGTGAGTTAATTATAAAAAGAAAAGTAGCACGAGCTACTTGGAAGCTATCTGGTGTGCACAGGGCTTGTGCCCTGGGTCTCTCTGCAGGAAGGCTGGCAGGGGGACTACAGGTCAGCATCTCTAGGCTTTTTCTCTAAGGCTGAGTCTCAGAGAGGAATCTGTCAATACCCCACCAGAGCAGAATTAGGTTGGAGTCAGGGAAGGAGTCTGGGGTTGCCCCGTCCAGGTGGACAGTGCCCTCCAGCCTAGGTGTGAGATGGCGCTAGGCCGTTGGCTGTGCTTAAGGTCTTGGTGCTCTGACCTGTCTGCTTCACCATCTGCAGGACAATAGTGGCCAGTTGCAGGGTGGGGAGGAGGCTCAGGCCCTCTCGTGAGGATGGGTTTCACTTTCTTGGCCTCATACCCCTAAAGAGAATGGCTCAGCTTTCATCAGATGGCTCCATTAGCTGCCACTCTGTCCTGTACTTTTTACTAGCTTCCAAAATGCTGTTGATGTGTCTTGTCCACCCCAGCTTTCATCCTGATCCTTGGAGGTTTATATCTTTTTAACAGAGCAGAGATAAGTAGGCATGCTATGAAGGTACACAGTTACCTTCAAACTACCATTAAAAAGAATGTTTATTTATTTATTTGAGAGAGAGAGCAAGGGAGGGGCAGAAAAAGAGAGAGACAGAGAATCCAAAGCAGGCTCCATGCTCTCAGCACAGACCCTGAAGGGGGGACTCGAACTCGAATACAAACCGTAAGATCATGACCTGAGCCGAAGTCAGACACTCAACCGATTAAGCCGCCTAGGCATCTCAAACTACCATTTTTAGAGGGAGATTGCCTTTATTATTTTTTTCCAGTTGAAGTAATAATTCTTTTGATATCTAGCTGATTATGATTCTTTTACTTTTTTCCCAGTTTACTGAGAAGTAGTTGGCATACATTACTGTGTGAGCGTCAGGTGCACGGCGCGATGTTTTGATTTACATCTGCTGTGAAATGACCACCACGACAGGTCAAGTTAACACGCGTCCTCGCACACAGAGAAACGTGAATGAGAGGTGATGGGCTCTCAGGACCCAGCCCTCACAGCTTGCTTGTTCGCTGTGCGGCACCATGGGGCCCGGTGCGTCCCTCATACTTACTAGCTTTATAGTAAAACTGCCGGTTTGTACCTTTTGACCACCTTGCTCCAGTTCCCCCTTCCCCTATTAATTTAATTTTTGCAAATGTTACGGAACGTTGCAGATACACAGAAGTGCACAGCCTACTTAGTGCGCAGCTGAGTTAGCTATCACCTGGGTCATGTAGCCATCACCCGGCTGGCGAGCAGTGAACCCAGTGCTGTCACATTGCCCACCCCCCCCATCAATGTCCCTTCCTTTCCTCAGAGGTGGCTGCTTCCCTGTGTGTCCCGTGGGCTCTGCGGGGCGGGGCATGATGGCTTGCAGCCTGACTTGTGTGCGGCTCTTCTGCCATGTGGTCTGTGAGGGTTTGTGCGGCCGCCACGTGCACGGCTGTGTTCCGGTTCAGTCATCTACACCACTGGCATTAGGCTTGTTTATACTTGTGTTTTGTCCTGCCACTGCTGGTGAGAATGTTTGGAAACACAGGCAAGTGTGAGGTGTCTTTGGAGGTCTATGCCCAGGCCTTGTGCAAGCCTGTGCTAGTTCAGCCTCTCTCTGTGGTTTACACAGTTTCTTCATTTTAGGTAAGGTCGAGGGTGTTGTTTTTCTAAGTAAAAAGTCAATTTGGAAAGAAGTAGTCCATGAGCCATTTTTAGCAACAGTGGCTAAATTGTTACTCCCTTTTTCCACCCTCCCCCCAGACACATGTACATGCTTTTCTCTGAGTCTCGGACTAGGGCGACAGTTGCCATCTGATGCTGTTTGTGGGGCTGCCCCTCGGTTGGCTCTCCTGACATTTCCAAGCTGCTTGAGTGGCTTGTGAGCGGGACACTGGGTGAGGCCACATCCAAGATACACCCTCTACCCCTTGTGAGCCATAGAAGGGGCGCCCACTCTCCACAGAGTAGCTGAGTGGTACAGATGCAATGAGGGACGATGCTGGAACCTTGGGCCTCACGATGGGGCAGGGAACCCGGAACCAGCCTGTAATTTCTGTCCTTTAACACCTGGCAGGCAACTGCTCTGTGCTCATGTTTCTTTTATTTATTTTTTAAAGATTTATTTATTTTTGAGAGAGACAGAGGGTGAACAGGGGAGGAGCAAAGAGAGAAGGAGACACAGAATCCGAAGAAGGCTCCGGGCTCTTAGCTGTCAGCACAGAGCCCGACATGGGGCTCATATTCACAAACCGTGAGATCATGACCTGAGCTGAAGTCCGATGCTTAACCAACTGAGCCGCCCAGGTGCCATGACTGAGCCACCCAGGTGCCCTCTGTGCTCATGTTTCCTGTGGTGTAGTTGTGGGTCTTCCAGGGGAAAGTTTTCTTTCTGTAAAGCATGTGAAATGACAGAAATGATGCCAAGGGAGAAATTTGAGTCCCAGAGCTCACTTAGAACGTCTTGAGAACCACATGCTCAGAGTTCCCGATGCACAGGACTTGGTCAGGAGGTTGGGAGTACCCTGCTCCCCCATTGTGGGCAGACTTCCCGGTGCAGTCATCCCCATCTGGAGACTGCTGGGCCTACCCTGCTAACACAGACATTCCTAATGGGACGACTTACAAGGCTGAGGGGCTCCTCCCAGGAACCAGGGAACCAGACTGGCCAAGTTCCTGATCATTCAACCCTGGCAGTGCAGATGTGGTGTGCGTGTGAGCCACTGAAACTCATCCGTGGCAGGGCGTCAGGGGCAGGGACGGGGAGGATGCAGGTGGTGCAGCCACTGTGGAAATAGCAAAGTAGTTTCTTGAAAGTTAAAGATGCATAGACCGTCTGGCCCAGAAGTTCCACTCCTGGATATTTAGCAAGAGAAAACTGTTTGTACAAAATCCTGTGTGTGAACATTTATAACAGCTTATTTATAATTGCCCCAAACTGGAAACAGGCCCAGGGCCCTTCAGCTGCGGCGTGGTAAGGACACTGTGAAGCATCTGTAAAACAGCCCCGTTCTCAGCCATGAAGAGCGCCGCTGCTGGTGTGTGAACAGCATGGCGGGCCTCGAGCTGCCGTCTCCGTGACAGGAGCCAGACCTGTGTGGTTCCATTTATGTGACCTTTTGACAAAGGCAAAACCATCAGGACAGAGAAAATCCCGGTCGTTGCTGGGAAGCAGCAGTGGAAGGACAAGCTGGTGCCAGCAGAGGGTGGCGCCCTAGCCGGAAGAGCGGATTTTTCTCTGTAGCGCCAGCCGGCTCCTCTGAGGTGCTTGGTGCTCAGAGCCCGCTGGCCGTCTGGTTCCCGCGCAGGGCGAGGCTCCGCGGGGCCCTGGTGGGTGTCCCGTGCGGGACCAGGCGCTGGCATCTTGCCCCTTCTGGAGATGGGGTGCTGGGAGTGGCCTGACCCTGCTGTCCTTGCAGGGCCACACTGCTCCGTACAAAACCGTGTCCGCCCGTGCCGCCATCCCTTCCACCGTCCTCCGGCTCCCCGTGGTGGCTTTTCAAGGAGTTTTTGAGAAGTATCCTGAAACCCTGGTGAGAGTGGTGCAGGTGGGTCACTTTTGCAATCCCCCTTTCTGTCCCAGGGGCCGCCGCACACCCATGAAGATGCGTCCCGAGTGGGTGTAGGAAGGACTCAGGTGGCTTTTTGGAAGTTTTGTAGTATATATTTTACAATAAAAGTTAATATTCATGACCTCAAAGAGGTCCCCAGAACTCCCACCAGCCCCCAAGAGGGTCCTTTTTTTTATTATTAAACTTGTTTTGAAGTAACCTTAAAGATTTACCAAAAACTTGCAAACATAATGCAGAGCGTCCTTATGTCCCTAGCGCCGACATCGTCCTTATGTCCCTAGCGCCGACATCTTAGGTGCCCGTGGGGGGTTTCAGAACCAAGAGTTTCGTGCCTAGGAAGGCGGTGAGGAGTGCAGGGGTCTCAGGAGGCTCTGGTCCCGGCTCAGCTGGCTGTCTCCTCACAGATCATCATGGTACGGCTGCAGAGGGTCACCTTCCTGGCTCTGCACAACTACCTGGGCCTGACCACAGAGCTCTTCAATCCCGTAAGTGCAGCTTCATGCCCCCACCCCTGTGGCCAGGACCCTGGACTTTGAGAGGTGTTCCTGGCGCTGTAAACGAATGCTGGTCGATGAGTCAGGGACTTGATTTCTCCTGAGAGCTCCTGCCGACAACCCTTCCCATCCATGGGGTTTGGGGGATGGAATTCCTCTGATACCCCTTCTAGGACAGCTTGCAGTCTGGCCTGAATGTGGCTCCTTTGGTCACCTTGCTCCGTGAGCTCCTCTCCCCTTTCCTGTTGCTCACCTGGCACACACAGCCGAGCTGTCTGGCTGCCCAGTGGAGGTGGTCACCTCCTGTCCCCTGGGTTCCCTCCTGCCATGGGGTTGAGCTGATGGCTGTGAGAAGGGTCAGCTCACTCCACCCGGAGCTGCTGTGAGCAATAGATGAGCCCTCCCGGGCCCTGGTTTGGGGTGGGGGGGGAGGCTGGATGCTGACCTCTGGTTACTGGGATCAGCGCTACCATTGGGCGTTCTCCTTAGTTTTGATGGGCATTAGATTTCATCATCTTCCTTTACTGGTATTTTAGGGCATATCCTTGTTTTCTTTTTTTTTTTAATTTAAGATTTTTAAAAAATGTTTATTTGAGAGAAAGAAAGAGAGCACGCACACGCTTGAGTGGGAGAGAGACGGGTGGGGGATGGACCGAGGATCTGAAGCAGGCTCTGCACTGAGAGCAGAGAACCCGATGTGAGGGCTCAAACTCATGAACCTCGAGACCATGACCTGAGCCAAAATTGGGCGCTCAATCGACTGAGCCACCCAGGTGCCCCAACCTTTTGTTTTCTACATTACTTTCTTTTAAAAAAATTTTTTTTAATATTAATTTTTTGAGAGAGAACACAAGCAGGAGATGGGCAGAGAGAGAGGGAGACACAGAGTCTGAAGCAGGCTCCAGGCTCGGAGATATCAGCACAAGAGCCCAACATGGGGCTCGAACTCACAAACTGAGATCATGATCTGAGCTGAAATCAAGAGTCAGACGTTTAACTGACTGAGCCACCCAGGCGCCCAAACATTACTTTCCGTCTTAATGAAGAACATTAAGGTTTCTGACAGTGCGGACCACCATTTAAACTTGATAGAGTTGCCAGGATAAAGCAGGCTAGGCCTTTGTTGCCGTAAGCACGCAGCCAGTCTCTCCACTGGTCACCACTCCTCTCATCCCCCCAAGTGTTGCTGCAGAGAGGACTAGCCCAGAGTGCTGCTGGAGCACCTGCTTCTTTCTCATGCCCCAGGAGAGCCAGGCCATCCCCCTGGTGTCTGTGGCCAGCGTGGCTGCTGGCAAGACCAAGAGGCAGGTGTGTTGCAGCTCTGAGGATCGTCTTGAGAGGCCCCTCCGGCCCCAGGAGTCCTGTGACCCAGGTACTGGCCCTGCCTCTAGCCTGAGCCGGGCCTCCTTCCCTCCCATCACCCCTGTCTCCATGGGAGGACTTGGCTTTAGGGGACAGCCATTCAGGGAACAGATTCTGAGCTTCGTGTTGCTCTGAGCCCTTGAGAGGGGCCTACATCTGGGCCAAGAGACTGTCCTTTGAGGCTTCTTGGCTAGGGGTCACCTCCAGTGTGACTGTATAATGTGCAGCCATGCTAACAGATGTGGGACAGGTCACCAGCTCGTGTAGAAACAAGTGGCTAACAGACGAGTAAAAACGCTGTGCTATGCCTGGTCCTCCCTGGAAGGTTGCTTTGTGTAAACTTACCTGAGGGTCTGGTGGAGCGCCGAAGCATGCCAGGCTCATGCCAGTGTGCTCAGAGGGCCACCTGGACTAAAATAGTCCCTGGGAAGGGCCAGGCAGGTGCAGGTGGTGAGGATGTGGTCTTAGGCCCTTGAGACGTGAGGTTTGTGCACCGCTGTGGGGACAGAGGCTCTGCTTCCCACCCATCTCCTCCCAGCAGATCGAGGGGGCAGCCGTGCAGCAGCTCCGGGGCCTCTGCTGAAGAGGAGCCAGTCCTTCCCGCTGCCTTCTGTTCATGAAGAGATCCTGGATGAGCTTGGCAAGGCCCAGGCAGGTGACCAGGCCCTTTTTGCTCCATCAGGTAAGGCACTGGGTACTCTGACCTTGGAGCATTTATGGGTGGGGAAGCCCGAAGGCCCAAAGGACCCTATGCGCACACTCTGGCCCAATTTGATGTGGTGGTGAGCATCTTGCTGCCCCGGGCATCCTGTGGGCTCCTCTCCACACTGCCCCGCTTCTGTGTTCCCTGTATCCTCACCCCCACGGCTACGCCCAGCCACTGCAGGGGCATCTGCTCCAGCACCACCCTTTCTTCCCTGTGCTGGGCTGTGCCCACCAGCACATCACCACGCTGCATGCCCTGCTGAAATGGATTTCCTAGGCCCTCTGGCCCCTCAGCTGCCACCAGATCTGCTTTTCCGGGAGCTGTCCATGCCGGCTCCTCCCCACTCTGTCTCTGCTGTGCTTTCTCAGCAGCTCTCTGCCCCTCTCCAGGGCACCTCTGTGTGGACAGGCTCCCGGCGTGTCCTGGGGCAGTCGGGCCAGGGATTCTCTCGTCCAGTCCGCAGCCTCCACAAACTAGCTCACTCCTTATCACCTTCTAATTTTGCTCTTATGTTCATTAGAAAGTTTGTTTTTATTTGTGTTTTGTGAGTTGCCGGCAGGTTTCATCATCTGGTGTATTTGAGAGCTGTTTGGGTCCCCCTTCAAGAACTGTCTGCTTATATTCTCTGCTTATTTCCTACAGGGTTTCCTGAGTCTGCCTTGTTGATTTGCATTAATTCTGTTTATGCTCTGGATAGAGACCCTTCACCATTTGTGATTGTTCAGATGTCTTTTTGCCGTGTCCGTCTGTTGAAATGCCCAGCCTTGCAGACCTTTGTGGAGCAGGAACCCTTGATGTTCATTTGTTGAAAAGCAGCCGTTGCGCACCTTGTGATTTGTGTTTGGCGCCTTCCTTATTTTTTGCTCATTCACTGGATCATAGGTGTATTTTTCTAGATCCTTTTCTGCTAGCTCTGTGGTTTTCCCTTCCACACTGAGGTCTCATTCATTTGTACTTCCTAACTTGTGTGTGTTTGAAGTAAGAAATTAGGCCTTTTCTTACTTTGTATACTAATAATTTACGCAGTGCCATTAACAATAAGATCTTTCATTTCCCTGTTGCTTTTTTTTTTTTTTTTTTTGGTGCCCTGTTCATTTGGTATCAAGTTTCTGACTCTACATGAAATTTTTTTTTCTTTTAGTAATAACTTTTTGAAGATATGATTCACATACCATTAAGTTCACCTTTTTTTAAAAATTGTTGGGGTGCCTGGGTGGCCCAGTCGGTTAACCATCAGACTTCAGCTCAGGTCATGATCTCACAGTTCATGGGTTCAAGCCCTGCGTCGGGCTCTGTGCTGACAGCTCAGAGCCTGGAGCCTGTCTTCTGATTCTGTGTCTCCCTCTCTCTCTGACCCTCCCCTGCTCACACTGTCTCTCTGTCTCTCTCAAAAATAAATAAAACATTAAAAAAATTTTTTTAATCGTTTATTTATTTTGAGACAGGGAGAGAGACCAGGTGCATTGGGAGGGTCAGGGATGGGGTGGAGAATCCCAAGCAGGCTCTGCACTACCAGCACAGAGGCTAATGCGGGGCTCAAACTCATGAACTGTGAGATCATGACCTGAGCTGAAATAAAGAGCTGGATGATTAACCAACTGAGCCTCCCAGGTACCCCCAAGTTCACCCTTTTAAAGTGTATAGTTTATTAGTATATTCACAAAATTATATATCCATCACCACTGTTGATCCCAGAATATTTTGTTAGCCGGTAGAAACGCCATGTCCTCATTAGCCCTGGGCAACCACGGATCCGCTTTCTATCTTTTGGATTTGACTGTTCTGGATATTTCATTACCTGGATCTAGTTTTTACGTATCTTTTGTGTTTTTTAGGTATTTCCTTGTGTTCTATTTGTCTGTTTCTTCACGGGTACCAAGATGTTCTCAATTTTCATTAACTGTTCATGGTTGTATAATATGAATACAGAAGGTTTAAATCATAAACGGACAGCTTATGATCTTTCATAAACTGAATTCACTGTGAGGCCGGCACCCAGGTGCAGAATGCAGGTTACTACCGGCAGTGAAGTTAAGCTGCTGCTCCCTGCTCTCCTGAGTGCCGGCAGTCTAGCTGCTTCTGCTCAGCTTTGGTCTGACATCCAAGCGGGTTGTATGGAGCAACATGCACCTGTCCTCGCTGACGGGTAGAGATTTATTGTGTGAATACACTGCATCTGTGTGTCTATTGAACACACATGTATGTGTCCCTGGTGGAACTGCTGGCTCATAAAGTGCACACGATTGACTTGGAGGCATTGCCTATGGTCTTCCAAGTGCCCATCCCACTTTGTGCTCCACCATCCTCCTGAGGCTATGCTGTCCAGTAGGGAGCCCCCAGCACATGAATCCTCCATCCCCCTCAGGTGCTCTTGGCCTTGTGTGTCTGTACTGCTGACAGGCCGCACTGTCTTCCAGGAAGCCTCCTGCCCTTGCACTGTCCTGTCTTCTTCACCTTGACCCCCGGGGCTGCAGTGGGTCTCGCTGTGGCTGCACCTCCATCCTCCTGATGACTCTTGAGCCCCAGCACTTTCCATTTCCATTGGGAGTGGCCTGCATTGTCTTTTGTCCATTTTCCTCTTAGGTTGTCCATTCATCTAATTATTGATTAATAGGACTTCTTTTTTTTTTAATGTTTTTATTTATTTTTGAGAGAGAGAGAGAGAGAGACAGCATGAGCAGGAGAGGGTCAGAGAGAGAGGGAGACACAGAATCTGAAGACAGGCTCCAGGCTCTGAGCTGTCAGCACAGAGCCTGATGCGGGACTTGAACCCAAGAACCGTGAGATCATGACCTGAGCCGAAGTCGGACGCTTAACTGACTGAGCCACCCAGGCGCCCCTAATAGGACTTCTTTAGGTATTTTCTGTTAGATATATGTATTGAAAATATTTGGTGCTCTTTTCACCCTCTTAATGGTGTCTTTTGATGAATAGAAGTTTTTAAATTTAATAGAGTCCAGTTTATCAATTTTTTCTTTTGTGATTATTATTTTGTGATTCCTATTTAGGAAATCTGCCTGTAAGATTTAACATTGTACATTTAACATTGTACAGGGGAGTCTGGGTGGCTCAGTCAGTTAAACCCCCGACTTCGGCTCAGGTCATGATCTCATGTTCGTGGGTTCGAGCCCCATGTCAGGCTCTGTGCTGACAGCTCGGAGCCTGGAGCCTGCTTCCGATTCTGTGTCTCCCTCTCTCTCTGCCCCAACCCCTCTCATGCTTTGTCTTTCTCTGTATCAAAAATAAATAAAACATTAAAAAATTTAAAAGAAAACCATTGTACCATTCACATTTATCTCTCTAGGATTGGTTCTTTTGTCTAAAGTGAGCATAGGTCACAATACACTTTTTTCCAGCTCTTCAGCTGACCCGCCATATTTTTAAAAAATGTGTTTAGCAAATTTTTTCAAAAGAAGCTTAAATGCTAGATAACTAAAAAGAATAGCAGTCCACATATAATAAAGTTTGACTCTGAATTATCTAGTTCCATTAACATATCTAGTTATCATCAGTGCAAGTCCCATTACCTTTCCTCTGGCCCAGAGAGATAATGCCCTCTTACAGGACATGTGTCTGCAAAGATCAGAGACACTGATCAGAATCTTAAGTTTTGTCAGCTGTGTTGTATATAGTAAATAATATGTGATGTGCAAACTGACTATGAGAATAGCATCCTACAGAAATGTATAACCTTTAATGTATGCGTGTATTCATCACAGGGAGTGTGATTGAGTTTTATTTGTAAAATAGATATTGGTATAATAATACCTTGGCTTAATAATAAAACATGATATGATAATATATAAGGTATTGATATGTTATTATATAATAATGCAACAATATTGTAGTAAGTTCTACAAATACATGGTATCTCAGGGTGAAAACAAAAATAGTTCTGGTTAAAAGTTGGTCGTGGAGGTACCTGGCGGGCTCCATCGGTAGAACGTGGGACTCTGGATCTCGGGGTCATAAGTTTGAGCCCACATTGGGTATAGAGATGACTTAAAAATAAAATCTTAAAATTTTAACATAATTTTTCTTTTAATGTTTATTTTTGAGAGAGAGCACAAGCAGGGGAGGGGCAGAGAGACAGAGTCACAGAATCCGAAGCAGCTCCAGGCTCTGAACTGTCAACACAGAGCCTGATGCAGGGCTTGAACTCATGAACTATGAGATCATGACCTGAGCTGAAATCAGACACTTAACTGACTGAGCCAACCAGGTGCCCCCCCCCCAATTTTTTTTTAATTTAAAAAATTGGGGCACCTGGGTGGCTCATTAAGTTAAGCGTCTGACTCGGGCTCAGGTCATGATCTCACAGTTCAGGAGTTCGAGCCCCCACATCAGGCTCTGTTCTGACAGCTCAGTCTGGAACCTACTTCAGATTCTGTGTCTCCCTCTCTCTGCCGCTCCCTGGCTCGCTCTCGCTCTCGCTCTCTCTCTCTCAATACATAAATGTTAAAAAAATTTTTTTAAATAAAATAAAAGTTGGTTGTGGGTCATAGGAGGGCATGACAGCACAGTGGCTTTGCCCTCCAGTGGTTTGAGTCTTATCTACCAGGGTCCGTGCTACTCAGGCTTCAGGGAGAACTCGGCCAGGCTTCGGTGAGCGCGTATGGACCCACGTGCCCAGGCAGGGCCAGCACAGTGTCCTCAGTCTTCCCTCCATTTGTAGGGGGCACAGCAGGTGCAACCTCAGACCTGAGGATGGCATGTGACCGTGCCAGGGTCCTCCTCCATGCAGAAGAACGCCTTGGGAGCTCTGTGGCCAGCAAGGTAGGTGGGGACCTCTGTCCCTTCTCTGGCTGTGGTGCACCTTAGCCCTCGTGTGCCCTGTGGGGACCCTTCTCCTGCCACGCCCCTCTGATCGTGTTGCCTGTGTTCTTCTCAAGTCCAAGAAGAACGTGATTGTTGCAGACACTCCCTCTGTGGTCTTCCACTACTCAGAGACTAACTCAGATGAGACTGTCTCCAGCAGGAAGACAGATGCCATCTTCAGAGCCGCCAAGAAGGACCTGCTCACCCTGATGAAGCTGGATGTAAGTGGCCGCCCTCCTGCCCTGTCTCTGACTTGAGTGAGCGTGGGTGATGACTCCTGCACACTATCCTTCTAAGGACTTACTCCTTTGGGTCAGTGTGTCCCGGGTCGGGACCTCCACAGCCCCTGCCTGAGGCAGGACGCCCTCTGGGGGTGCTCAGGATGGAGCCTCTGGTGCTGGTGGCTTCACAGACCCTCTCCCTGGCACTTGCTCAGCAAATCCTTGCCCTCCTCCACAGGCTGTGAGTCCTGTGTGCTCTGCAAACTTTGGACACTACTCAGGATGCCATGTAAGGGTTAAAGAGTTGTGACTACCTTGTATGCAGAAGAGAGTGAATGCCCGCGTAGCCACCACATCAGGGACCAAACTACTGGTCCCAAAACCAGCTGTGTGCCCTCAGTGGCTGCAGCCCCCACTCCCCAGGAAGACCACTGCCTTGTACCTGTCTGTGGACTTGATATGTGTGACTCTTCTCGGATGTCCTCCGGGCCCACTGTTACTCGCTCAGCGTTGTACCTGTGACTTGCCCACACAGTTGTCAGTCCTGGAGGCCCTGTCACTGCTGTCTCTAGCTTGGGCCAACATGGGAATGTGCTGTGCATGTCCATCCCTCATCCATGCTGTGGAGGGACACATGCCCATGTGTCTGGGTCCCAGGGGGTGTACATCACCTCTTGCCCAGATCAGTGGCAAGGGCTCCTGTGACCCCGCATGCATGACAGCAGTCGGGATTTTCAGACTTTTCCATCTGAGACAAATACAGGCACAATGTTGAGCATGGCTGCTATTTGTTTTATTTTTATTTTATTTTTAAGATTTTATTTTTGCGGGCACCCAGGAGGTTTGGTTGGTTAAACATCCAGCTCTTGATCTCAGCTCAGATCTTGGTCTTAGTGTCATGAGTTCAAGCCCCATGTTGGGCTCCACACTGGGCATGGAACCTAATTTAAAAAAATGCTTATCCTGTGTCTATTGATATGACCTTGTGTTTTTTTTGTTTTGTTTTTTAGTCTGTTGATGGGATGAATTAATTACATTAATTGATTCTTCAAGTGTTGGACCAGCTTTGCATACCTGGGACAGATCCCACTTGGTCATTGCATATAATTCTTTTTATATGTTGTTGGATTTGATTTGCTAATGCTGTGTTGAGAAATTTTGCATCTGTGTTCATGAGAGATACAGGTCTATAGTTTTCTTGTATTGTCTTTGTCTGGTTTTGGTGTTCAGGAAATGCTGGCCTCATAGAATAAGCTAAGAATTTCCTCTGCTTCTATTTTCTGAAAGAGATTGTAGAGAAGTAGTCTAATTTCTTCCTTAAATATCTGGTAGACTCTACCAGTAAACCCATCTGGGCCTGGTGATTTTTGTTTTGGAAAGTTATTAATTGCTGATTCAATTTCTTAATAGATATAGGCTTATTCAGCTAGAGTCTTGTGTGAATTTTGGTGGATTGGAGTGGGCTCATTTCATCTAGGTTATCAAATTGTTGAAAATAGATTGTTCATGGTATTCTTATCCTTTTACTTTGCTTGGTATCTGTAGTGATATCTCTTCTTTCATTTCCGATATTAATAATTTGTGTTCTTTTTTTTTTTTCTTAGTCAACTAGAGGCTTGTCAATTTTATTGATTTTTTCAGAGCCGGCTTTTGATTTTGTTGATATTCCCTATTGATTTCCTATTCTCAATTTCATTGATTTCTGCTCTAATCTTTAGTATTTCTTTTCTTCTGCCTACTTTTAATTTACTTTTTCTCCTTAATTTAATTTAATTATTATATTTTTAATGTTTATTTATTTTTGAGAGAAAGAAAGAGAGACAGGGTGTGAGCAGGGAAGGGGCAGAGAGAGAGAGGGAGACACAGAGTCTAAAGCGGGCTCCAGGCTCCAAACTGTCAGCACAGAGCCCCATGCGGAGATCAAACTCACGGACCACAAGATCATAACATGAGTGGAAGTCGGACGCTTAACTGACTGAGCCACCCAGGCGCCCCTCCCCTAATTTTATAAGGTGGAAGCTTAGATCATTGATATTGGATCTTCTTTTCTAACTTATGTAATCAGTGCTATAAATTTCCATCTAAATGCTGCTTTTGCTGGATCCTAGAAATTTTGAGTTGTGTTTTCATTTTCATTTAGTTAAAAATTTGTTTAAAATTTGTCTTGAGGGCGCCTGAATGGCTCAGCTGGTTGAGCATCCACCTTCGGCTCAGGTCATGATCTCACGGTTTGTGAGTTCAAGTCCCATGTTGGGCTCTGTGCTGACAGCTCAGAGCCTGGAGCCTGCTTTGGATTCTATGTCTCCCTTGCTCTCTGCCCCTCCCCTGCTTGCTCTCTCTCTATCTCTCTCAAAAATAAACATTAAAAAAATTTTTTTAAATAAAATTTCTCTTGAGATTTTTCCTTTAACCCATGTGTTGTTTAGGGACACATGGGTGGCTTAAGACTCTCTTCTGTGCCTCTCCCTCTGCCCCTCCCCAGCTCTTGCCCATGTACACACACACTCTCTCTCTCAAGAAAAGAGGCGTGTTGTTTAATTTACAAGTATTTTTGGATCTTCATGATTTCTGTCATTGATAGAGTTGGGTTATTATTTACCACATTGGCTACTGTTTTCTATTTGTTGTCCTCATTTTTCTTATTTTTGTCTGCCACTGTTTTTTGCTTTTTGTGATTATTGGGCATTTTATATTATCTGTTTTTTGCTTTTTGTGATTATTGGGCATTTTATATTATCTGTTTTTTTCTCTTTTTTTGGCTTATCTGTTATATTTCTTTTTTAGTGGTTGCCCTAAATTTGCAGTATATATTTACACCTAATCCTAGTCTGCTTTCAAATTACACTGACATCATAAGAAATATATATATATTTGTCTCTGTCCCCGGCTCCTGACAGCTCCTGAGTTTTCCTTTTAAACATGATACTGCCTTGTAGAGTGTGAGAATTTAGAACCAGGTAACCCTAACTGTCCACCACTTGGAGCATCGTGGAACAAGGCTCAGTTTGTGGAGCATGCACCTCTTAATCTCAGGGTCGTGAGTTCGAGTCCCATGCTAGCCATAGAGATTACTTAAAAATAAAATCTTTAAAAAAAAAGAAAGAATAAGAACAATGAAAGTGTTTATTTTCCCTTCCCTTATGTGTCTTCTCCAGTGCTCTTTGCGTTATGTAGATCCGAGGTTCTGACCTGTACTGTTTTCCTTCCTCTGAAGAACTTTCAACACGCCTCAAGGCAGGTCTGCTGCCAACAGAGCCCCTCATGTACGTGTCAGGCAGCACCTTCATAGCTCCCTCGTGTTTGAAGGCAACTCCAGTGGGTGCAGAATTCCAGGCTTTCTCTGTTGGTTTCTCTCAACACTTTCAATATTCGACTTACTCGTCTTGCTCATGTTCTTTTCTGAGAAGTCAGATGTAATTCTTTGTTCCTAGTAGGTCAGGTGTTTCTTCCTTCTGGTGGCAGCGGTGGCGGCGGCGGCGGCTGCTGCTGCTGCTGCTTCTTCTTCTTCTTAAATTTATTTTGAGAGAGAGGCAGAGAGAGCAAGCAGGAGACAGAGAAGGAAAGAGAAAGAATCTCAAGCAGGCTCTGCTCTATCAATGCAGAGCCTGACATGGGGCCCGAACCCACAAACTATGAGATCATGACCTGAGCTGAAACCAAGAAAGAGACGCTAAACTGACTGAGCCCCACCCCCCAGGAACCCCTCTCCTCCAACTGCTTTCAGGACTCTTGTTTGTCTTGGATTTTCTGTATTTTGACGATGATCTGTATGCCTGGGTGTGGTGTTCTCTGACTTCCTGGTCTGTGGTTTGGTGTCTGACATTAATTTGGGGGAATTCTCAGTCATTATTGTTTCAGATATTTTTGTGTCTTTCTCTCTTCCTCTTCCTCCTACCCTTCCCTTCACGTGGGTGTTATACCTTTCTTGTTGTCCCACAGTCCTTGGGCATCCTGTTTGTTTACAGCTTTGCTTGTTTGCTTGCGTTTCAGTTTTGGAGTTTCTGTTGCTATGTCCTCAAGCGTCGAGATTCTTTGCTCAGTGAGTCCAGTCTCCTAATGAGCCCATCATAGGGCTCCTTCCTGCCACACTGTTTTTATCTCCAGCTTTTCTCTTTGGGTCTCAGGATTTCCGCCTCTCTGCTTACACTGCCCATGTGTTCTTGCATGCCACCTACTTTATTCACGGAGCCCTTAGCGTATATTAACCACAGTTGTTTCAAATTCTACTCTGATAATTCCAACACCCCTGCCAGGTCTGAGTGTGGTTCTGATGCTGTGCTGTCTCTTCAAACTGTGTTTTTGCCTTTGTGTGTGCCTTGTGGTTTTTTCTTGACGGCTGGATGTGATGTCCCACGTCAAAGGAACTGCAGTCTCCCTCTGCTTCCCTGGCAGATCCTCTCAACCCCACAGCTGCTACCACTACAGCCCAGCCCGGCGGGGATGTGGGACCTGGGCTCCAACCTGGGGCTTCCTGCCTGGCTTCAGGGGGCACAGCAACCCCCCCAGGCCTGCTTTCCAAGCTTCTGAGAAAGCACCGGGTGGACAAGGCCTGCCGCAGTGCACCTGCACCTTCTCTGCGCAGGCTCCAGAGAGCCTCTGGCTGGAAGAGGGGAAGGGGGTGTCTTCCTCACTTGGGAAGTCAGCACAAGGCCTAGCAAGGCCACCCTGACTCCGCACCCCAGCATCTCATTCATAGCAGAGAGTAGCTGCTCTATGGCCAACTGACCTTATAGTAACCATGTGCACCTTTGAAAAGATTTATGGTTTTCAGTTACTGCTTTTAATAACACTTATTATATTAAAGTTATAATTAATGGTAAAAGAGAAGAAACTGCCATCAGTAGTTCTTGAGTGACGTAAGGAGGGGTGGGGAGGGGAAGGGAAGGGAGGGCCATGCTCTGTGCTGTCTGTCTTCAGTGGGGCCTGTGCCTCTGCTTCCGAGTCTCCCAGTGCATCTCAGGGTCATCCTGACCCTTTAGGGAACACAGGACGGCTGGCGTGGGCCGGAGCTGGGCACTCCTCTTGTCCTGGCCGGCTCAGCCCTGACGAAGCCCCAGCAGATCAGGCTGTGCTGAAGCAGTTTCCCCTGAGGGCAGGCCTGTGAAGAGCACAGCTTCTGGGGTATGTTACAAGGTTCCTGTCCCTCCTGCTGCTGGAGGCCCAAAGACATTTAGGGCATTTTTCTCGGGTATTTCCTGTGAGAGCCCAGCTGGGCTCATAGAGGTCAAGCTTACAAGACAATGGGGCCCCGGGTCTGAAGTCCTGTGCCGATGGTACCAGTGTGATGTGGGTGGCTGTGCGGGGTCCACCTTGGCAATGGGCCTCAGACAGTGTCTGCGCTCCCTTGTGGTAATACCTGCATTCCTGTTCCTAGGACCCCTCACTCTTGGACGGTCGGGTGACTCTCCTCCATGTTCCAGGGGGCATGGTGGTATCGAGGCAGGGAGACCAGGTGAGCAAAAGGCCATTGTCGGGGGGGAGTGGCCACCAGGGCTGCCCAGTGCTGTAGCCAGTGCTGGACAGGATGCAGGGTCTGTCGTCACTGTTCCTGAGGGCGCTCTTTCCCTTGGGCTTGTGGGGATGTCTGCAGCCATGTTGCGAATCACTGAGCCCGTCCTGTTTGTGCGGGTGGGTGCGTGTCCACACTCACAGACGCACGCGTGCGTGCATATGTGTGAGGGTCATTACTGAGCTCATAGTCAGGTGCAGAAGACATGCTTTTGTTTTCTCAATTCTCAAATCCAAATACAGATGAAAAATAAATTTTTTAAGTTTTTTTTTAAATGTTTGTTTATTTTTGAGAGAGTGCAAGCAAGCAGGGGAGGGGCAGAGAGAGAGGGAGACACAGAATCCGAAGCAGGCTCCAGGCTCCACGCTGTCAGCACAGAGCCCCACACGGGGCTCGAACTCACAAGCTGTGAGATCGTGACCTGAACCAAGGTCAGATGCTCAACTGACTGAGCCACCCAGGTGCCCCGAAAAATAAATTTTTTAAATAAATGAACCTAATTTTTGATTCTGAAGGCCTCATTCTCCTGGGCAGGCAGGGATCATCTCCACGGCATCTGCCCTCCTGTGAGCTCCTCTCTCCTATGCTGGTTGGTCCAGGTGTCCCTCTTTGTAGGAGTTGTGTCCTCTACGGCCTCTGTACCAGCGTGCTGGAAGGTGTTTTGTTTAGTCTGTTCTTAGAGCACGTTTGGTGAGACAGGTGTTTCTTGCTGGGAAAGCAGACAGAGCGTGGGCCCTTGACTCTTGTGCCCACATACCCCCTAGAGCGTCACTGCACGGACCCAGGTGACCTCAGCCGGCTGCTGAAGTCCCAGGGGCAGGACTTGGGGGAGAGAGCTCCCAGGCAGCATGAGCCTGTGCCCAGGAACAGTAACCCGAGACAGCACAGGCAGAGGAGAAGTGTGCGGTTCCTGGGCTGCCCTCTGGCCCCCCGCTGCACAGAATCCCCATGCTGCTGCCGTGCTGACTGCTTGGGCCCAGAGGTCTCCAGCTCACACCCCTTGTTTGGTCAGGATGTGAACATCCTCTTTGTGGTCTCGGGGCTGCTGCACGTGTACCAGCAGAAGATTGACAGTGAGGAGGACACCTGCCTGTTCGTGGTACGCCCAGGGGAGATGGTGGGCCAGCTGGCAGTGCTCACAGGAGAGCCCCTCATCTTCACCATCAAAGCCAACAGGGACTGCAGCTTTCTCTCCATCTCCAAGGCCCACTTCTACGAGTGAGTCCCCTCTGGGCCTTGACCTGCCACACAAGGCCAGGCCGGCCTGGTGGCTCCTGTGCGCGTGGCTGTTGTAGGACCCACACCAGGCACCTCTTGGGGCCCTGCCTCTAGCCCTGCTCACACCCAAGGAGACAGGAGTCCCAAGGAGAAAGGTGAGGTCAGTGGGATGAAGTAGCAGAAAGGGGGTGTTGCCTTGTGGGGTGGCTGCCATGCACCCTGCCTCTGGAAGCCCAGGAGAGCTTTGGCTCCGCTTCAGGAACATACTTAGTCCATGTCATCTGTAAGCTTGGATATAGACCCTTGTCCACCCCCTCAGCCTGCTGAGAGAGCCTGATCCCCACTGTGTGTGTGTGTCTATGTACGTGTGCTCACGGCGTGTGTTGTAGGCAGCTCCTGCCCTGCACACGTCGTCTGACTGATGTCCTAAGAGAGCCCATCCAACCCTGGGCCTTTATGTACCAAATTCACGTCTCCCACCAAACTTCCCTCTTGGCCCCGTGCCGGCCTGCTGTGCTGACACCCCTCTGTGGTGCCTCAGGGGCTTTCCTCAATCGTTGTCCAAAGCCGAACTGCAGGTTTCTCCCCAGTTCTCTTCTGTTCCCATTTTTGTCTTCTCTGTGACTCTATCTGCCCCTTGCTCGGGCCGAGTCCTGGAGTTGCCCCAGCCTGGCTGCAGCCCCTGAGCTAAAGCCTTCACAGTATAGGGGATGCCCTGCTTCTGCCCACACCCCCAGCAGCCTGTTTACACACCGTGACCAGGGAATTGGGTCTGTTGTGTTCCTACCGGTCAGAGCCTGCCAGTGACTCCATCACACCCAGGATCAACCCAGAGTGTTCCCAAGGCCCTGCAGGGCCGCTGCCCTCTGACCTCTCGGCCTCACCCTCACTCTTGTGCCCCCACTCAGCCCTTTTTCCACTCTGGTCTTCATGGCACATTGCATTCCATTGCTGGGGTGAGATGTCAGATGAGGTCGGTGCTCTGAGCACATCTGTGGGGTGATGGCAGCTGGCAGGGGCCTCCACGACTCTCCCAAAGCTGCCGGCCAGCCATGGGGTGTGCACAGGCCACATTGGAGAGGTAGCTTAGTTGTCGCTGAGCTCTGTCCCAGCCCTGGGCCTGTGTCCCTGTCACCTGCTATATGGCATCACCGTTTGAGTGTGGGCACAGGTCCTGCTAGCTCTCAAGTGCTGTGACCTGAGGGAAGGGTTGGGTATAGGCTGTGCTGGGGCAGGAGTGACTCTGGGCGGGCTTGGCAGGATCATGCGGAAGCAGCCGACCGTGGTCCTGGGCGTTGCGCACACCGTCGTCAAGCGGGTGTCGTCCTTCGTGCGGCAGATCGACTTCGCGCTGGACTGGATGGAGGTGGAGGCCGGGCGCGCAGTGTACAGGTGGGGCCCGCAGGTGTGCAGATCTGTCACCTGGAGTGTCTCCACTGGGAAGACCAACTCCTCTGGTTCTGCTTCCTGAGATCACAATGCCCATGGGCTTCGTGGCCCTCCTCCCTCAGTGTGCGAGCGCACGCACTCAGACACACACACACTTTTTCATGGGCATCTTTCCATATCAATGTATGCAAATGCACACCATCCTTGAAGACGGCTAGCAGAAGGGATGTTAGCACAGCCTTTGTGAAGGTGCTCGCGTGCCGAGTGTCTGGCCCCTTAGCTCCACACCACAGCAACAGCTGTATCCAGAGTTTCATACAGATACGGGCTGTCGCTATCTGGTTTTTATGGTATTGAAAATTAAAACTAACAACATTTTAAATATTTATGTATTTTTTAATGTATTCATTAAAGTTTATTTGAGAGGGAGAACATGAGCGGGGGAGGGACAGAGAGAGAGGGAAAGACAGAAACCTAAGCAGGCTCCGCACTCTCAGCACAGAGCCCGATGCAGGGACTCGAACTCAGGAATAGAACTGCAAGATCATGACCTGAGCTAAAATCAAGAGTCAGATGCTTAATCGACTGAGCTGCCCAATTACCCCAAATAATAATTTGCTTAAAAACTACAATAAGCCTTTGACACGTTAGCATATGTATTTTTAATGGATAATAACTATTTTCCAAAACAAATTCAGAAGATTTTTTTTTAATTAATTTATTTGCCATCTCAAATGGTAGAGGGCTTCCTGGCCTTGCCCCATCTGCTCCATCGGCCTCTGTCCCCACAGGCAGGGAGACAGGTCAGACTGCACCTACATTGTCCTCAGTGGCCGGCTGCGCTCTGTGATCCGCAAGGACGATGGCAAAAAGCGCCTGGCGGGGGAGTATGGCCGAGGAGACCTCATCGGTGTGGTAGGGCCAGACTCCCTGTCCCCACCAGGCCCTGCTCCAGGGTGACTCCTGGCCCCTTACCTGGGTGGGGAGGGGGCCCTCCAAGTGACCTCATGCGGGGGATGCCTTTCCTGGGGGCCGGCGTGCTCGCTCCCACCTGGGCTGCAGCACCAGGGCTTGGAGCAGTCACTTCCAAAGGTCTCCAGAGAGGACAGCTGGCCGGGCGGGGGTGGGAGCCCCTCTGAGACCCTTGTGTAGCCTGAGGCCCTGACTGAGGGATAGCTGCCTGGCCCCTTTGGCCTCCGGCAGGTTCCAGTGCTACTGGCCACAGGTTGGCCGGACAAGCCCCTTTTCCTCCCATTTCCCGCCTGTACACCATGCTCCAGGGCTGCCTCGTGCTCTGTCTCTGGTTGGGTTCAGAGTTTGGCTGGGTTGGCTGCACCTGGAGGGCGTGAGCAGCTCCCCAACTTCTCTTCCTCAGGTGGAGACGCTCACCCACCAGGCCAGGGCGACCACAGTGCATGCCGTTCGGGACTCAGAGCTGGCCAAGCTTCCAGCAGGAGCCCTGACATCCATCAAGCGCAGATACCCACAGGTAAGCGCTCCTGTTCCAGGCAGCCTCAGGGAAAGCAGGATGTCCAGACCATGAACTCGGGATTACTATACACTGGGCTGCGTCCTTCTGAGTACCAGAGTGGGTATAGATTGCAGTGACCTGGAGCAGGCAGGTTGCCCGTTTTCAAGGAAGTGTCAGTATGACCAGCACACGGGGATAAGGGCCTTGGGGCAGGTGGCTTGGGTGCTGCCAGGGGGTGGGAGGGGTACACGGGGACCCAGTGAGTGAAGCCCACCTGGTGCTTCCCACAAGACAAGTGATGTCACAGGTGATACTGAAAGCCAGTGAGGGGCCTCACGACAGGCTGGAACAGGCATGATGTAGGAGTGGTATTTGCAGTGGGGGCTTTCTTGCTGTGCTTCTTAGGAAAGGTGGCCTTGGACTTTGGAGAAGGCAGATACAGGCTTGGGCCAGTGGCCATCGGTCCAGGCAGCGGAAGGAGGGGGTCTGTTCTGCTCCTGGGGTTGATGGAATGGCTGGTTTTCTGGTATTTACCCCCCTGCTTTGAAGTAGTAAGTGAGCAGCGGGGGAAATGGGAGGGCCTCGGACCTCAGGGGTGTGGGGAAGGATTGACGCCGAGCTGCTGCCAGGGGAAGAGACGGCCTGCTCTTTCCTCATCAGTGCCGTGTGCGCGTTTCCTGCAGACGTGTCTGCTCTGGAACAGATGGGAAATCTCCAAGTTTATTTTACAAAGTTAATTTCATTTTAACACCAAAACTTGATAAAAATGCAGAAAACTTTCAATCATTTCTCTTAGTGCTACAAATACTCTAAATGTGAGTAAATCACTTATAAAAAATATGTATTTGATTAGAGTCTGTTTAAGGAATGTTAACCTGGTGTTGAGAAATTATTAAAGTGTAATTAATTATGGGAAAAAGTCGAAAGGAAGACTTTCCCTTATGATTATATCAAGGCTTTTGACAAAATTCAGCCACAGGTAGTAAACACTCTAAATAAAATAGAAGTGAAGAAACCCTTATTCCAGAACACCCAGGTCCAAAATAAGACAGGCCCCTCATCACCTGACAGAAAAGGTTGAAAAAAATGAAACAATTTGCCTAAGTTCAGAAAAGGAGTAAAAGTTGGATTTGCAGTGAACAGTTATCTTGTTCATGGAAAAATGGAGGGGCCGCAGAGTAGGAGAATTTACAAGGCAGGCTGGAGCAAGTGAGTTGAGACCAGCATCGCCAGATCAGGAACCGCGTGCATCTGAGGGGCCCATGCAGCCCAGGGCAGCCTCCTGATTCCAGCAGCTGGGAGCACCCAGGACATGGCCCTGCTGTGTTCCATGTGGGACAGGGCGAGTCTTTCCAACTGGAACCCAGGGACGAGATGTCTTTCTGCGAACAGTTTAGGTTGCCTTCCCTGAGGAAGCAGCTGGGGGGGCACCTGCCCATCAGGACCCTTGTGAGCACACGGAGCTGGCTGGGGGAGGAGCTGCACCCCCCGGTATGCTATCGTATTTCCGGCTCTGGTTAGATAGTTCGTAATCCTTTATCGTCATCTTTCATTTGGATGTGCGTGTTCCAGATTTGGTCCCTGGGGACCCCTCAGTCCTTCTGATGTGCCCTGTGCATTTCTGGCCCTTGATCACTTTGCTGGAGCTCCCAGGGTCTCCCCTTTCCATGCCAGCCCCTCGCTCTCCAGCAGCAAGAACATCTGCCCCTGTCTCGAGCTGTTTGTTTAGGAGTGTGTGCAGCTCCTCCCTTGAGGATCCCCCGCCACCGCACAGCGTTGCTCCACACCAGGCCGCTGCCCCCTCCCCCCACGTTCCCCCTGCACCTGCCAGACTGGGCAGGAGGATGCCACCCCTTCTTCCCTCCCTCAGCACTCTGCCAGCCCGTGGTCTGTGGGAGGACCTGGGCCCAAATCTGAGGGCCTTGATCTAAGCACCAGGAGACCCCAGTGAATGGCAGAATGGTGGTGGTGGTGACCAGGGCTAGTACATGTGCCACTGGCTGCCACATGATCACTGGGAGCAGCGGGGGGGCCGGGCCACTTCCTGTTCTGCAGGGCTGCTCCCTGGTAGGTCTAAAAAGACCCTCTGCTCACACCCACTGCCCTGGGGGCCCACAGACTTTCCCTGTGTGCAGCTCCCAGGAGCCGGTGGCCTGTCCTGATGCTTCTCCATCATACGCTGGCTGCTGCTGGGCTGACCACCACGTGCATGTTCTCCCACAGGCACTGGCCTTGCCTAGACTCCGGGCTTAATCGGTGCCCTCCAGCACAGGGGACCATTAGCCACTCGGCCCCATGGGCTGGCTGCTGCCAGCATGCCACCTGCAACATCTGTCCACTCTGCGTCTGTGCTTGGATTTCGTGTAAAGGAGTGTTTTCTGTCTGACTTCTGTTGCCCGGTGTGGTGTCTGAGGTCTGTGTCTTGTTGGCGTGTACTTTTGACTGCAAAGCAGCGTCCCACCGCCTGCCGCAGCCCACTCATCTGTCCTCTTGATGGACATTCAGTTGTTCCCAGCTTGGGGCTGTTCTGGAAATCTTTTCATGGTGCATGTTTCATTTCATGACATTGCCACGTCAGAAGATAGACATATGTTGGATGTGGTTGCCCATGTGGTTGTGCCAGTTCATGGCCCCAGCACCACACAGCCCGTCACTGGGCGTCAGCACTTGGTGGCTGCACTCATTCGCTCCATAGGAAATAGTGCTCGTTGTGCTGAGAATTTCCCTGACGGCCAGAGATGTCAAGTACCTTTTCATGTGTTCATGGGCTTATCTTGAACCTTTTTCACTTGATATGGAAACACTTTTTTTAAAACTAGCCTTATTGAAAATTATTATAAATTTGTAACTGTAATAATTATACCATGTGTATGTTTTTAACGGCTCTTTTAGAGATACAGATTCAAATATCAATGGATAAAATGCTACGTTTGGGATTGGCTTCAAACCTTTTCAGGTGTGTGTGTGAACTGTGGCTAGGTGATGGAGGGTGGGGTTTGCCCTTGTGTATTGGAAAATTTTCCCTAATAATGTGTGGTTTCTAAAATTAGCTCCAAGTAACAGTTTGATGCTAGATTACTTATATATAAACCAGACTCCTTTTTAGTTTCTGTTTTGGATCACTGCTCAAACTATTTTTTGTCTCACACCCTAAAATGTGGACATTTCACTTGCCTCTTGCATGGATCTTTGACTCCGGCAGCCTGGGGGCAAGAAGGGCTCTCTGAGTTGGTTTGTGGGGGCCGTTGGTTACTGGAGCCTAAGGTCTCAGCCAGCTTCCTCCAGGGGCAGCCCCAGAGTTCAGGGCTTTAGATGGTCAGGAAGTGAACCAGAGGCTGAGGCCTGGGGAGGCAGAGAACAGAAGACAGGCAGCATCCAAGTGACCTCATCAGTGTCTTCAGCTTGCTTTCTGATGTAATTTAGGTTTTACTGAAGCTGACAGCAGCTTCTCTTTACAAAGTGGCTGTTTACTGCATCTAGGAGCTACAGTGGTAGGCTTCCTGCACAGTGTAAATCCTAGCAATTAAAACATGTAACTTGATTTTTATACAAAAGTATTTAAGAGTAAATTGTGGATATCCTGGCATTCCAACCTTAAATACTTTGTCTACAACTCTGAACATTTAGCATTAATGTAGCCATGTAATACTTCCTGGATACGTTTAATACCCATCCTGTGTCCTGCCCAGGCCTGGCCCGCTCAGGAGCACATGGGGAGTCTTCGGCTCTGTGGAATTCCTTCCTGACCTACCTATGGGGATAGTCATGGCTTTCCCTGGTGCTCTTGTGCCCTGAAAGTAAAAGGAGACTCTGGGCCAGGCTCCAGGTCACAAGGCATGTGCCCCTCACACCTACTGCCCACAGTGGACTCTAAGAAGACACCCTATAGAGTTAGGTCCTACCTGCGGGTGACCAGCCACAACCACACTATCCACAGCCCACAGCCCAGAGGGGTTTACAGACATAGTGGTTTTGGAAATGTGGACCCAAGGTGCTTCACTTCTTGGTTTAAATGTGTGGTCTCCTTTCTTTCTCTGCCCCCAGGTTGTGACTCGGCTGATTCATCTCTTGGGCGAGAAGATTCTGGGCAGCCTTCAGCAGGGAACTGCTTCAGGTATGTCCTTGGGCCTGGCTCCTAGGAGCCCTGGCCTCCTCACTGGAGCCCTGCCCTCAGGGGATGGGGGAGGGAGAGGGGAGGAGGGGTGTGGTGCCCAGGGCGGGGCAGCTCTGAGCTGGTGGAGAGGGTGCTGGGCTTTGCTGATATGGGTACCAGCAGTGGGCAGCATGGGAGGGAAGCCCTGGGGCCTCCCCTGTTTTTTGGCCTCTGGATGGCACAGATCTGAACCCAGCAGTGGGGTGGGTACTTGCTGGAGTCTGGCCTGTCTGAGCAGGTGAAACAATTCTCTGATGCTGGGACTTTTCCTCCCAGCTTTATGTGTTCTCTTCTGGTTCTGATTCTAAGAATGTGCTCTTTTAAATATTCTCTGGATCCCCTGTCATGTTCAACAGCAACTGGTTCCTCCTCACTATTTTGGGACCGCCTGCTCCCGCCTTGGCCCGCAGCCCCTCTGCCAGAGCCCCCTCATCAGAGCCCTGCACCCACCTGGGCACCCCAGTGCCCTCCGGTCCTCAGCTTCCCGTTCCCACTTCACTTAAATCCCCTGACTCACCCCACACCTCCCTAGCTCTGTCTCCTGTGCCAGGACTGTGTCCCCCACACACAGTGACCTGGGCACAGTACTTCGTCTTTTGGAAGGACAGGGGTGCACGAATGTGCTGAGGGGGGACAGCAGAGCATGGTGAGGCCACCCGAATCCAGCACAGCTCATCTCCACCAACTGCATCTGCAAAGACCCTATTTCCAAATGTGGTCCCACTACGCGGTGGACACAGGAGGCATGTGTCTGTCCATCTCCCCTCCAAGCACCTGTATGGTTAGGTTTGAAGCAGGTCTCCTGCAGGAGGCACATAGTTGGGTCCTGTGTTTGTCACCCCTTCTGACAGCTTCTTTTTATTTGTGTATAGACCATCTGCCTTTAACACAATTACTCACGTTAGGGTTTATGCCTATCATTATTATTTGTTCTCTGCTCTCCCCTTTCATTTTGTTACTCTGATGCCTCCTTCCATCTTCTTTTGAGCTCCTTCAGCCTTTTTGAGTATTCCATAGAAACGGTCATGGTTCTGGCATGCGACCTCATACTGCACCTTCAGCAGTTGCTGTGGGATTGCAGTTCCCATCCCTTCCCGTCCAGTCTTCTAGCACCAACACCCTGTCCCTTTGGGTGGGCCCTAGGGGCCTTACCGCCGCTCCGGTCCCGTTACTCTCCCTTGTTCTGCTCACGTTGAAGCCCCTCAAATGGTGTCGTAATTTCGGCTTTCAGCCATCAAATATGATGTTGAAGCTCAAGAGGAGAATCGTCTACAATATGTCCCACTCTGTCACTCTTTATCCTGGTGTCCCTTCCCTTCTGTCTGAAGAAGCGCCGTTCATGATGGTCCTTTCAGGGCAGGTCTGCTGGCTGCGTACTCTCTTGGCCATCTTTCACCTTCATCCTGAAGGTTGGTTTGCTGGATGTGCTGACAGCCCCTGGGGGCTGTGCCGTCCTCCGGCCTCCACGGCTTCTGCTGCGAAGCCCAGGCATGACTTGCTCCCACATCTGTATCCCATCCTTTCTCTCTGGCTCAGTCTAAGACTGTCTTTGTCCTTAGTTTTTAGGGACCAAATGCTCATCTTCTTGAATGTACAGATTTGTATCTTTTACCAGACTCGGGATGTTTTCAGTCTTTGTTTCTTCGAATGTTCTTTCAGCTCTTTACTCTTTCTGCTCTTCCAGAAATCCGCGGACACAAACGCTGGACCTTTTGTTACTGTCCCGGGGGTCTCTTGGGCACTGTGGGTTTTTTTTCCTTCTTCCAGTGTTCAGACTGAATAGTTTCTTGTGATCGTTCCTCAAGGTCAATGGCTCTTTCCTCTGTCTTCCTGATTCTGCTTTTAAGCCCATCCAGAGAGTTTTTTATTTCAGTCATTATATTTCTGCATCTGTGTTACTAATCATGATTGCCATTTCTAGTTGGTTATGATCACTGCTTTATCGTCCTTGTCAAGTAATTCCCAATTCCATGATACGTTGTCATTTTTATCTGTTGGTGTTTGCAGGTGAGATTTTCCTGGCTTTTGGTATATCTGGTAATTTTGGAGTGTATCCTGTATTTTGGGCATGATGTCATGACGCTCTGGTTCTCATTTAAATCTTCTTTATAACAGACTGTCAGCATGCTTATGTTCGCAGAGCATGTCCTGGCCCTGACGGTTTGAATGTTAATTTAAATCTCCAGGCCTTTGCGCTGTCGCTGCGGTCTCCCCTACTCATGTGCTCCCCAGAACTGCTGTGGAGGCAGGCTGGCTGCCGTTCTGTACTCTATTCCGTTCTCAGAGCCTCTGCTGTGTGATTCTGGCTGGTTTTGTGCGTAGGCCACTTGGAGGTGAGCCCAGGACTTCACGCTAGGTTTAGAGATTCCTTCTCCATTCCTCTTCTCTTTCTGATTTCCCCACTCTAGTGGGCGTGCACCCCTACTTGCCAGTGCAGGGTGTGGAGAGTTGGGGGCCTCCAGCCCACTGTGTCTGCGGCCCCAGGCAGGTGTTTGCTTAGTGCCAGAGGCCCTGGGAAATATCCCTAGAGGCATCATCTGGCTGAGAGGGACAGATGGACCCTGCCTGGCTGGGGCTGGGGGGAGGGGCAGGGACACCGTGGCTTTGGTGGTGTTGGTTGCATTGGTGGAGTGGTTCCTAGGGGTCCAGGACCCAGTGGTCCTGCTCTCTGCACCCTCCTGAGCTTCCTTTTAACTGTCGGCAGCAGGCAGGTAGGGCGGCCTGCTCGTTTCCCTCTCAGCCAGAACCAGGACCTCCCATTGCCTCGGGCGGAGGCAGAGAAACCCACGCAAAGCTAGGGAGAAGGTCCCCTTTGGTTCTGCCTCAGACAAAGGATGCTGACGTCAGGGGTCGCTGGGAAAGAGGAGGGAGCTCTGGGTCGCTGATACAGAGGAGGGGGCTTCCCAGAGGAGAAGCTGCAAGGGAAACTGGTGCAAAGAGCCTTCTCTGCCACTCTGTGCAACCAGTGACCAGCTCACAGCCCTTTTGTTTCCCTGCCCCAGATTAGCTCTGAGCCGCCCCCTCTCTCTGCTGCGCTGCATCCCCTCACTCTGGCTTCTGGGTCAGGCTGTGCCGGGGCCCACACTCTACTGCTCAAGAACCGCCACTCCTCACCCAGGGCCAGATGAGCAGAGTCAGGAATGGACGCTGTCTTGGAGGAGCCGGGCCCTCTGGTGTGGCCAGCGCATATGCTTGGCTGCGCACTTCAGGGGTCGGGGTGTGGCCGCCAGCTGGCTGGGCCAGGCAAGCAGCACGGACCAGGCTGGGGCAGCCAGCAGTCAGGGAGCCAGGAAGAGAGCCCTAGGCGTGTCAGGCTGCGGGAGACCAGAGTCTGCCTAGGGTGTGGCTGGCAGGAGAGTGAGGCTGCCCACTTGTCACCTCCGTGAAAATAAGAGGTGCTGCTGGCCAAGTAGTTACTGTTGTTGGATATAAACTTCTAGAGACCCCCTGACTAATGACCTTGTGGGTCAACACATCTGCTGCCTCCTTCCCTGCTGCTGTGGGGGCCCCGGGGAGGCACGTCTGGAGGACAGAGCGTCCATGGCCTCAGGGACAGGAGGCTCTACCTGCTCTGGCTTGTCTCTCAGAGGCTCAGGCTGCTGCCCCTTCTCCACCCCCCCCACCAGTCATTCTTACCGCAGGAGGTGGGCCTCACCTGGCAGAGCATTTTGACTCTGGGACTCATGCTCTCTCCTGCGTGCTGCGCCCGTCCTCTCAGTCTCCCCTAAGGCTGGTGTGTGTGAGATGCAAGCCACTCGCCATGTGTTCTGGTACTCCAGCAGGAGAGGCAGGGTGGTCCTTGGGTGCGCAGGAGAAGCTCAGGTTGTGCAGGCCTGGAACAAACTCCAGGGCCCTTCCTCTCTCCCAGGCCCCCGTGCCCTGGTGCCTTCGAGAAACAATTAGAGATACCTCCAGACTGCCCAGGAGCCGCCCGGCTCCTCAGGCCTACTCACGATCCTGTGTTTTGCAGGTCACCAGTTTGGGCTACACACTGCAGGCAGCAAGTGGGACTCGGGGAACCCTGCCAGCAACCTCTCCACAGTGGCGGTCATGCCTGTGTCAGAGGACGTGCCCCTCACCGCCTTTGCCCTGGAGCTCAAGCATGCCCTCAGTGCCATTGGTGAGTCCTGCCCGAGGCCGGATCCCTGCCTGGGATCTGCTGGAGCCCTCCTCCTCTTGCCTTCTGTTTCCTTCTGCAAGTGCAGTTAGTTCATCCTCACAGCTAACCGTTAGGGGGATGGTCGGGAAAGGACGGGAGCGGAAGAGCATCCCTCAGGCGTCTCCTGTCTGTCTTGATGACAGGTGCTGCGTCATGGGAGCCTGTGTCACCCACCCCTTGCAGCTGCTCCTCCAGCACGGCTGGGGCCTCCCTGAGCGGAGGGGACAGTGTGGCTGCAGGAGCTGGCTCACAGCGTAGAAGATGCCCTCAGTTGGGGTCAGGGAGCTTAGGTAGTGTTTCCAGATTTCTGACAGCTGTTAAACTTTAGAATTCAAGAACAATGAGTTGAAATTCCTAAAAACTCTTAGGAATTCCGAAAACCATAAAGTGTCATGTATTCTTAGCGCTTTATTTATAAGTTTTTATATAATTGTGAGCGACCATAGTAATAGTAAATCAATTTTCTGTGATGCGATAATACTGAAAATTTCAGGGATTGTCTTTTTATTATTTTTTTAATTTTAATTTTATTTTTGAGAGAGAGAGGACAAGTGGAGGGGGGGGCGCAGAGAAAGAGGGGGACAGAGGATCTGAAGTGGGCTCTGAGCTGTCAGCACAGAGCCCAATACAGGGCTTGAACTCATGAACTGTGAGATCATGACCTGAGCCAAAGTTGGATGCTTAACCGACTGAGACACCCAGGCACCCAGGGGTTATCTTTAATGAATGACATGATAATAGATGCAGTGAGCATTAGATCACTGTCATGAAACAATGTGAGAAAGGTGTGTATTTTAATACCACGAGAAAATGCTCTTTACTTGATATAGACACTTGATAATAGAAAACATTAAATAAATACCAAATAAAGATGTCTAAAATTGGAAGATTCTACTATAAGTACTTGAAACTTATTCTGAAAACAAAATTCCAAAACACAGAAGGCATTCATTGCCCTGTCAAACTTGATCTTTGTTTTGTAACAAATTTTCCAGATATGGGGAATCCCATTCATCTCCAAGCTGGCATTGCACACTCAGTCCACAGGGCACACAGAGCGTCTCCAAGCTGTATGGCAGGGATGTATTGTTTTTCTAAAAGCTTATTCCCTTTCTAAAATAAACAAACAAAAAAAACCCTTTATTTTGTAATAATTACAGATTCCCAGGAAGTCGCAGAAATAGTAGAGAGGACCATGTACCATTCCCCCAGGTTATATAACTGTAGCAGCCCATCAGGACAAGGAAATGGACATTTGTGGGGTCTGTGAGCCTTCAGATGTCACTAGTTGTGACACTTGTGTGTGCACGGTACGTGTGCTCTGTGCCGCTGTGCCTCCCATATGTTCCCGTGGCCCCTCCAGGTACAGACACCCCCTCCCGCTGCCCCTCCAGGTACAGAGCCCCCTCCCGATGGCCCTACCCAGCTCTGTTCTGGCAGCTTCTGTCATCTCATCATTCTGAGAGTATCATAAAAATGGAGTCATAACGTGGATGATCTCTGGACGCTGGCTTTCTAGGCTCAGATGATGCCACTTCTCAGTAGTTTGTTCCTTTCACTGTGGAGGAATAGCCTGGACATACTTGGTTTCTTCACCTGTTGAAGGATATTTGGGTTTCTTCTGGTTTGGGGGTTTTGCGAATAAAGCTCTGTGACCTTTTGGGTCAAGGATTTTGTGTGCTCCTAAGTTTTGATTTCTCTGGAAAGACGTCTAGGCGTGTGGTGAGTGTGGTCGATGTATGTGCAGTCCTCAAGGGCTGCTGACCCTTCTAGAAGGCTGCTCCTCCTTGTCCTTGCCAGCCCTGGGAGCCGCCGCTGGTTTTTATTTCCACTGCTCTGATGGGTGGGTAGTGAGAGCACGTCACGGTTTCCCCTTGGTTTCTCTAGTGGTTCACCACCCTCAGTGTCTCTTCGTATGCTTCCTTACCATCCATGTGTCCTCTCTGCTCAAGTATCTGTTCATAACTTCTTATCTTTTGCTCCTTTTCTGAGTAAGTTGTTTGTTTTCTTACTGTTGAGTTTTGAGAATTCTTTTTAATGTTTATTTTTGAGAGAGAGACAGAGACAGAGGGCAAGCAGGGGAGGGGCAGAAAGAGAGGGAGACACAGAATCTGAAGCAGGCTCCAGACTCTGAGCTGTCAGCACAAAGCCCGACGCAGGGCTCGAACTTGTGAACTACATCATGCCCTGAGCCGAAGTTGGACACTTACCCACTGAGCCACCCAAGCACCCCAAGTTTTGAGAGTTCTTTATGTACTCCAGATATGGGTCCTTTGCTGGGTCTGTGGTTTGCAGACGTGCTGCTCCCTCCTCTGCTGCCTTCTCCGCTTTCATGGACAGAATTGTCAATTTTGATGAAGTCCAGTTTATCAATGTTTTTCTTTTATGGACTATGCTTTCAGTATCATTTCTAAAAACTCTGCACCTAGCCCTAGGGCCTAGATTTTCTCCTTTGTCTTTTCAAAAGGCTTGAAGTTGGGGCACCTCAGTGGCTCAGTCAGTTAAGCGTCTGAATTAATCTTGGCTCAGGTCATGCATGATCTCATGATCTCCTGGTTTGTGGGTTTGAGCCCCGCATCTGTGGAGCCTGCTTGGGATTCTCTCTCTCTCTCTCTCTCTCTCTCTCTCTCTCTCTCTCTCTGTCTCTCTCTGCTTCTATCCTGCTCGTGCTTTCTGTCTCTCAAAAATAAATAAATCAACTTTAAAAAAACCAAAAGGCTTACAAAAGTTTTACATCTAAATTTGCGATCTGTTTTGGAGTTAATTTTTATAAAAGGTGTGAAGTTTAGGTAGAGGTTTATTTTTTTTTTTTATGGATATCCAATCGCCCCTACCATCATTTGTTGAAAAACCACCCTTCTTCCATTGAGTGGTCTTAGCACCCTGCTGAAAATCATTTTATCTATGTGAGGGTTTGTTTCTGGGCCATTCTGTCTTCAACCAGCACTGCGCTGTGTTGATTACTGCTGCTTTGTAGTAGGTTTTGAAGTCAGGAGTGTGCTTTGTTCTTTTTTTATTTTTCTTTTGAGAGAGAGAGAGGGCGCAAGTGAGCAAGGGGCAGAGAGAGGGAGAAAGAAAGCAAGTGAGTGAGGGAGAGAGAGAGAGGGAGAGAGAGAGAGAAGTGGGGCTCGAGCTCACTCGATGTGAGATTCAAATTCAGGAACTATGAAATCATGATCTGAGCGAAGTCTGATGCTTAATACCTGAGCCACCCAGGTGTCCTCCAGCTTTGTTCTTTTGCAGGATTGTTTTGGCTGTTCAGGGTCCCTTGAGATCCGTATAAATTTCAGAATGTTCGTTTCTGTCTCTGTGAGAAACTCGGGATTCTGACAGGGACTGCACCGAATCTGTGGCTCACTCCGAGCGGTGCTGGCGTTGTAAGTGTTCACTCCTCCAACCCATGGACACAGCACATGCTCCCACGTTCTTAAGTCAGCTCTTTACTCTCTTTCAGCAATGTCTTGTGGTTTTCAGTGTACGAGTCTTTCGTGTCCTTGGTTAAATTTTCCTAATATTTTACTTTTCTGATGCTGTGTAAATGGAATTTTTTTCTTAACCTCTGTCATTGTACAGGAAGAGAACTGACTTTTGTGTGTTGTTTTTGTGTCCCGCGGCTTCTCTTAGTTGTAACGGATTTGGGTGGACTTTTTAGGGTGTTTCTACATACAAGATTATATGGTCTGCAAGCTCAAGTAACGTTACTTCTTCGTTTCCAATTTTGATGCCTTTTATGTCGCTTTTTCTCGGCTAACTGCTCTGGCTGGGACTTCCAGCATGAGGATAAATAGAAGCGGTGAGAGCAGTCGCTCTTCCTCGTTCCTTATCTTAGGGGAGAGCTTTCAGTCTCATGCCACTGGTGTGATGTCAGCTCAGGTTCGTGTGTATGGCCTTTAATATACTTAGGAAGTGTCTTTCCATTAATAGCTGTTTTTTATTTTTTTAAGGTTTTACTTTTGAGTAATTTCTACACGCACCGTGGGGCTTGAACTCACAACCCCGAGATCAAGAGTCGCGCACTCCACCAACAGAGCCAGCCGCGCACCCCTGCTTCTTTTTATTTCTGTAAAATCAATAATGTCCCCCTGCTGTCATTTCTGATTTCAGTGATTTGAGTCTTCTCTCTTTTCCCCTTTGTTCATCTATTCATCTAGCTGAAGATTTGTCAATTTTGTTGATTCTTTCAAAAAAAGACTTTTGGTTTCATTGATTTTCTCTATTGTTTTTCTGTTCTCCATTTTATTTATCTCTGTTCTGATCTCTTATTTCATTCCTCTGTCTGCTCTAGGTTTAGTTGGTGCTCTCCCAAGGTATGATGTTAGGTCCTTGATCTGTGCGTTTGCACATGTATAGTCCTGGGTCCCTCTTCTCACCCGGTGAGCTGCTCCTTGAGTCTGGAATGTTGTGTTTGTGTTTTCACTAGTTCCAGGGTGTTTTTCTAATCTCCTCTGCAGTTTCTTCTGGGGTAGTTCAGGAGTGTTTTCTAATCTCCACATATCTGCGACTCTTCTGGTTCTCCTGTTACTAATTTCTACTTTCGTACCATTGTGACTAGAAATAATACTTGTAGGATTTCAGTCTTAAAGTTTATTAAGACTTGTTTTGTGGCCTCACAGACAGTGTTTCCTACAGAATGTTGTGGAGTTTTTTTGTTGTTACTGTTGTTTAAGTAAGCTCCGTGCCCATCATGAGGCTCGAATTTACGATCCTGAGGTCAAGAGTCGCACAATCCACTGACTGGGCCAGCCAGGCGCCTGTGGTTAAAGTCCCGGAAAATGTCTGCATGCACTTGGGAAGGTGTGTGGTCTGTTCTTCTGGATGGTTAGTTTAGCTTCTGTGCACTTTGATGAGTATGCAGTGGTGTTTCGTTATGGCTTTAATTTGTATTTCCCAGTGACTAAGCAGTTTGGCCACGGGGGCACCCTCTTCCGTAAGTGTCCATCAAGTCACCCAGTATCTTTATTGGGTTGCCATCTTTTCCTTGTTGATGAGTATATTTTTTGTGTAGTGTCAATACGGTTCCTTTTTTGGATGCTAATACTGCAGGTATCTTTCCCTCTCTGTGGCTTGCTTTTTTATTCGTTTAATGATGTCTTTTGACAAACAGAAGTTCTTAATTCTAATGCAGACCAGTTTACCAAATTTTTTCTTTTTAAAAAATTTTTTCAATGTTTATTTATTTTTGAGAGAGAGAGAAAGAAAGAGAGAGTGGGGAAGGGGCAGAGAGAGAAGGAGACACAGAATCTGAAGCAGGCTCCAGGCTCCGAGTTGTCAGCACAGAGCCCGATGCAGGGCTCGAACCCACAAACCGTGAGATCATGACCTGAGCCAAAGTTGAATGCTTAACTGACTGAGCCACCCAGGCGCCCCCAAATTTTTTCTAATATTGTTACGGTTTTTTATTTTACCGAAGGAATTTCATCCTGTCCGCAAATCATGAAGATGTTCTTCTAAACACTTCGTGGTTTTACCTTTCCTTTTCAGTCCACAATCTATTTGGGATTGGTTTGGGTTATAATTTAAGGAGGTAGAAGTCAAGATTCACTTTGTCTGTAGGGCTCTTCAGCGACCCAGAACCCTCCTTTAGAGAGACTGAACTTGGCCCACTGCCGTGCTGACACCTTTGCCGAAAGTCAGGTGCCCAGGCTGTGGAGGCTGCATTCTCTTCTGAAGGAAGATTCTAGGCTGATGGCCATTTTCTTCCAGCACTTGGAGGTGTTGTTCCATTTCCTCAGCTTCCAGTGTTTGGGAAAGAGGCTGTCCAGCAGCCAGGCCAGTAGTGACTGTCCAGGCCAGAGTGGGAGCAGCAGCCTGGTTGGATGTCCACTTCAGCTACGCCCCACAGAGCCACAGACTCGGGTGCGAGTGAGCCACCCTGTTTCTCCCCCCTTCCCCGAACTGCCTACTGCCTGGCCATAAGCAGACCCCTCCCAGGGACGGGGTTGGTCACCACACTCCTGACTGGCCATAGCCGTAGCCTGCGCCACGGGAGCCCAGACACCCCCTTTGCTAGCTCCACACTTCCCTGAGGGCCCCCTCAGAGCCCCCTGAGTCCAGGCAGGTGTGTCTACAAGGACACGTGCACCAGTGGGCAGGCAGAGCACAGCCTGGCGTCCCTGGAGGGCCTCAGGGCTGGACTCCTCAGTGTTCCTGCAGCCAGACACAACCTGCGCGTCCCATCGCGTCCTGCCTATCCAGGAGGTGGTCAGGACGTGTCGCTGCAGTGCACAGCAGGGCCCACCCTTGCAGGCACATGATGCAGCCCAGCCCCAAGAGGTCTCCCTCCCTCTGTTAGGCCTGTGCAAGTAACCCACTAGAACTGGTAGCAGGAGTGCAGGCCCCCTACTTGACCTGCCCCCCTCACCCCAAGCCCCTGAGAGGAGGAGCCTCCCTACACCAGCAAGCTTCTGTCACTTAAGTCCGAGCTGTCCATGCGTGCCCACAGTCACACCAGATAGCCACATCTCAGCAGGGACACCGTCATCGTCAGACACACCTCGTTTTGGGTGCCTCTGGGAGAGCAGATGCTGCCAGTTGAAGTATGATGCTGTGATTTCTTAGCTCTCACCTTGTAACTGTCTGCTCTGGGAGAGCTCCGAACAAGCACAGGAATGAGAAGAAAGCCCTCAAGACTCCTGGGTCTTCTCCAGCCCCGGGTGATGCGTGCTCATCTGCATCTCCCAGTGCACATGAGCCCCTGGTGACCTTTCTGCAGATCCCGATGCTGGCCCTCCTGGTTGGGCAGGTGCCTACACCTGTGTCTGTGTAGACATCATGGATGAAAGATGCATGCTGATTTCAGAGACACAAAATGTGAAAAGATCTGCATCTCCACATGGGTGAATACACCACCACACCATACTGGAATCCAGCCAGCCTCACTCATGTGGATTTGGGAAATTATACTATCTTGCATTTTATAAGCTGTGCTTACCCTGCCCCCAACACACACGCACACACACACACGCACACACGCACACACAGTGTCAGTGTTGCAGAGATAGACTCTTTCCTGTGCAAGGAAGGAGAGTGAGGTTCAGAGAGCCCCGCACTACCATCTGCTGAACTCTTGAGCTGGCACAGCCCTCCCAGCTCCTGTGCTCAGCACCCACTCCTGCACAGGGTGGACTCCGCTGTCCAAAGGGTCTCCTCTGTGGGCAGAGGGAATGGTGGCCTCAGGCCATAGGCACTTCCTCTTTGAAAGAAGAAAGGCTTCTCATTGTTTTCAAAAAGAGCAGACCTCTAGGGAAGGAGTGGGCTGCCAAGACAGCTTTCTGTAGTTTGTGTGTGTGTTTTCAGGCCCCGTCCTACTGCTGACCAGTGACAACATCAAACAGCGCCTTGGCTCTGCTGCTCTGGACAGGTACACCAGCCTCTGTGTGGGAAACAGCCTGGCCGACCCTAGCTTCTTGCTCGCAGCAGGTCCAAGCACAGCCTGGCATCTGCATCCCGCATGTCCCCTGGTGCTTGTGCCCCTCATGTCTGCAACCCCTGTGTCTGCACACTCCCATGTCCACACGTGCTCTGGCGTCTGCGCCCCACCGTATCCGTGCCTTCCAGTGTCCACGAGTACCGTCTGTCGGGCTGGCTGGGGCAGCAGGAGGACATTCACCGGATCGTGCTCTACCAGGCGGACAGCACGCTCACACCGTGGACCCAGCGCTGCATCCGGCAAGCTGACTGCATCCTCATCGTGGGCCTGGGGGAGCAGGAGCCCACTGTGGGCGAGGTAACTGGGCAGAGCTGTCGGAGGACGGAGCCTTTGTGGATGGAGGGTGGCAGGGATGGGGGTGGTGGAGGTAGGGCTGCAGGCTGGCCCGGTTCTGGTCAGGAGCCACTCTCCTCACAGCCCTGTTTCTCCGTCTTTTCCTTTGAACGAAATATTTCAAGAACCCAGGAAAAGACATAATAAAAGCCGACACCCATATAGCTTCTCTGCATGATTTGAAAACGTTTTGCTGTGTTCACCTGTGGCGGTGGTTTTAGCACAAAGTAGGCAGGCGCCCTGAAGTGGCCCCCAGGTGGCCTCTTATGAAGTTGAGTCTCCTGAGTTTTACTATGAGCGTATACAGCACAACTTTACAGATCTACATCTGATATAAATAGTGCCCTATTTTATATCACTGTGAAATGTCCTTTTTCCCTCCACACTTAGGTGTTTAAGGTTTATCCATATTGTTTCACTCAGTTCCATGGCTGTTTAGTTTCCTATTTGTGAGTACCCCACCATCTGTCTGTTCTCAGCTGTGAAGTTACGTTGTCAGCCCACTTTGTTTCCAGCTTCAAGTGTATGAAGTGTAGGCTTGCCTTCCCTTTAGCCCACATTCCCCATCTCCTTCCTCTCTGATCCTGGGGCAGCTAAAAATTACCCATCTCTAAAGTGGGCTCCTCTTCTGCAGGGAGAGGTGCAGGGAGTGTTTGCAGATACATCATTTGAGAAGGTCGCAGTGTGTGCACATGCGGAGGTGTTAGGGAAGCAGACGGGGGGGAGGGGTGGGGGAGGAGATGGTCCCTCCCTTCCTGTACACCCCACAGCTTCCTGTGGTCACTCTTACCTAGCTCCGCATGCATCAGGCACATGGCCAGGCAGACCCCTGGGTCACAGCTTCGACAGCCGAAGGGCAGCGCACACCACAGCTGAGCTGGCTCACAGAACCAGGGTGCTGCCTGCCAAGGCCCTGCCCTTGACCTTCCTGCCGGTGTGCGGAGGCATCCAGAGCGGGGCCTCTGTCCCACCGAGGACTCAGGCTCCGCTCTCCTGCAGCTGGAGCGGATGCTGGAGAGCACAGCCATGCGTGCCCAGAAGCAGCTGGTCCTGCTGCACAGGGAGGAAGGGCCGGCACCGTCCCGCACCGTGGAGTGGCTGAACATGCGCAGCTGGTGCTCCGGCCACCTGCACCTGTGCTGCCCGCGCCGCGTCTTCTCCCGGAGAAGCCTGCCCAAGCTGGTGAGGCCTGTGTGCTGGGCCGGACTGACGGCAACTCCTGGCCTCCAGAACACAGCCTCCTGACTTGTTTGTGATGGCGAAGCTCATTTCCTTCTTGATCCCTCTCTGAGTCTCTGTAGTCTGAGGTTGCAGGGGTGCTGATAAGGGCGGCTTGCTTCCCTGTCAGCTCACGTTTGCTTGAGCTTGAGCTTTGGGAGCAGTACCTGGGAGTTTGTTGATGTAGCCCCCGTCCATCAGCAGGTGTCCGTCTTTGGGGTCGCAGAGGGGAGGCATGTAGCCTGACAGAGACAGGCTGGCACGCACGTACCTCCAGAGGGAGCCTGGGAGAGAGTTGGGGGGCCGGGGGAGAGGTCACCAGAACCTGCCAAGGGGTAGGAGGGGAGCCTCTTCAGCCCTGGGGGCTTTAGGGGGCTGGGATTCCCAGAGGCTACCCACATGCCACAGCCTACCTGGCCCCACAGCTCAGTGAACAGCGTCCTGATAGCGGCCTCTGTGCCTGGCCACCTGGTGGCTGGCAGGGTCTTAGCTGGGGTTTGGGCTTGGTATCCCTTTGGGGACAGCCCTCCGGGGGCTCTGTGGTCTCCTGCTGGGCCCATGGGTGTGTAGCCATCTGCCCACACTGCCCCCTCACCCATGTGCCCTGTGAAGGCCTCCTCCCAGGCGCACCTAGGCATCAAGGACAGACCCTGCTGTGTCCTGGAGAGGGCTTTGGGTCAGGAGGAGAGGGGACCACCCCAGTCAGGTCACAGTGTGTAGAACTTGGCCCAACCCTCCCCGTCTGCCGGCCCCTCTCCCAGGTGGAGATGTACCAGCGAGTGTTCCAGAGGCCTCCAGATCGGCACTCAGACTTCTCCCGCCTGGCTCGGGTGCTGACCGGCAACGCCATCGCCCTGGTGCTTGGGGGCGGGGGAGCGAGGTGAGTCCCCACCCCGCCCCACCCGCAGCTGCGTGTCTGTGTGTGCGTGCGCACACTGATACTGACCAAGAGGCCTCTGAGCTGGCCCCAGGAGCAGTCCCCATAGATAGGCCCAGCGCGTGGCCAAGCATGTTTCAGCACCTGGGTGCTTCCCATAGGCTCTCCCAGGTTGTGACGTTTGCCAGTGCAGTGGATTTGTTCTGATTGTCTTTGCTAGAAGTGTCTGCCTGTCTGTTAGCCATTTGAACCTCCTCTGAAAACTCTGTTCTTGTTCTTTGCCAGTCTTTCCGTTGGGGTGCGGGTGAGTTTCTTTCCGTTTTAATACATACTTTATAGAGTAATGTCCTGATCTGCTTGCAAACATAGCACAGCGTTCTTCAGTTCTGTGGGTTGATGAATTCCTTATAGGACTTGTAACCCAAATAACTGCTACCCTGTGTTTGTCACTGTGGCACTTGCCTCCTCCCTCCTGAACTTAAAGAGGCGTATACACCTGGGACAGACGTGGAGCCCCGGGACACGGTGAGGAGGTGTGAGCAGTGCCTCACACCTGTGCTGGGTCCTAGGCTAGGGGTGCCCTGTGGGGCAGAGTCCCTCATGCCCCACCCCACCCCCTGCTCTGGCCAAATGAGGTGCGCAGGGTCTGCTGATCACTACGCACACACCCCACCCCCCAGCCCTGCTGGTGCTGCTGGCCCCTCTCCCGCAGGCCCTGGAGAAGGTGCCTGGTTAGTACCTCCTAGTCCCGAGGACATCCCTTTCAAAGTGAGCTGGAGGAGGGAGGGGCCCGGAAGCACTGAAACCCCCTAGGAGTGCCGTGGGGGGCTGGGGACTCTCCAAGGTGTCTCCTGCCTATGGAGCCAGACCTGTGCTCACATCTGGCGAATTACAGTCAGAGATGCTGTCCAGTCTCAAGGCCAGGGAGGAACCAGACTCTCTTCTCTAGAAAAGATAGGGATAATGCAAAGGAGCAGTCCAAGCCCCCTGTCTGCACTTCCCACCTGGAAACCTCTGAGGCTTGGCATCTGGCCTGAGGCCCTTCCTGACAGGAGAGTGAGTGGACACACAGCCCCCAGCCCTGCTCACCCCGTGCTTCCTCATCCCAGCACGGGCAGTGCCGCTTCGCTCCAGGGCGTCCTGCTCACCCCCAGACTTGGCCTGGCCTGGGTGATGCGGCATGAGCAGTGTGCTCATTTGTCTTAGGTGATCCGAGCATCCTCTAGTGCCATGCTTTCACTTGAAAGCTGAGCCAGCGAGCCTAGAAAACCAGGTGATTTATCTAACATTGCCTGATGGAGGGCAAGACCCAGGCTACTTCCTGTGGGACTAGGACAGTGAGGTGGCCCAGAGCTGACCCAGACTTGGACCTGGTTTATAGGCCAGGGTGATGTGATCAATAGTATTTAAAAAAAAATTTTTTTAGAAGTTTATTTATTTCGAGAGAGTGAGCACACACCTGTGCATGGGAGCAGGGAAGGGACAGAGAGAGAATCCCAAGCAGGCTCTGCACCGTCATTGCAGAGCCCGACGTGGGGCTCAATTCCATGAACTGTGAGCTCGTGACCTGAGCTGAAAAACCAAGATCCAGAAGCTTGACCGACTGAGCCACCCAGGCACCACGAAATTTCGTTTCGCATTTTCAACAAAAATTTAGTTTTAGTCAAAATAATACTTAGTTTTTAGCCATGTGGCTATTGCCTGAGGCCATCCTCTGCCGGCTCACCTGGGTACCAAACCCAGAGACATCCCAGAGAAAATCACTTGGAGCATCGTCAGCTCTCTGCTCATCTGCATTTCTCAACAGCATAGCTGTTCTGTTCTTTCAGTTTTAGATTATTGAGCTCCTAACCCAGCCCCCCCATACACACAGTTTATCTTTCCTTCCTTTATTCATCTGTCTGTCATCTGCCATCCATCTGTCTGCCTATCCACCCATCCATCACCTGTCTTCTGTCTGGGTCCCTCCTAACCACTCTGTTCCCAGTGTGGTTCCCAGGCTGGTCAAGCTAGTTGCCACCATTTCTGTTACTATGACAGTGGTGTTTATTCAGGGCTCAGTCACACCACATTGCATAGTACAGCTGTATTTCCTTCATTGGAGTTAATAATTGTTGCAATTGCCACTTGCTGTTTCCTGGATGTCATTAATTGGCACCTAGACACTGCCCCAGAGCATCAGCCTCCTATCAGCGTGCTCGCCATGTCAGATGGCCTCTGCTTCACTATGTGTGGGAGCCACCCCCTCCAGGTCTCCTGGTGCCTCTGGGCTCTGCCCACATGTTGTCTTGGAGTTTCCCTTCCCTGTTATCCTGGGAACTTATTGGTCTCTCTCCCATGTTCAACTCTATTTCCTGGATCCCATGCCATTCCTCTTTCTTGACGTATCCCTTATTTGGGTGGCGTTCATACTCTAGACATTTCCTCAAGAGAAGACGTTTGTGAAGTAAAAGTTTTAAGACCCTGTGTAGCAGAAAATGTCCTTGATGACAGTCTGGGTGTGGAATCCAACATGGAAGTAATTTTCCCTGAGTATTTCTAAGGGGGTGCTGCCATTGTCTTTCTAGCTTCCAGTATTGCTGTTGAGATGTCCAATCCCACTTTATTTGTGAGGTCTGTTTCACCTCTGCAAACTGCGGGGGAGCCTTTTCATTCCTGTCCTTGAAAGGACTTGGTGTGCCTTGGTGGCAGTGTGTTCATCCACTGGGCTGGGTGGGCTCCAGCAGGCCCTTCCAGATTTGGAAATCGTGAACTTCAACTCTGGGGCATGTTTTGTGATGTCCCCCCACTCTGTCCTCTCTTCCTGGAACTCCTGATGGTCGGAAGTCAGGTCTTTCCTCTCCCTCGTTTTCTGTCCCTGTCTTTTTGTTCTACTTTTAGGTGGTTTTTCTCTAATGGATCTTCTAAGTGATCTTTTCTGCTAAAATATTTCTAATGTCTGAGTGCTTTTTTCATAGTTTTCTCTCCTTCTTCTACTAGTGGAATAGTGAATTTCTCTGAGAATATTAATGCAGGTGTTTCATTGGCTTCCTTAGCTTTTCTGTTTGTGCTGGCTTGTGTCTGGCTTTGCTCACTTGGCCCAGTGTGTGAGATTGTCTGTGTGCTCCAGGCCACATCAGCAGCACTGCTAAGCGTATTCTGTTGTCTGCCATGCTTTGCTGACCTTGTTCCTCCTGTTGATGGACACTTGAGTTATGATGGAGAAAACAGCTATAACTGTTCTTGTACAAATCTTTTTGTGTGTGTATGTTCTTTCCTCTTGGGCAAATACCTAGGAGTGGAGCTACTTGGTCGTGGGGGACATTGTGCCGTTTTACAGCCCCACCAACAGTGTTTGAAGTTCAGGTTCCCACATTTTTGCCAACCCTTGGTATCATCCTTATTTTGAATTGTTCTAATGGGTGTGTGAGGGCATCTGGTGATCTCCCTGGGGACGAATGAGGTCGTGTGCTCGCTGGCCCTTTGTGTATCTCATTTTGTAAAGTAGCATTTACATTCTTTACTCATGTTTAACTGGTGGTTTGTCTTTCGTTATTGATTCAGAGGCATTATTTATATAGTCTGAATACAAGTCTTTTGCCAGATAATATTTATTGCTAACTCTGTCCCTCAATGTTTGACCTCTAGTTTTCTCAATAGTATTTTTTGATGAACAGTTTTTAATTTTTATGAAGCGCAATTTTGCATTTTTTATGGTTACTGCTTCTGGTCTGCTGGTCTTCTGAGAGTTCTTGTCTATCCTAAGGTCACAAAGGTATTCTGCCTTCTTCTAGAAGCTCTGTGACTCCAGCTTGTGCATTCAGGCCTGTGACCCACCTGACGTTTCTAGTGCCAGTCGAGGCTCTGTTCTACTCATATGGCCATCCTGCTGGGCCAGCACCTTTGGTTGCAGAACGCCCCTCCCCTGTGGCTGCTGTGTCCCCCCAGAGTGTGTGGGCCCTGTCATGTCTGTCCTTCATGACACCATCACACTGTCCTGACTGCCATAGCTTTATGGTAAATCTTAACATCAGACACTGCAAATTCTTGAGTTCTGGTTTTTCAAAATTGTTTTTGGCTCTTCTAGGTCCTTTGCATTTCCATATACATTTTTAGAATCAGCTAAGTATTTTATGGGATTTTTTTTCCTGTTGTAAATTGCTTTCAAGTTTCACTTTCAAGGTGTTTGTTGCCAGTATATAGAAATACAACTGTTATTTGTAAATTGATGCTCTGTATTTTATAGCCATGCTAAATTCACTTATTCTAATGACTTTTTTATTTTTATTTTTGCATTTCCTATATACACAGTTATATCTTCTGAGAATAAACCCAGTTTTTATCTTTCTTTCCAAAATACGTGTATGTCTTTTGTTTCTTCTTCTTGCTTTGTTGCCCCAGTTAGACCTTCCAGCACCATGTCGAGTGGAAGTGGGGCGCACATGCCTTGTCCTGTCGCCCAGGGGAGGGAGAGCACTCACTGTCATCGGTGAGTATGATCTCAGCTGTGGTGTCTGTGGTGCCCTTTGTCAGATCGAGGAAGTGCCCTTCTTTTCTTAGTTTGCTGAGTGTATATCAGGGATGGTTGTTTTTGTGTATCTGTTGAGATGATCATGTAATTTTTCTCCTTTATTCTGTTAATGTGGTAAATTACATTGATTTTTAAATAAAAACTGATATTGTGTTCTGAGGATACATCCGTTGGCCCATGACATGTTGCTCGTTGCTGGTCTCCCGTGAGGTTGAATCAGTGTGAGGTTGGATTGCACATAGATTTGCTTGCAGGCTTCAGAGTTGAGCTGGGAACTGCCTCTTCTCCAGAAAGTTTGATGTGAAATTTGTGTTACTCCTCCTTACACGTTCAGTAGCATTCACTGGTAAAACCATCTGGACATACAGTCTCCTTTGTGAAGATTTAAAAATGAAAGGTTCGGTTATATTAATGGTTATAGTACAATTCAGATTCTCTTCTGTCAGGTTTGGCACATTACGTTGTTCTAGGAATATGTCCATTTTAGCTGAATTTTCCTACTTATGCATGAGGTTCACACCTACTTCTCACTTGTACAACTGGAGCATCTCTGCAGATGCGCCCTTTCTCACTCCTCACCCCCCCCTTTCCTTTTCTCGCAGGAGGGGCCAGAGGTTGGTCCTTTCCGAGCACCATTTTTTAGCTTTGTTGGGCCTCTCTACTGAGTATTTTTTTGTGGTTCATTAATTTCTTCTCTTATCTTTATTATTTCCATAATTTGACTTGTTTGATTTAAACTGTTCTTTTTTTCCTGAATTAAGGGTTGTAGATATTGTGTCGTGACCTCAGGACGGAGAGACCAGCCCTCCTGGGCTGCACCAGACCACCCTCTGTCCAGATGCCGCTTCTGCCTGTCCCCTTCTCTTTCTGGGCTTCTCTGCTAGGTCCCACGCATGCTCTAGGCTCCCATACATCTATTCTAAGGAGTGGTCTCCATGTCCATCCTGGGGTGTCCTGGGACTCAGTGAGGATTTTCTTCTGCCCTTTCCATGCTTCTTGGGTCTCCGGTGTTCCTGGTCTGCTGCTTAACCTATTGAGTGAGGTCTTCATCTCAGATACTGCATTTTCCACTTGTAAAGTTGTATTTGGCTCTATCCTAGTTTCCAGTTCTGTGCCAAATTAGCAATCTTGTCTTTCATTCCTTGAAATTGTTTTAGCCTTATACCTGAGTATTTAATTTTTTGTAGTGATATTAAATTTTGTTATAATTGTGTAAAAATAAGCATGCCAGGCACCTGGGTGGCTGAGTCAGTTAAGCGTCCGACTTCAACTCAGGTCATGATCTCGCAGTCCATGGATTCAAACCCCACATTGGGCTCTGCACGGACAACTCAGAGCCTGGAGCCTGCTTCAGATTCTGTGTCTCCCCCCTCTCTGCCCCTCCCCTGCTTGTTCGTTCTCTCTCTCTCTCTCAAAAATAAACATCAAAAAATTTTTAATATGCATGCCATAACATTTCCTATTATAAATATTTTTGAATGTGAAATTTAGTCACATGAAGTACATTCATGATATTGTGTAACCATCACTACTCAGCACTGGACTGTTTCCATCTTCTCAAACTGAACCTCTGCCCCCGTTACACCCTAGCCTGACCCCACATGCCCAAGTCCCCAGCCTCCACTCTCTCTATCTATGAGCTTGACCCCTCCAGGTCCCTCATGTGAGGAGAGTCCTTGTCCTTCTGTGTCTGGCTTCATTCACCGAGTGCAAGGTCCTCAAGCTCATCCATGTGGTAGCCTGCATTAGAATTTCCTTCCTTCTTAAGGCCAAGCAACGTCCCTCGAGCGTGCATGCCACACCTCGCTTACTCCTTCCCCCATCACACATGTAGGCTGTTTGCCCCTTTTGGCCCCTGGGATTCTAAGCAGGGTTGTTGTGGAGCCTGCATCGTGGCTCCATTACCTGGCTCCCTCTTGGGCCCCCCTGTTGCTTGTTTCCTCCTGGCTGTGGTCATGTGGCCTGTTCTCCTCTGTGACTGGCACTTTCTGGTGGGCATCATATATGAGAAACAGTAACAGTGGTTTGAGGTTCACTTCAGTGAAGGTAATCACTTCAGTCAGACACTGGCTTTCCTATCCCTGTTGGGGGGGGGTCATCCATGTGTCCCTCCCCCTAACCTCTGAGGTGTTGCCTTCTGGGCATTTACCAGGACCCCTTCTGGTGGCCCTCGGCTTGTCTCCCATCCTCCTGAGTCCGTACAAAGCCTGTTCAGCTTCACAACTGCTGAGGCTCTGAGAGGCATCCCAGTAATGCCCACAGCCCCTCTTTGGGGCCGTGTCTTTGAGACAGGCACTGAGGAGGAGGAGGTAGCTGGGGATGACCGTCTCTGGGGCCTTTTGCCAGCACATGGCAGGTACTGTTTCTGGCAACAGTGCTTACTTCTGCTCTGTGCTCCTGGTTGACATAGAGGCTGTGCCCAGGTCGGCATCATCCGGGCCCTGACGGAGTGTGGCATCCCTGTGGACATGGTTGGAGGGACGTCCATTGGGGCCTTCATGGGTGCCCTATACTCCGAGGAGCGGAACTACAGCCAGATACGGATCCGGGCCAAGCAGTGGGCTGAGGTGAGGGGCCTCTGCCTTCCCTGAAGCTCAGCACCAGGTCCCTGTGGTGCTGCGGGGGACAGGAGGGCATTGGGACCTTTGGCCCCTGATTAAGCTCTGCAGGGCTCTGGCCTCAGAGTGGGGTATGTGGTGGGGGGGAATGGGGAGCACAAAGAAAGGACACCAGTGTTGGGAGGTTGGCTCTGGTTGGTGCCTGGTCTTAATTTATAAAGGTGACTGAGGACAACACGGAGAGGTCAGCACCACTGGAAGGGAAGTTTAATGTTACCTGTAGTTCCCCACCCTACAGGACCACACAGAAGCACCCATGCCCAGGAGGCGGCAGAGGGGAGCAAGGGGAAGGCCGAGTCCAGAGCCTTTCTTGGGGTTTCTGTGGGAAAGGCAGGGGAGGGCAGGGTAAACAGCTTCAGATGGGCTTTTGGAATAATTCCAGTGGTTTAGGGGCTGTCCCAGTTGTCTGGTGCCTGGACTTGGGTTGATTTAGGTGGAGGATTATTGCCCTGGTGTGAGAGTGTGATAAAGGGGGTGGGGGGTGGAGGGGCTCTGGATCGCTTGGTTTGCGTGAGAGACGCTCCCAGCGGGCGAGGCTTCTGCTGTCTCTAAGGATTGGTTAGCCCTGTCAGGGGGCTGCCTCTCCCCGGATCTGTAAGACCCCACATGCCAGGGCGTCAGGAAGACAGAAAATAAGAGAATAGCTAACAGCTGGCCCTGTGATGAATACACACCAGTAAAGCCCGGACTGTACACGAGCTCGCTGCAGCAGCTCCCATGGGTAGACTGGAGCCTGGCAGGGCGGCCAGCTCAACCCTGTCCTGCAAGTGCAGGTGCCTTTTGCCCTTGTCACAACTCCACTTGCTTTCCTCGGAGCAGGACGGAGCCTTGGCTGAAACCATGAGTGGGGTCAAAAGTGTTTGAGTTCTTCTTTTAAAAAAGAAAAGAAAATTGGTTATCTTCTGTGGCCGAAGCTGTCAGAGAAGGCTATCTGCCCCGTCCATGTGGCCCCAAGGACACTCTGTTCCAGAGACACCTCTTTCCCTGAAATGAGCCACCCTGGATGCCCCTCAGTGGGCCGCTCCAAGGAAGGGTCTCGTCACTAAGGATGGCCTCTGAGAACAGTGGGTGTGGGGACAGTGTGCTTCAGCCGTAGCCTCATCCGCGGGTCTGCTCACAGGCCAGGAGGACGTCTCCCTTCCCCACCTCTGCTGGCCTGGTGCAGGTGTGGGAATGACCAGGGAGCTTTGGGACTGATGCCCCCATCGTCCTCAGTGAGCACTGGGCTGTGGGACTCTACAAGGCAGGGCAGAATGGATCCCATCCAGGCTGTCCTCTGTCCCCGCCTGTCTGCGTGGGCCTCGCATGCTGAGGGGGTGTGGTTGTGGGGGCCTCCAGGCTTGACTCTGCAGGCTCTCTGGTGCTAGGCAGGGGCTTCTTCAGGAGTGAGGGCCTTGCTAACCATGGGGGATTCTCGGGGTGTCCTGCTGTCCTGGGTCCCTTTCCTCTAGGAGCACAGGTGTTTCCTATGCTTGTCCCAAGGCAGAGTCTTCACTCTGTTCATCTCAATGTGAGCACACTGGGGGGCAACTCCTCCTCAGCTGGGGGCCCACCCCATGTATGGCCTGTGCTCTGGGCTTTTCCATCTGTTTCTGTCTGCACAGAGGCAGGGAGGACCTTCCTTCTCCATCCTGCCCTTAAGAAGGTAGACAACCTTGAACCCAGACATTCTTGGGGCAAGGACAGTGCTGCCTGGTCAGTCACACGTCCTCCTCGCAGGACTAAAGGGCCCACATCCTCACTGAGGAAGGATGAGCCTCAGTCGCACTAGAGAGGGAGGGTGGGGGGCCTTTGGCAGAGAGGACCCTCAACAGGGCCACTGCTTCCGGGACCCTGATGTAGGGCCTGCCATGGTGGGATGTGAGGGTCAACCCCAAGCATGCTGGGGCAGAGCAGCTCCCCCTCCTGGAGAAATCTTGACAGGTCGGGTCTCATTGCCCTTGGGGACCTCAGCGGGTAGCGTTCTCTGCCACTAACCTGCCAGTGTGGGTGCTGGACGGAGCTTTGTCCTCAGCTCAAGCCCCTGAGCGGGTGTCAGCAGGCACCCTCACGGGACCCCCAAGCCCTGCTGTTCAGGCCCTGGCATTCACTCCCCACGGAAACCCCTCAGAACACTTCCCAGACACCCGTGTTCTGTTTGCAGGAAGCACACACGTGTGCTGTGTCCTTTTCCAGATTTGGGCTCCTGGCTGTGGGTCCCATGGGATCATCTTGCCGCCCATGCCAGCGGGGGGGGGGGGGTGAACCCCTCATCCTCTGCAGGGATCTCACGTGTGCCCCACCCACTTAGGACATGACGTCAATGGTGAAGACCGTGCTGGACCTGACCTACCCCATCACCTCCATGTTCTCGGGGGCCGGCTTTAACAGCAGCATCTGTAGCGTCTTCAAGGACCGACAGATCGAGGTGCCCCCCAAAGCAGGGACCACTCTGGGGCACCCCAGCTGGAGCCCACAGCCAGCCTGAGTCTGACTCCTGTCTGGGTGCTTGGTGTCTTCCTCATCCCCTCAAGCCCCTGGGCCCATAGGGTCAGGGGGCTGGCAGTAGGGGAGGATGGCCTGTCTAAATCCTGCCCTCCTGCTGCAGGACCTGTGGATCCCCTACTTTACCATCACCACAGACATCACAGCCTCTGCTATGCGGGTCCACACGGATGGTGAGCACCACCTCCTTGGGTGCCCCTTGATACGGGCTCAGGCATGCACAGGGCACAGCCCCCCACTCAAGACAGAGTGGTCAGGGGAGGGGCATTGAAAGAGCACCTTCAGGCAGGGGCGGGGGAGGGGCAGGTAAAGAGAGTGGCAGCTCCTTGAACTGGATGAAGCACCAAGATGACCTGAAGGAGGCGAGACCCTCAGGGAGATCTGAACCCAGAGACGATCCTGCTGTGAGCATGAAGGAAACAGGGAGGGACATAACCAAGAGTCTGAAAACACCCAGAAGTCCAAACGGGACACAGAAGGGTGGAGAAAACAGTGTGAACTGAAGAGCAGAGAGGAGTAGGGTGAAGGGCACACTCAGGCCGCAGGGTGTAGATGAGGGGCACGTGCAGGGCCGTGGGGTATAATGAAGGGCACATGCAGGGCATGTGTCTTTGTGGGTTCGAAACAGCAGGTGGTCGTAGACTGCTGGGCTGGGGACCATGGGAAGGCCCAGGCATGGGTGGCAGCTGAGGGCCCTTTTCCTGGGCAGAGTGGTTTGTGAGCTGATCGCATGTGTCTCTCTGGAGGTGAGTGGGATGGCGTGGCTCACACAGTGGAACGTGGAAAGACTGCAGAGCCAGCCTGGCCTCCCTTGTGGAGGAGAAAGAACAGGAGGGGTGTCTGTCTTCAGGCCTGATGCCATCCGCCAGAGGTCAGATGTGCAGACTTCAGGACCCAAATGCTAGCAGGGCTCTGAGCTGAGGGTCCAGGGCAGGAACCCACCATGGGCAGCGAAAGGCTCCCCTCCCACAGGCCCTTGTGACCTCTCCCCCGGCCCCCCAACTCTCTCCCAGGCTCCCTCTGGAGGTACGTGCGTGCCAGCATGTCTCTGTCAGGCTACATGCCTCCCCTCTGCGATCCCAAAGACGGACACCTGCTGATGGACGGGGGCTACATCAACAACCTCCCAGGTACTTCGGTGGCTGGGGAGGGGCTGCCCCCACCCCTGCCTCAGCCACCTCCACTCCTGGGAAGGCCAGTGGCAGGCACATTTTCCTCAGAGTGTGCTGGAGGGGGAGGGAATTATAGGTGCTCACGGAGCCCAGAAAACACGTCCAGGCTCACACACAGACACACACCCTCGTGCACACATGCTCGGGCACCGTGTGCTCCTAGCATATGGCCCTGTTTGTCGGCTCAACAGCACTCAGAACAAGGGCCAAGTAGAGGAGCTGAGAGCAATTATGTCCCATCTGTGCCCACAGTCAGAACTAAGAGCCAGAAAGTGCCAGGTCTGTTGTGGGTGAGGCCCCTCCCTTGGGCACACCTGTCACCTGTTGGACAGTTCTGTGCACTAGGCTGCCTCTCTACAGGCCCAAGAGGAGACCCTGGGGCTCTGCGTGTCTGTCCTGGGTGGTGACCAAGGCTGTCTTCTCCCCAGCGGACGTGGCCAGGTCTATGGGGGCAAAGGTGGTGATTGCCATTGACGTGGGCAGCCAGGATGAGACGGACCTCACCAACTATGGCGATGCGCTGTCTGGGTGGTGGCTGCTGTGGAAGCGCTGGAACCCCTTGGCCACAAAAGTCAAGGTGGGGGGGCATAGCTCTGCATCAGGTGCTCCTCTGTGGCTTGCCTGGCAGCCTGCTCATGCCCTTGTACCACCGTGCCCAAGATGGACGATGTGCTGCTGCCCAAATGCCTCCTGTGGGCAGAGGAGGGTTGTGGTGCATTCCAGGCCCCAAGGCCAATGGGGCTGTAGCCCCTTGCTCACCATCCTTGCTGAGGATCCTGCCTGGAGCAGCTCTGGGGAAAGGGGACAGGCTCAAAAGCTCCACAAGCTGTCAGGGTACTCTCCAGGACCCCTGGCTGACACCTGCCTTCCCAGGCCTAACAAGGATGTGTCTCCCCTTGGGGGAGGGGAGGGAGAGGGCCAGGGCATGAGATCCAGGCAGGCGGGGCTATGTGGGGACCGAAGAGCCTCGCTCAGGTGCTCTGATGGCAGCAGGTGTTGAACATGGCGGAGATCCAGACACGCCTGGCCTATGTGTGCTGCGTCCGGCAGCTGGAGATGGTGAAGAACAGCGAGTACTGTGAGTACCTGCGCCCCCCCATCGACAGCTACGGTACTCTGGACTTTGGCAAGTTCAACGAGATTTGCGTGAGTGCAGCTGGGGTGCCGAGGGGCAGCAGGGTCCAGTGTCTGCCTGCCCCCTTCCCAACCTCCCTGCCCTCACTTCTGAGAGCTTAGGAGTGGGGGCTCCTGATGTGTGTGCAGGAGGTGGGGTACCAGCATGGGCGGACAGTGTTTGACATCTGGCGTCGAAGTGGTGTGCTGGAAAAGATGCTACAGGACCGGCAGGGGACGAGCAAGATGAAGGCGTGTGATGTGAGTGCTGGAGCTCGCGCCCTCCTTCCCTTCCTGCCTCAGTGGGCCTGAGAGGTGCAGTGCTCCCTGCATTCTGCAGGACCTTGGCACACCCCCTCAGCTGCTTAGGGGCCAGAACACAGGGCAGGAGTGTGACCCTGTGGGGGCGAACTCTTGGCCTCTGCCTCAGCATCCCCTCTTTTTGCCCCACTTTGGCTCTCTACCCTTCTGGTACTCATGGTTGGAGAGGACGTGGGCTTGATTAGGCCCCTGCTTATCTTCCATGCCCCTGCCCCAACTCCAGGGGTTAACTTGGGCACCTCAGCAGGCTAGGGCCACAGAGGGTCACAGAGATGTCTCTTCCACCTTGGCCCTCCAGGTCCTCACCTGCCCCAATGCCTCCTTCACGGATCTTGCTGAAATTGTGTCACGCATTGAGCCCGCCAAAGTAGCCACGGTGGATGGTGAGTTGGATGCCCAGAACATGCACCCACACAGCCACGGGTGGGGGTGGCAACATCTCCTTCTGACCCTTGGTGCACCCAGCAAGCCACCCTGGCCGCCAGGCTCCCTCTAGCACCCCCTGGACCTGATGAGCAGCAGGTGGGGACTTGTGCCACCATGGCACGGCCCCTGCCCTTGGAAGGGGACCAACACGGCCCTCCCTTCTGCCCAGATGAGTCTGACTACCAGACCGAGTACGAGGAGGAGCTGCCAGATGGCCCCAAGGACACGTATGCTGACTTCCAGAGCGCCCCGGCCCACTTGGGCTCTGACTCGGTGAGCTGCCTGGATGTGCCTGTGGTGCCCCTCAGCTGAGGCAGCTCCCAGGGCTCCAAGCGGGCCCGCTGCTCCCTCCCTGCTGCCCTGCAGCACAGAGCCACCGAGAGCTGGCCCCGGGTCAGCCCTCTAGTTCACTCCCACCTCGACGGTGTGTGGTTTGATTCCAGGAAGACGAACCCTCACTTCGGCATCGGTACCCCAGTCTGGCTTCCCAAAACTGCCCCAGGACAACAACTACTGCTGACACACTGACGAAGATGGGTGGAGCTCCCCACTCTGATGCACCCTAGAGTCAGCCTCTGCTGTGGGCCTGTCTCAGAGACTGTGGCTCCTACAGCTCCTCAGGTCTTTGCCACCTGGCTGGGGGGCCCAGGGCCCAGCTCCTCCTGTGCTGGACCCAAGCTGTGTGTGTTTGGGCAGGGGTGGGGGCAGGGGGCGGTCTCTGGCGTCTCTGCACTGGCAGCTGGTGGTGGAGCACTGGGTCCTGGCACCCCTGCACACACAGCAGTCCTAGGGGTGCCTTGAGGCCTCTGAGAGATGTTGGAGCCCCTGAAGCATCCGTTTGATATGTCAATAAAGGTAGATGTGATTGTGCATGGACACGTCCCTTCGCCAACGTCCCCATGGCAGAGAGCAACACGGTGCGCCTGACCAGAGCCCAAGAGCAGCCTCCGGCCGCACCGCTGGTCCGCTGTGAGGGCCATGTCCCCGAGGCGGGGTTGGATGTGGCGTCACCTGCTGTCCTCTGAAGTCATCACGTAGGGACCCCCAGGCACCCCTCTACTGGGGCTTGAGGCAGCGGGGCAACAACTAAGCCAGGCGGGCAGGGCGCCCAGGGTCTGGCGTGGAGCCCCCGAACCAAGAACGAGCCCCCTCCGGATCTCTCGGGCGGGCATCTCTGCCCACGCAGTACACGAGCCGAGCTCCGAGATTGTATGGCGCCCACGCTTTCTCAGATCATTAAACAGCGCCCGGGAGTCCCTTTGTAGAAAAGGAGACAGCGCTCCGGCGCTGTGTCTTTGGGGTCTGCAACTCACGCAGGCCTGTGAGGAGCACTGAGACCCTCGACCCGAGGGCCCAGGACCCGGCAGTGGTGACCGGCCGGTGACCGCCGGCCTCAGTTTCTCCGCACCCCGCCCCGCCCCCTCGCCCGGCACGGTGGGCGGAGCCACCGCCCCAGTCCCCTCCCGACGACCGGGCCGGGGCCCCGACGTCACGGGCAGTCGCCCCCAAGCCTGACGTCGCGGTGGGCGGAGCCCCTGGCCTCGCCCCGTCCGTGACGTCGCGGTGGGCGGAGCCGCCGCCCCCGGCCCCTGCCGCGCTCTCCCGGTGCGGCGGGACTCGCGGAGGGCCCAGCACGGCCATGCGGGGCCCGAGCCCGAGCCCGAGCCCCGGCGTGGCGCGGCTCCCCCGGCGGAGGCGGCGGGCGCGGGGCGCGCTCTGAGGCCGGGGGATGCGCCGCCGCCGCCGCGACCATGGGCGCCGCCGCCTCCCGGAGGAGGGCGCTGAGGAGCGAGGCCATGTCCTCGGTGGCGGCCAAAGTGCGGTGAGTGCGGCGGGGCCGGCCGCCGGGGCTCAGCGCCTGCCCCTGGCCCCCTCTCCAGTGGCGGGGCTTCTCGCCGAGTCTCCCTCCCCCGCTCCCACCCCCACCTCGGTGCGGCTCCCCTCCCGGAGACAGCTGCGGGTGAGATGTCCGACCTCACGACCCCCCCCCCACACACACACACAGAGTGACAGGGGCTGGACAGAAAGCAGGCCAGGGCCCTGGCCACGTTGCACTGGGACCCAAGGGTCCCCGGAACTTGGACCTGCTAGCCCTGGGCTTCCTGGGGTGGGATGGCACTGTAGGCCATGGGTGACCCCGACCCCTCCCTTACTGGTGCCCAAGGTCTGGGTGGGGGTGGGGACCCCAGGCTCCCATCTGGGGAGAGTCCAGAGTGGCCTGTGTGCACTGACAGCGCACCCCGCTGTCCACCCTTCAGAGCAGCCCGAGCATTTGGCGAGTACCTGTCCCAGAGTCACCCTGAGAATCGGAACGGTGCAGGTAGGGGCATTCGAAGAGGTGCCAGGGCGGGGTCAGTTCGCAGTCCCACCCCACCCCCACGACCTAGGGATGCTGTCTCCTGCTCTAGCCCAGGCCCGGCCACTAGCTGTGGGGACTGTGGGGTGTAAGCGGGCAGCAGCTGCCCTGCTGGGCTGGCTTCCTCACGCCCCCTGCCCTCCCTGGCCCAGAGCCCCAGGAGGAGCTTGGAGTCACTCATCACCATGGCACCCACCCAGCCTGGGCCGTTGGCATGGCAACAGGCCTCCTGGCACCCCCAGGGCTGGCACCGCTGTCTCTGGGGGCCAGCTGGTGGGGGGGAGGGGAGAAATTGGCACTGGGCACACAAGTGCAGTGGCAGGCTGGGAGGTGGCCTGTTTATTCCTGTCCACCCCCCGCCGTCACCTACAGGTAGTCGCCCCCACGCACACACACCCAGGGCTCGAGGCCCAGGTAGGAGGAGGGTGGAGCCTCTAAGGGGAGTGCGCAGCTCGCAAACCCCTTTTCTGAAGATATCAGGGGCTTAGGATGTGATCACTGGGGCTGGGGGGCAGCCCCTGCCCGCTCCCCCATCTGAGCCAGGCATTCTCCGGGTGTTCTTTGCCCTCACGGCACCAGGAGAATGGAGGGCAGGGCCTGGAGGGCTTCAATTCATCTGCTGCCTCTCCCTCAGACCACCTGCTGGCTGATGCCTACTCCGGCCACGACGGGTCCCCAGAGATGCAACCAGCCCCCCAGAACAAGCGCCGCCTCTCCCTCGTCTCCAATGGCCGCTATGAGGGCAGCCTCTCAGAGGAGGTCGTCAGCGGGAAGCCAGCCGCTGAGGGCCCCCAGCCCCGTGTGTACACCATCTCCGGGGAGCCCGCTCTGCTGCCCAGCCCCGAGGCCGAGGCCATTGAGCTGGCTGTGGTGAAGGGGCGGCGACAGCGGGAGCGGCACTCCCACCACCACAGCCAGCCCCTGCGTGCCAGCCCGGGGGGCAGCCGCGAGGACGTCAGCAGGCCCTGCCAGAGCTGGGCAGGCAGCCGCCAGGGCTCCAAGGAATGCCCTGGGTGCGCCCAGCTGGCCCCTGGCCCCAGCCCTTCCCCTCGGGCCTTCGGGCTGGACCAGCCACCTTTGCCTGAGGCCACCAGCCGCCGCAAGAAGCTGGAGAGGATGTACAGCGTCGATCGTGTGTCTGGTGAGGAATGGGCAGGCTGGGGGGCAGGGTGGTGGTGCTGAGCCTCCGACAGGTGGAGGGTACCCAGGTCATGGCGTGCAGATAGACTCCTGCTGCCATCTCCCACGCCACATGTCAGGCCTCATTGTTGGTTTTAGCCCTGGCAGCACCAAGTCAAGGGGAGGGGGCAGGAGAATCTTAAAGATTGAGCAGACAGAAAACATGGCTTAATTAGAAGATCAGGTTGCCTTTGGGAAATTCTGGGAAATAGTCCCTGCCCTGGGTCCCAGGAAATGGAGTTCTCATTCGCCCCAGGACGCACATGTCTATCTGGGGCCTTGCCAGCCATTGGGAGCCTCCCAAGGATTGTTGAGCTGTGTGGGTGGCTGGTGAGCCCTGAAGGCCTACTACGTCTAGAAGAGGCGTCTCTGGGACACTTGAGCAGCTCCAAGCCTCCTGGATCTGAGGTCACCTCCTAAAAAGCAGAGTCCTCACTAGCTGAGCCCCCACATCATCCCAGGACACCCCCTGGCCTTCCAAGTCAACAACCTGCTTGGGCATCAGGGCACAGGCCATGGGTTCAGCTCCATGACCCCACACTCCTCTGATGAACACAGCTCAGGGATTGGGGTGGGAGTCAGGGTGAGAAAGTAGAGCAAGCTTTCATCCACCTTGTCTAGGAGCGAGAGGGGTCCTGAGAGGGGGCAGCCCTCAGCAAGACCGTCTCCATGCTGGGTGAGGGTTCCGCCTCACTCTCCTGGCAGGGTCCAAGGGAGTGGAGTGTGCAGGCTGCAGAGTGTGAGAGGCTGCAACCATTGTCCCTGCCCTGCTTCTCCTCTCCAGAGGGAAACAAAGTGAACCCTTTCTCTGGGCACCCTGGACACAGGCTGTGCTTTCAAAGGACCGCTCTTCAACTGTAGGCAACCAAAGGGAGAGCTAAGCAAAGACAAACTGTCACGAAGCCACTGAGCTGTATTCGCTTGAACAGCTAAGCAGGCACACATTGCCTTATGGCTCGTGCCAGCCTCCGCCCACCTGGGAGAAGGTTAGGGGACCCTGGTGCCTTTCCTCCACCAGCTTTGGTAGAAGTATTGCTTTCCCTGGCAGAAGGGGGTAAAGGCTTTAGGAACCCCCAGGGCACCCTAGCCACTTCTCCTTTTGTCTTCCAGATGACGTCCCCATCCGTACCTGGTTCCCCAAGGAACACCTCTTCAGCTTCCAGACAGCAACCACAACTATGCAAGCGTGAGTTGTGTACCCGATACGTGCCCACTGTGTAGGGTGGTACTCAGGAACTACTGCCAGACCCTCTCCCGCCCTCTGGGCCCACCTGGGTGGCTATTTCTGAGCAGCCCCACATGCCCGTGTCCCACCAGGTCTGCCAGATGTGACATCAGTCTCAAGGACGGCAGGGCTGGCGGCTCTTCTCCCCCAGCCTCCCACTGCCCCTCCCATGCCCCCTCCCTTCCCACCCCTCCCTTCCCCACTGCCCTGCCCTCTATTCTCTTAGCCCTCCTCTGTCCCTCGTGGTCCTCTGTGGACCTGGCCCAGGGCTGCGGCTGATGGAGTCACCACTGGGGGTGGTTCTCCCAGGCCACTGCCCCATCTCAGCTCCCCAAACAGCAACCTACCTGTGTATTTTATATGAACCTCAAGGGATTACAACTTAGGAGTCCCCTGCGGGGACCTGTTCTTCTTTACCTGTGACACATATCTGGGTTTGTTTTCTGACATAGCGTTCCTTCCAGGGAGGCACCCTATGCTGCATTGTCCCCCACACTGAGGAAGCCTCCTCCCCTCATGCTACCCTGGGGAACCCACCACTGCCCTCCGGCTGGCTGGGGACTGCCATCTTTGCTGCCAGGCTCAGGCCCAGCAGAAACAGGCCCCTGTGCCAGCCCGACCACATCATAGCACTTACTGGCATGGGCCAGTGACCTCAGCGTCCACTGCCCTTTCTGGGCTTCCCACAGCACTGCTAGTGCCTTGCTAGTGCCTGGAGTACCTGTGAGGGACCCCCGGAGTCCATGACATGAAGGGAAATAATAGGGAATTTAGAAGCTGAGGGGGTCGTGGCTCACTATGTCTTCTTTCTCACGCTGCCCCTTCCCGCCGCACCTCCAGCATCTCGTAAGTACCCTGTGGGACCCTGAGCCTAAGGGCACGGTGGTTGTCCCTGGGGGACCCTCCCACCCCCAAATAGGTTTGGACAGGCCAGGGACCTGGGCCTTGACTATGAGGGAGTGCCATGTTCCAGCACCAAGGCCACGGCGGGGCCTGCCAGGAGCCGGGCAGAGGACAGGGTGAGGCAGGCCAGGACCCTTCTGCCCGGCCCAGCGCCCTGGATGCCCCTCCAGGCCCTGTGCTCACGCCTCTGTCCCCACGTCTCGGTCCCTCCTACCTGCGGCCAAGGGCGGTGCTGACTCGTGGTGGTTTCCCAGGGTGTTCAGGGGCTACGCGGAGAGGAAGCGCCGGAAACGGGAGAATGATTCCGCGTCTGTAATCCAGAGGTAGGGCCTGCCAGCCACTCGCCACCAGAGTCCGTCTCTTGTCTGTGCTGGTCTGGCCTGGGCCCACTGAGCCCTGGCAGACCTGATGGGGGAAGGGCGGTGGCGACCACTGGCCTGGCCCTGCTCTGGGGACGCAGCAGGCAGGAGAGGTCATGTGACCTGGGGCCCCCCAGGCCTGTGTTTTGGTGTGTTTTGGGGGTACATTGGCAACTGAACTGCAGCCAGCTGGCCAACCCGTCTCTCTCTGGCCCTTGAACCCCAGTGCTGTGGGGTCAGCAGCAAGGGTTACCCTCCCCATGCCCTACCTCAGAGACATGACCAGAAACCTTGTCCATTTTGGACACTGGACCTTTTTGCAGGGCACAGATTTGGTGGCAAAGATCTGTCTCTGAGGTGGTCCAGGGACAGAAGGGCAGGGGAGGGAGTGTCTGCAAACCTACTTGGGGTTGGTGCGGGTCTGGCCCTAGAGCACAGGAAGCAAGAGCCCTTGACCACTTTAAAGAGGGGGGCTGATGGGGTCCAGAGTATGCCTGGGCCCAGAGAGGAAATGTAATGGTGGGAAGTGGAGGTGGGTGCCGGGGTGTCACCAAGGGAGCGGTCCTTCAGTGGGGGGGGGGGGGGGACCGCAAAAGAAGGTCTGGTCATTGTGCCTTCGACCTGGCAACAAAGTGGAGCCCTGGAAAGGTGTCAGCAGGAGGGGGACTGGATGGATGGTGGGCAAGTGGGAGAGCATAGGGGGGCCAGGAGGGCATTTGTCACCTAAAGGGGCAAAGGCAGACCCTCAGGCCGTTTCAGGTTCGGCTGCGGGGGAAGAGTGGCGAGCAGGGAGCATGGGGGACCCTTTCGTGGTCCTCACCAGCGCCTGGTGTTTCTTCCCCAGGAACTTCCGCAAACACCTGCGAATGGTCGGCAGCCGGAGGGTGAAGGCCCAGAGTAAGACCCAGGGCGGGAGGGCAGGGGGGTGGGCGCTGCTCTTGGCCGGCTGGGGCTTCGCAGGCTGCTCGCTGCACCGGAAAGACTCGAGTTCCCAGATACCCACCCACTCCCACCCCGCCGCCCTCTTCTTACCGCCCTTGGCCCGCCGAGAAAGCCTGGACTCGGGCCGCGCCCCTAGCCCTGCTAAGGACCCCCTGACTCAGGCTCCGCCTCAGGTCCGGCACCCAACCCCGCCTCAGAGCGCCCGACTCTGGCCCCGCCCAAGGCCCCGCCCCTGGCCCCACCGCGCAACGCCCCCAACTCCGCCCCAGAACCGCCGGCGTCGGCTCTGGCTCCGCCCCCCGGCTCAGGCCCCGGCCCAGGCCCCGGCCCTGACCCCGCCTCAGAGCCTCTGTCTCGCCCCAGGCCCCAGATCCCCTCGTCCCAGCTGGCGTCGTCAGGCGCCGCCCCTAGTCCGGTGGTCCTGCCCCGCCGGACTCTGTCCCGGGCGCCCCGCCTGACGTCCGCCGGCCTCCCCGCCGCGAGCTCGCGGACTCTCCCTCTGGCTTTCCCAGGTCTGCCGTCCCATCTGCCTGGGACTCAGGCTGTGCCCCTCCCGCTCCCGCCCGCTGACCCGGCTTTGCTCTCACTGCAGCGTTCGCCGAGCGGCGCGAGCGGAGCTTCAGCCGGTCCTGGAGCGACCCCACCCCCATGAAAGCCGACACTTCCCACGACTCCCGAGACAGTAGGTGCCCGGCGCAGGCCGGCCCACCTGCCTCAGAGGTTCCCCTAGGCCCCCGGCCCCCACGCTCCGCAGGGCAGGCCTCCTGCCCGGGCAGCTAGGCTTCCGCGCTTCTGCTCTCTGGGCCTCGGTTTACCCATCTGTGAGGTGGGGGCGCCTGGCACCTCCGACCTCGTGGGCAGGGTTAACTAAAGGCTACGGCAGCGCGAGCTGGGCCGGGGGAGGAGGGGGACGCCTGTGTGCCTCACCGACTCCCGGAGGTCTGAGAGGCTGCAACGCCCTGCTCCTCAGTCCAGGGCCCTGGACACACCTGGCTGGAGCTGACCCTTGCACGGAGGTCCACAGTGCAGCAGCTTCTGGTGGCAGCGGCCAGACTCGCCAGGCTGGTGGTGGCCAGTGTTGGTCTCTGTCACCCACCCTGGGTTTCTTGCTGGCCAGGAGGACCCCCCCCCCCCAGGACCATTTATTGCGGGTTCTGTCTACCACCCATGTCTGTGGGCCACGGCTGGGGCTGGAGGTGCTGCCAGTGGTCCACAGTCCTGGTGACCCATCCCGCTCCTCAGGTAGTGACCTGCAGAGCTCCCACTGCACCCTGGGCGAGGCCTTTGAGGATCTGGACTGGGAGACCGAGAAGGGCTTGGAGGCGGTGGCCTGTGACACAGAGGGCTTTGTGCCCCCCAAGGTCATGGTGAGGTCGGGCCGTCTTTATGCTATTCCTATTCCAGCCTGTTCTGGGCTGGGGGGGGGAGGTCCCTTTTCCTCCAGGAGCCCAATGGCTCTGCCTGGAGACGAGGCGGCTACCACAGGCTGCCCAGCAGTGGGGGACAACCTCATGGGGCCTCCCACTGCCCGTTGGCGCCAAGGTGGCTCGGCCCTGAGCAGCTCCCCGTGCTGTCTCCAGCTCATCTCCTCCAAGGTGCCCAAAGCCGAGTACATCCCGACTATCATCCGCAGAGACGACCCGTCCATCATCCCCATCCTCTATGTGAGTGCCCCCCCAGCCCCCCCAGCAGGTTGGACTGCTACCCAAGAGGGACTCTGAGAGTGTGGCCCATGTCTGTTTCAGGACCACGAGCATGCAACCTTTGAGGACATCCTGGGTATGTGTCCTCCAATCCCCCTGTCTTCTGATCCTGGGTCTGGGGGGTTACCTACGGGCTGTGCGGGGCACTGGGGGGGCCATGCTCACACTCCTTCCTCCCTAGAGGAAATAGAGAAAAAGCTGAACATCTATCACAAGGGAGCCAAGATCTGGAAGATGCTGATTTTCTGCCAGGTAGGACTCAGCCCCTTTGTGCCATGGGGGTAGGGGGTATTGAGAATGCAGTCTCCGTATGCACATGTGTGTGAGTGCATGCATGTTCGGGGGTGGGGGACACTGGATGGACGCCCTGTGTGTATGCCCCACGAGGCCAATTGCAGTTTCTTACAGGGTGGCCCAGGACACCTGTACCTGCTCAAGAACAAGGTGGCCACCTTTGCCAAAGTAGAGAAGGAAGAGGACATGATCCAGTGAGTGGGCAGGGCTGCTTGTGGGGGCTGGGCAGGGGAGCCGGAGGCAACGTCCGTCCGTCCCCACAGACCCTCCCTGTGATGCTCCTGTCTCCAGAGCCTGGCCCTGGCCTCTGGCCTGCCCCTGCTCACACCTGGGGGCCTGGGCTGGAGGCTACCTGTGACCCACCCCTCCCCTACCAGCTTCTGGAAGCGGTTGAGCCGCTTGATGAGCAAAGTGAACCCAGAGCCGAACGTCGTCCACATCATGGGCTGCTACATTCTGGGGAACCCTAATGGGGAGAAGGTACAGGAACACCCAAATCTTGCCCCAGATTTCTAGAGACCCCAGACCCACCAGAAGAGTTGACAGAACCTCCCACTTCTTCTCCTATTCCCTTTCTCTCTTCCTTTAACTCCCCAGAACCACCCTATGCACGAGCCCCTGTCAGTGCTAGGGGATTCCTGCTTCCCCCAACACTATTCACCCACCCTCCTTCCCCTGCCCTGAACTCATGGCCCTGCCGCACTCTTTCAGCTGTTTCAGAACCTCAGGACCCTCATGACCCCTTACAGGGTCACCTTTGAGTCCCCCCTGGAGCTGTCGGCCCAAGGTGAGTTGGCGAGGCTGGCTCCCGGCCTGAGGCGTGGGGTGCAGGAGGTAGAGGCCTGAGACCCAGCCCCGCTCTCCTTTGGCCCCAGGGAAGCAGATGATAGAGACCTACTTTGACTTCCGCCTGTACCGCCTGTGGAAAAGCCGCCAGCACTCAAAGCTGCTGGACTTTGAGGACGTCCTGTGAGGGCCATGGCCACCGCCCGGCTGCTTCCTTGGACCGGTGGCTGGGGCTGGGCCACGTGCTGTGTGCCGCGCAGGACCACGCGGGTCCCAGTCTTCACGGCCGCTTCAGGGCGCCCTCAGATGTCGCTCAGGTTCCTCCCGTGGTTCTGGTCCTCACTGCACCACAGGCCAGAGGTCACAGCCCCAGGGCCCTGGGACGAGCCGCGCCCCACATGGCCAGGGGTTGCTCAGCCGCCAGGCACTGACAGGGCCTAGGCCTCGCCCAGAGGGTGCAGCACTGGGGCGGCTCCTCTTAGCGGGTTCATAGAAATAAGTGCAATTTTCACACCCCCAAAACAATTCAAAGGGAAGCAGCATTACTAGTTGAATAGTTAAGTGCTATGTTACCAGTTCCGGTGTAGACAACCTAGCCCAGTGTGTGTTCAGGACCTTCTCTGCCCCCAGCCCCCCAGCCCTGCCGTATTTGATCACCAGCACCAGGGTGGCCCGTCCGTGGGGACGGTGTCGCCTGGCTGCCCGGCCCGGCTCCAGCCCTGGCCGAGTCCCTGATGGTCTTTGCTTGTTCCCTCTTGCCACCCCCTGCTTACTCTGACCTCAGCCGCACAGGCCTAGCAGGGGTGCCTGGGTAGCCGCGGGGAAGGGGGAGGGGCACAACCTCCCTTCTCTCAGGAGGCTCTGGGTTGAGCCGGGCCCTGCCTGCTCCCCATCCTCCAGCACCCGCCTGGCCCTCTGGTGCCGCGGTGCGTTCAGCTTTTGCCAGCCTTGGTCTGGAGGCTTCTCCCAGCACAAAGGGTTTGGCAGGGGCGGGCGGGGCTGGGCCCCGCTGGGTGAGAACCCCGCCACACACTGCAGTGGGTGCCTGGACCCTGCAGCAGCGCTGAGCCGCCGGTGGACTCTGGGCTTGTGGCCTTGCTGGGGCCCAGTGGGGCCGGCTCTTGTATATAGCTGGGGCTCAGGGGCAGGACCCCTTTGCAGAGCCTGAGTCTGAGGACACCTGGCTGTGCCCTCAGCTAAGGGAGGGGGCAGGGGCATGTGCTGGGCTCTGAATGATGTACGATATCCCTTGGAGTGACCATTAAACCTGACCCTCTGCTGCGGCCATCGCCTGCGTCTCCTCTGTCAGCCCTGTCCCTTACCTCCCTGGGCCCAGGAGCTTCTGGGTCTGCTGGTCCAAGGTTGCCGCTGTGGTACCTGCCCGCATGTCTCTGCCCAGACTAACAGGGCCGGTGGGGCCGCTAGACCTCCCTGCCAAAGGCACACTCCAGAAGAGGGTCTGGCAGCCGGCGGGGGGGGGGGAGGGGGAGGATGGGATGGGGGAATGGAAAAAAGCAGGTTCTTGAGGTGGCCCGCTGGGGGCAGAGGGTGTGCTCGTAGAAAAGGGCTGAGAAGGATCAGGAGGTGCAGAGACACTCCTATGCCCTGCCACCTCTGCCCCTACCCCTAGGCACCGGGCAGAGGGCCACTTATCCCCCTCAGACCACTCTCTGCATGTGGTCATCGGTGTGGCTGCAGCAGGATGCCAGGAAGTGACCATGGGACCAGCTGGCCACTCTTTTTCTGTCATCCCCAGATGTGCCTAATGCTGCTTCCCCCCAGTGGCAAAGCTGCTGCTGGACACAGCCAGGCCTGGCTGCCCACTGGCTCCTGGTCCAGTGGCCTAGGGATGGGGCAACAGGTGCCAGCTGGGTGCATCCATGCCAGCAAGGGCTAGAGAGGACAGGAGGCCACCAGCGGACAGCGTGGGTAGAGGCTGGGAGGCTTGAGGCCCGAAATGTTGAGAACCTGGAGCCAAGCAGCACTTCCTGGGGTGGGCATGCCAGTTCTAGGGGCACAGAGCCCTGCAGCCTCTAGGTGCTTCTGGGGTAACCCACACGGGGCTGGGGCGGGCGGCAGAGGCATTCGCATCACCGTGATTCGACACACTTGTAGATGCGTAGACTAGATTCCAGATGCCTGTCCACATGCTCTCGCTAGTGAGTCACTCACTACAAAGTCACGTGTCCTTCGGGAGTTCTCTGTGCTCCCGGTTCCTGGGTCGTGGCGCGTCTCCCCTGGGCCTCACACCTGGAGTCTCCGTGGTGCTGCCAGGATCACTCTCTGCAGGCTTCTATCCTGCGTGTGCAGGCCTCGAGGCTGGCTCTGCCTGACACGGCCCACCTGCCGGCCCGCTGTGTGCACGGAAGGCACATCCGCTGCCTGCGGCCCTCGTCCCAGGACCAGCTAGAAGCTTGTCACGTGCCCCTGGCCCCCACCTGGCCCCTGTCGCAGCCCTGCAGCTGCAGGTCGGGGGCTGCTTCCACAGGTTTGTCCTCCCCACACCCTTCTTCGGCATGGCCGTGGTGGGGAAGGCGGGGAGGTCTGCCGGCAGGAGGCTCAAGGTCTTGCAACCAGCTCCTGAGGTTCCAGTCCAAGCCCAGCGCGACTCGGACAAGCATTTTAGGAAAGTACAAGCAGGGAAGGTGGTGGCAGGCGTGGGGCTGAGGCGGTGCCGGCCCACCCACCTGCCACAGCAGCTAGCGGCAGTGATAGAGGCTCACGGTCCTTGACATGTAAGAAGTTCTTTCTTAAATTAAAAAAAAAAATTTTTTTTTAACATTTATTCTTTTCTGAGAGACAGAGTGCGATCAGGGGAGGGGCAGAGAGGGGGAGGCAGAATCCCAAGCAGGCTCCAAGCACTCAGTGCAGAGTCCCATGCAGAGCTCGAACCCACATACTGCAAGATCACGACCTGAGCCCAAGTTGGACGCTTAGCCGACTGCGCCACCCGGGTACCCCAACATGTAAGTTAAGTATTAATAAGAAAAGGACAGGAGCTCTTGATTTCAGCTCAGGTCATGATCTCACAGTTTGTGGGTTCAAGCCCTGTATGGGGCTCTGTGCTGACAGTGTGGGGCTCTGCGCTGACAGTGTGGAGCCTGCTTAGGATTTCTCTCTGCCCCTCCCCTGCTCATTCTCTCTCTCTCTCTCTCTCTCTCTCTCTCTAAACAAATAAATAAACATTATGGAGCGCCTGGGTGGCTCAGTCAGTTAAGTGTCCAACTTCAGCTCAGGTCATGATCTTGCAGATCGTGAGTTCGAGCCCCACATCGGCTCTGTGCTGACAGCTCAGAGCCTGGAGCTGCTTCAGATTCTGTATCTGCCTCTCTCTCTGCCCCTCCCCCACTCATATTCTGTCTCTCTCTCAAAAATAAATAAACGTTAAATAAACAAATAAATAAACTTAAAAAAAATAAGCACAGAATCCAATAGGGAAGATGAGCAAAGATCTGAAGAGATAACTCACAGAGAAGGAAGTCAAGTAGCTGACAACGTATGGAGAGTCTTAACCCCTTTGGGAATCCAGTGAAAGCCAACAAAAGGAATGTGGGGTCACTTCTTGCCTGTTGGCTTGGCAAAAACATCAGGATATTAGTGCCCTGTGCTGGCAAATGTGCAGGGGAAAGGTAATACGAATTGCTACAGCCCTTGGGTAAGATAATCTGGCCGCAGCTCTTAAAATGTAATTGAGGGGCGCCTGTGTGGGATTGAGCGTCTGACTTCAGCTCAGGTCATGATCTCATGGTTCGTGCATTTGAGCCCCAAGACAGGCTCTGGGCTGATAGTGTGGATCCTGCTTGGGATTCTCTCCCTCCCTCTCTCTCTCTCTCTCTCTCTTTCTCTTTCTGCCCCTGCCCTGCTCATGCATGTGTGTTCTCTCTCACTCTCTCAAAATAAATAAATAAATAAACCTTAGAAATAAAGCGTGGGGCACCTATGTGGCTCAGTTGGTTAAGTGTCCAACTTTGGCCCAGGTCATGATCTTGCAGTTCCTGAGTGCGATCCCCGAGTAGGGCTCTGTGCCAAGCTCGGAGCCTGGAGCCTGCTTCAGATTCTGTGTCTCCCTCTCTCACTGCCCCTCCTCCACTCATGCTCGCTCTCTCTCTTTCTCTGTCAAAAATAAACATTTAAAAAAAAAAAGCGAGTAGGTAAGTGAATGTGGATGGGGACACGTACACCTTCGTAATTACTCGGAAGGCCAGGCCTGAACACACTCCCTGCATCTCCAAGTGGCATGGGCAGAGGTGGTCCCAGCCTGCCCCATATCCCCGCGCTGCCCTGTCTGGGGCTCACTCACATGGTGTGGGTGCCCTGGCCTGCATGTTCAGGCTCCCCCCCCAATCCCAAATGGCCATCTTTTGGCACTCCTCAGCCCCAGATGTGCGGGAGGACAGGGCTGAGGCATGGTCTGCCAACAGGGCGGGGGAGTGTCTCCAGTCGCACCGAGGTGTGATCCCCATCCTGTAACGTAGAGGAAAACAGCCCCTCTACTGGGGATAAGTCCATGTATGTAACTAAAGGCTGTGAGGGAAGGTGTGACCACTCGCTCCTGGCAGTGTCATTGGGGTGGAGGGGAGAAGATCTAACAGTTGCCCCTGCAAATGGCAGGCCAGGCCAGGCGGCCTCTTTGCTAAGTCCATGCACCCTAGGGAAAGAGATTTGCACTTGCAATTCCCATTGAGGAGTCTCCGGAAACCAGGATCAGGGGAGATTGTCAAAGCCACTGTGAGAGGTGCGCCCGCTGTTCCCACCCCACGCAGCTATCAGCTGAACAGGGCCGGGGTCCGTCTGCGAGCTCGAGGAAGGCAGCCACGCAAGCTGGACATGCTGGACACACTGGCCTGGGACAGGAGGAGCGTGGCACAGGGCCAGGAGAAGGGACCCAGTGGGGATCCGGGAGGCAAGGGTATGGAAAGTACCAGGAAGCCACCTGCAAAGGTGTTCATGAGTCCCTCGCCCTGCACCCAGGCCCGTGTAGAATGAACCCTTGCCCGCGCCTGAGCCGCAGACCGGCCCGCTCCCAGACCGGAGGCACAGCAAAGCCAAACAGACGCCGTGAAGGGAAAGGGGATGACCTGGGGCCGGAGCCACCGAGGCCGCAGCTGAAACCCCAGCATTCTCCACGGGCTGGAGGCCAGACCCCAGGCTCACAGAGTAGTATTCAGAATACTACCGACCAAAACTGGCTGGCACCTGGAGAGCCATGGAAATGTCGGCGGGCAGGGAAAAGGCCCCAGCACTTAGCAACACTGAGCTCAGCACTACACTCAGGGCCACGCCAAACGGAAATCACCAAGACAAAGCACAAAAGTGCAAAAACACAGCACTGCATGGGCTCTGAAGAAGGAAGTTTCCGGGATGTGCTAAAACAAGAAGGTTGCCTTCTTCATAAAATGCATGTCTGGCGCTCAAGTGTTTTGCTGCCCTGCATACGTCCACGAACGACCATGCAAGTACCGATTTGGAGGTTATCAAAAACATTTGGTTAGTAGGCAAAATTGCAGACACAAAATCCACAAATAACTAGGATGGTGTTAGCAAAACAAATCCACATGTAATGAAAAGAAATATCGGGGCGCCTGGGTGGCTCAGTCGGTTAAGCATCCGACTTCGGCTCAGGTCATGATCTCACGGTTCGTGAGTTCGAGCCCCGCGTCGCGGGCTCTGTGCTGACAGCTCAGAGCCTGGAGCCTGCTTCCGATTCTGTGTGTCCCTCTCACTCTGCCCCTCCCCGGCTTACACTCTGTCTCTCTCTCTCTCAAAAATAAACAAACATTACAAAAATT
>CM053568.1:521339-558961 GCA_028646485.1 Cryptoprocta ferox
CTCAGTCGGTTAAGCATCCGACTTCGGCTCAGGTCATGATCTCACGGTTCGTGAGTTCGAGCCCCGCGTCGCGGGCTCTGTGCTGACAGCTCAGAGCCTGGAGCCTGCTTCCGATTCTGTGTGTCCCTCTCACTCTGCCCCTCCCCGGCTTACACTCTGTCTCTCTCTCTCTCAAAAATAAACAAACATTACAAAAATTTTTTTTAAATAAACACACATCATGAAACTATAAGGCCTTTAAGAAAAAAGAAATCTTCAAGATCTGGTGTTAGGTGAGAAGTCCCCAGTAATGAAGTGCAAGGTGCCACCACAGAAGGACACACTGATAGACTGGACTGCATCGAGAATTCAAAATGTTGCTCTTTGAAATACACCATTAAGAAAATAAAAAGACAACCCACCCACAGACTGGGAGGAAAAAATCTGCAAACGACATCCATGACAAAGGGGTAGATGGAGAATATACAAAGAACTCTCTAAACTTGACAGGAGGAAATCAAACAACTCAGTTTCAAAATGGGCGAAAGACATGACACCATCAGAAAGGATATATGTGCACAGACCCGTGTGTGGGAAGGTGCTCAACATCACAGCCAGGGTGCACCCATCGGATGGCCTACAGTGATTACGTTGTGACTCCAAACGCTAGCGGTGGCGGGGATGGGGGGGTGGGGTGCAGAGAACCTGGACCTTGCTCCGGAAACAGGCAATTTGGAACTAAGTGAGGCGTGACTTGGCCACACTCTCGGCAGCTGCCTCCTGGGTGAGACTCAGGCTCCAAGATCCGTGGCTGCGAAGAGCTTGATCTTCCCCAGAGTGGAAACTCCCCGGCTGCCTTCCACGGGGGCAGGCCACGCAAACTGCAGCCTGTCTGTGCAGATCGACTAGGGCACAGAGCAGGGACCTCGGAGCCCACGGTGGCTGTTGGGCCTCGGGCCTCACACCCTGTGGCCTGGAGACAGCACTGTGACCGGAGCCAGTTGGTGGGGCTGGGCTGGGCTGGGGCCCTAGAGGGGCAGAGGAGGGATGCCCGGCGAGGCTGACTGTGGCTGCGTTCCTGTGAGTCCACACGCATGCACACAAGTGGGGCGATGTTATTGTGTGCTTGAAATCACCAAGCACAACATTGCTGAGAAGCTGAATCTCCCTCCTCCCTGGAACACAGGCTAGTCGGGCCTCTGGCCTTTGCTCTGGCCATGCCCTGGGTCACCTCATTGACCTGCCCTTAGACTGAGCCAAGGCACCGGCACCGGGCTTCCCGCTGGGGGAGGGTGGTGTTAGAGGGCAAAGTCCCGAGCACCTCCAGGGAGGGGTGGGGACACACCTGGGTAGTCACCGTGTGGGGCAGGGAGGGCAGGGGAACTCTGGGCAGGTGAGGGTATAACCCTGGGTGATGGGGTGGAGGAGGGATAGGTGAAGTGTGCGGAGTGTGACCCTACGTAGTGGGGGTTAGCCCCCAGCAGGGGCCTGAGCTCAACCCCACGGAGCCTCTGTTGGCCAGTCTGTGAGCTGGGGGTGGGCAGCACCAGCCCACAGTGGACAGAGTTCGCAGGCTCTGTCACCTGCCTGGTGAGGTCCAAGCAGAGGTGGGCGGTGACTCACTGAGGGAAAGGCAGAGGCAGGACCACACCCGGCAGGTGCCTGAGGGACAGCAGCCCTGCGTCGTCCTTGCGGCAGCCGGCTCTCCACCAGCCCAGGTGAGGGGCCTGTCCTGGTCTGGGGGGACTGTACTGGTCTGAGGGGGCCTGTCTTAGTCTGGGGGAGCTGTCCCAATCTGGGGGGGCAGTTCTAGTCTGAGGGGGGCTGTCCTGGTCTGGGGGAGCTGTCCCAGTCTGGGGGGGGCTGTCCCAGTCTGGGGGGGGCTGTTCTAGTCTGGGGGGGGCTGTCCTGGTCTGGGGGCACTGTACTGATCTGAGGGGGTCTGCCTTAGTCTGGGGGTGCTGTCCTGGTCTGGGGGAGCTGTCCCAGTCTGGAGGGGCTGTTCCAGTCTGAGGGGGGCTGTCCTGGTCTGGGGGTGCTGGCCAGTCCTGAGGGGGTGTTCTGACTATTGGGGAGTCTGCCCATCCTCTTTGCCCACTCACTGGGGACTCAAGGTGAGGGGTCTCAGATTGCTGTATCCTTTGGAGGTGGAGTATGAGGTGGGGTCCGTGTCCCTGGGTCCTGTGTGATGTGGCCTGTGACCTAGCTTCTCGTTTGGGGACACAGGCTGGGTCCCCTCTGGGCCTCACCAATCCTCTGAGCCTCCATCTTCCCACCTTAAAACGGGACCCTAATCCACACAGCCTGTCCCACACTGCGGGTGGCCCGGAGCCCAGGACAATGGCATCATCATCCCTGCCTGTCATTCCATTTGAAACAAGCACATGAGGGATGTTTACACTTTTGTTAGAGACACAGTGTGTACGGCCCGGCCTGGGGACTTTTGGGGCCTGGGGAGGGTCCTGCAGGGGCCAAGGCCATTGAGCTGGGCACCTGGGCCCTGTGCAAACTGCATTCCAGCCTCGGCCAGCTGCCCAGGGGCTGTGTGGAGCCAACTGCAGAGTTTCAAAATCAGATGAGAGAAGGCAGCGGTTGGGTTTTCAAATAGAAACCAGTGTCTTTGTTCAGAACGCCCTGATCTCAAGTTCCTTTCAAGAAAATGTGCTCCTCGGGGCCCCGCTGACCTCACTCGTTAGGGCACACGGGAGGCTGCTTGGCAGCAGTTACATGTCCAGCTGGTCACCTGTCCTCACCTGGTTCGGCCCGACCTCAGCCTCCCAGAGTGAAGACCTGCCCTGGGAGAGGCCTGGGGGAGGGGGCCGCAGAGAGGTGGCAGGAGAGGCAGGGTCCTGGGACCCCTGCGGTCAGTCTCGAGCTGACCTGCAGAGCTGGGACTCCTCCTGGGAGGGTGGGGAGAGTGAAGGCACCTGGGGGGCTCAGTCGATGAAGCATCTGACTCTTGATTTCGGCTCAGGTCATGACCCCAGGGCCGTAGGATCAAGCCCCAAGCTGGGGTCCGCACTGGGCATGGAGCTTGCTTGGGATTCTCTCTCTCCCCCTCTCTCTGCCCCTCTCTCTCTCACCCCCCCCAAAAAAAAAAGAAAAAAAAAGGGGCTCTTCTGGACCCCATCAGCACTACTAGGTGTCTCAGGCTGGGCCCTGGCCCCACAGCACTCCTGGGCAGGCCCAGCTCCTATGGTGTGGACTTCAGCTCTGCCCGCAGCCCGAGCTCAGACATGTGGAGCCCCAGGGAGGACGGAGTGGCTCTCCAGGGCCGCAGTGTCTGCGACAAGGGGAGTCCGGTGCCCACTGCTGCCCACACCCACAGGTGCCAGCCCTGCCCTCCCTCATGGGGCTGACCTGCAGGCAGCAGGTCCTGACAGCCCTGCTCGGGGCCGCAGCAGCCTCAGGCCTCACCACACTCATTCTCATCCTGGTGGAGGCCACTAATGTCCTCCTGCCCACAGACGCCAAGGTAGGCCCCCAGACCCCGAGCAGGGGGAGGTTGAGCTGGGCTGAGCTGTGTGCTGGCCCCACGCCCTCCTGACTTTGTTGTCACTCTCAGTTTGGGGTCGTGTTTGACGCGGGATCCTCCCACACGTCCCTCTTTGTGTATCGGTGGCCAGCAGACAAGGAGAACGACACGGGCGTGGTCAGCCAGGCCCTGGCCTGCCGGGCGAAAGGTCAGTAGGCACCTCCAGGGCCGGCGGGCGGGTGCGCGTGGCTGCTGGCTGCTGCCTGGGAGGGATTCCCAGTGGGGTGGAGGGTTGGGAGGTGGTACAGGCTGGAGCCAGCTGGGAGCCACGTTTACATCTTTTAGCAAATCAGCAAATGAACTTAAAGGAAAAGTGGCTCAGAGAGCTTGAGTGAAGTACCCAAGGTGGCACAGGTGGTCCGCGTGGAACCCGAGCCTTCACGTGCCTGCAGGGAGGTGGTGCGGCACCTGCCCGTCCCTCTTGCCTCTCCCAGCTTGTGCAGGCTCCTGGGCTGTGGCCACATCGTTCCAGCCTCTCCCCCAGCCTCACATGGCCTTCCTCCTCGTGTGTCTCGACCTTCCCTCTCCTCTCTCTTAGAAGGAAATGGGTCATGGGGGGAAGGCGGGGGGCACCTGGGTGGCTCAGTCAGTTAAGCGTCCGACTTTGGCTCAGGTCATGATCTCTCGGTTTGTGAGTTCGAGCCCCACGTCAGGCTCTGTGCTGACAGCTCAGAGCCTGGAGCCTGCCTCGGATTCTGTGTCTCCCTCTCTCTGCCCCTCACCTGCCCGTGCTCTGTCTGTCTCTCTCTCTCTCTCTCTCTCTCTTTCTCAAAAAATACAATAAAACGTTAAAAAATTTTTTTTAATAAAAGGATATGGGTCACTGGATTTAGGGCCCACCCGGGGAATCCAGAATGATCTCATCTTAAAACCCGTAACTTATTTACATCTGCAGAGACCCCTTCTCCAAATAAGATCCCATTCAAAGATCTCAGTGGTGAGGACGCGGGCATACTTTTTTTTGGGGGGGGGGACACTGTCCAACTCACCACAGGCCCTTCCAGCCCAGCCAGCCTTCGGGCCTGGAGCCTCGTCCTGGGGTGCTGTGTTTCAGGGCCTGGAATCTCCTCCTACACCTCCAATCCTGCACAGGCTGGGGAGAGCCTGCAGGGCTGCCTGGAGGAGGCACTGGTGCTGATCCCAGAGGCACAGCATCAGGAAACGCCCATGTTCCTGGGGGCCACAGCTGGCATGAGGCTTCTCAGGTGAGGTGGGCTCGCTTGGGGCCTGTGGCACATCCCTGAGGAACAGCCCAGAGAGCCATGGTGTCAAGGCCTTGGGCAAGCGGGCAGAGTGGAGTGGGCGTGGGTCTCCTGCCAGCTTTGGCTGCTGGTCTTCTCTGTCCAGCCAGAAGAACATCTCTCAGGCAAGAGACATCTTTGAGGCGCTCACCCAGGTCCTGGGCCAGTCTCCCCTGGACTTCTGGGGTGCTGAGCTCCTGGCCGGGCAGGACGAAGGTGCTTTAGGCTGGATCACCATTAACTACGTCCTGGGCATGCTGATCAAGGTGCTGTGGGCAGCCCGCGGGTGGGGGTTGGATGACCAGGGGCTGTAGGTCAACGTGGCTGGTCCCAGGACTCAGTGCCCCCTGTCTGTGCTCAGTACTCCTTCTCTGGAGAATGGATCCAGCCTCCGGAGGGGACACTGGTGGGGGCCCTGGACATGGGTGGAGCCTCCACCCAGATCACCTTTGTGCCTGAAGGCCCCATACTGGACAAGAGCACCCAGGCCACCTTCCGCCTCTACGGATTTGAGCACAGTGTCTACACCCACAGTTACCTGTGTTTCGGGCGCGACCAGATGCTGAACAGGCTCCTGGTGCAGCTGGTGCAGGTCGGCTGGACCACAGAGGAGGCGGCAGCGAGACGGGGTGGCCTGTGGCCCTGGGCTGGGCTCAAGGCCACCTCCCTGCCCTCCTGCAGAGCAGCTCCGGCCCCCTGGTCCGCCACCCGTGCTACCACAGCGGCTACTGGGCCATGCTGTCCCTGGCCACGCTCTACGAGTCACCCTGTGTGCACACAGCGGCCCCTCCAGACTTGGCCTGGAACCTCACCGTGGAAGGGACAGGGAACCCCGCGGCTTGCGTCTCAGCCATCCGGGGCCTCTTCAACTTCTCCAGCTGCCAGGGCCGAAGACACTGTGCCTTCAACGGGGTCTACCAGCCCCCCGTGAGGGGCCCGTTCTATGTGAGCTCGCCACCCTATCCTCCCCAGGCTCTCAGCCTCCTTCTGTGGCCCCAGGGGACTGACCCCAGGTGGGCCCAGGATGAGCCCTGCACACATGGGCTCTTGGGGACTCTGGGGCCCCGTGTGGGGGCAGGTGGGGACTTTGTCTGGTTTGTCCAGGGCCCACCAGGGATCGGCTCCAGTGCCCAGTGCAGGCACACATCTCACTGCCCCCCCTGCCCCCAGGCCTTCTCCAACTTCTACTACACCTTCCACTTCCTGAACCTCACCTCCAAGCAGCCACTAGCCACTGTCAACGCCACTATCTGGGAGTTCTGCCAGAGGCCCTGGAAGCAGGTGGGTGGATCCCAGGACCACCCTGGGTCTCTGAGCTGCAGCTGTCACAGGCACAGACTTCAGCAGGCAGGGACCTGGGGGGACCCCATCCCGGGCAGTGTGGCCAGCAGGGCTTGAGGGGCGCCGGGAGCGGGGGCATCACCTGGCTCCTCACCTCCCGGGCCCCCAGGTGGAGGCCAGCTCGCCCGGGCAGGACCGCTGGCTTCGTGACTACTGTACCTCGGGGCTGTATATACTCACACTGCTGCTCGAGGGCTACGGGTTCAATGAGGAGACTTGGCCTGGCATTGAGTTCCGCAAGCAGGTGACCACCAGGCCCAGGGCGAGGGGTGGTCAGGGGCTCCGGGGCCAGCCGCTCACAGCGCTGACCAGCCCATGTGTCCCACAGGCTGGTGGCACGGATATCGGCTGGACGCTGGGCTACATGCTGAACCTGACCAATATGATCCCGGCCGAGGTGCCCGCCCAATGGCGGGCACAGAGCCACGGCATCTGGGCGGCCGGGGTCGCCTTTGCCGTGCTGACTCTTGTGGTTACTCTGGGGGCTGTGGCAGGCCACCTCCTCTGGCCCCAGGGCTAAGCTGGGGGGCCGCCTTGTGGCGGAAGGCACAGGCTCAGCTCCCAGGGTCTGAGCTGGTCAGAGCCTCCCTGAGCTCCTGACCCCTGCAAGGTCCCCTTGCCCCGTGGGCTCTGGCCCCACGCTCAGATGGCCCCCGTTGATGCAGGCGGTGTTGTGGCCTCCCCAGGGCGGCAGGTGACAAATGCCCGGCCACAGGGGCCCCTGCAGCATTCCAAGGCAGCGTGACCTTCAGTGTTAGTGGGACGTGGGGCCTGGTCAAGCCCAGACGTGAGAGTGGCCACTGCAGAAGAACGGGTCCGGCTCCCTGGGAGAGGCTGGCAGAGCCTCAGGAGGAGGTTGGGGGGGGCCCAGCCGGAACCAGGGTGTCACTCAGCCTGAGCCTCAGCCGTGGCTTCTCTGGGAGCAGCCCCAGCCCCCAACCTCAAAGCCTGTCAGGCCCTCGCCGTGGACACGCCCAGAATACAGACCACAGCTTAGTGGGGGAAGATCGCTTTATTAAAACACTCCTCGCCACAGGACTGCCTAGGGCTGATTTCCTCACTGGGCTTGGTGTGCGTGGGGCTCCGGGAGGGGTGCTGGCCTCCTCACACGTACTGTCCAGCTGGGACCACGAAGCACTTGGGGAAAATGCCAATGCGGCCATCACAGTGGCCCTCCAGCCACGCCGGGTCCACTGCATGCGAGGGGACATCAGGGTTCCGCAGGGCACATCAGATAATATCTGCTCACAGAAACCCCTTGTGCCCCAGCGCCCCACTGACCTTCACACAGGACATCCACGATGTCCCCCGGCTGCAAGTCCAGGTCCTCGGGCCCCCGGGCAGAGTAGCTGTGCCGGGCCACCACCTGGTAGAGGACAGGCCGGCCGCCGGCTCCCTGCGGCAGGGCGAGGCTGCAGGGCGGGCCGGCTGCAGAAGGGCCCCAGGGCCTCCCCCGCCCCACACGCACGGGGACCCACACAGCCTCTCCTGAGGCTCACCCGGCACTGGAGCCGCAGGACCCCGGGGCTGGCCGCCGCGTCCCACCAGGCCCTCTGCAGCACCTCCTCCCTGGCGAGGGGGACCCAGCGTCCCTCGTTGCTGGGGTCTTGGTAACTGCAGAGAGACTCCTCCGAGTGGGCAGGGGTGAGGGGGTGCTTCTGCCCGGGCACAGATGCACCGGCCCCCCTTCCGGCCCCTGCCCTGGGGCTTCTGCCCTGGGCCATGCTCAGAGCCCTCAGGTCCTACCTCCCACCAGCTCACCTGAGCTGCCCGTGCTGGGCCTGGTGAGGGAGGGCTTGGCTCAGCAGGGTCCGCAGGCTGGACAGGTCAGCTCCTCTTGGGACCTTCAGGGCCAGCGTGAAGGCACACTGCACTATGACGGTCGCCAAGGACTCGGGGCCCCCCACGGCCACTCCCTGGGACGAGGCAGAAACGCAGTGGTCAGCCGACGAAGCCCCAAATCTACATGCTTCAGGCCCAGGGGGCGTGGCCTTCGAGCTGAGGGTGACGGGCAGGGAGACAAAGATGGTGGCAGGGGGCCAGGGCTACAGGCCTGTAAATTCCTCATCAGCTGGGGTCCCCAGGGCCACTGGAAGGGATGGGGCCTGGCCTCGGGGCCCCAAATTCCTGAAGAGTGGGGGTGACACGAGGGCTCTTACCCCAGCATGAGAGGGATCTTCAGAAGGGCCACCAGCAGGCCTGCAGGGGTTGACACAGCAGGTTCCCAGGTGGAACAGTTTGGAGCCAGGACCTGCTGGGACCCCACACCCACTGGGAAGCACAAGGTAGCCAATCTCCTCCTTGGGGGACAATGAGGCTACTCCCCGCACCCCCTGAGGCCTGCCCCCTTCCCCCAGTACCCCTGCCCACCACTTGCAGCTCAAGCAGCCCTTACCTGGAGGAACCTGGTTGCCAACGTGCTCCATACAGGGCCTCTGCAGGGAAAGCCACAGGCTTGGAGCAGGGGCGGGGATGGGGGGGCCCTCGGGGCAGGGCAGTTTCCCTGGCTCAGGGCTTGTAAAGCAGACCCAGTGGCGAGGCCTATGGCCTGTGAGTCGGCTGACCAGCAGCAAGCCAAAAATGCAACTCATGTGGGGGTGTACTGAGGGCATGCGCCGGGTCCCTGCCTTCTGGGAGACCACAGACAGGCTGCGGTGGGGACGAAGCTGCCATCCTGGGCGGTCGCAGGTGGAGCCCGAGGACAAGGCCAGGGACCAGTGGGATGTGCCGGAGGGGCAGCAGAGCACCCCTCGAGGCCTGGGCTCCAGGCCACCCTGATTCAGAGCCTGACTTCAGGTGAGGGTCTGGAAGTTGGTTCACAAAGGAAGCGTTTGGACTTCAGCGTATTTACCAGCTGGTTAGTGCCCCCCCTGCTTCAGGGGAGTCGAGGGCCTAAAACCCCAACGAATGAACTTAGTAAATTCGGTTTTAACGGCTTGCGGGAAGGGGATGATGCACAGCTGTGACAGAGACTAACTGCTTCTAAGGGCGCAGGTCTGCTCAACTTGAGTCAGCTGAGCGCCAGTGAAAAGAAATTCCCTTATGAAGTCCTTCGGTAAACTGTTCAATTCAACCGCCTTCTCTGTGCCCCTTCTCTGATGCCCCTCTCCTGGTGCTGGCGTGGGCAGCCACGCCCCTCCTGGCTGCACCTTCCTGGGAGAAGCCTGTGTCCAGGAAGGAGGGCTGGGTGACAAGGGCCACGGCTGGATGGCACAAGACCCAAGGCACAGATGCGCAGGCTGTAGGCCAGGCCCCCTGAGACCTAGGGCCAGACTCCTGTCTGCACCAGGGACACCGCGATGGCCCTGACCCTGATTCACCAGGGTCACCGTGGCTGGCTCCTGCCATGTCTCTGGCCTGACAGAGGAAGCCAAGGTTCTGTCCCGCAGCAGGGGATGAGGCCGCCTGCCCTGCCCTGAGGCCCGCAGGGTGCCTGGCTATGGCGTGCCCGGGCTCGCTCACCTGCTCATCGGAGACGACGGGCACACGGAGGTCAGCCTGCCCCGCCTGTCCCGGGCCCACCTCTGTCTCTGCACCCGGGGGCCTCCTGGGACCACAGGTGGTGCCGGTTCTCCGGCACCCTGTGTCTGCAGCCCTGGGGGAAGGGGGAGCCCTTGATGTCAGACTTCCCCAGCTGAGGGCTTGCTTCCTCACAGAGAGCCTGAGGGGGGCCCGGGGTGTGGGGACGAGGGGCTGTACCGAGCATGGGCCAGGGTGTGGGGCTTGCTCTATGTCCCTACACCCTGTGTAGCCTTGAGCACCACCCCCTCTCCCAAGCTGGGACAGCCCCATCTATGAGGCTCCCATCTGGCAATGCCAGAGGTGCAATCACGCCAGCCCAGCCAGCGCCCTCCCTGGGCACCTTGGCTCTGAGCTTTTGTGCTGCTTGGAGTCATCATGACCCGAAATCTCAACTCCCCTCCGGTGCGCACCAGGGCCGGAGTGACACCTCTATGAGAAGGGGACATGGGGAGGGCTGAGAGGCCAGACACCCCTCCCCTGGCATCGGGGCCTCCAGCCACTTCCACTCTGGAAAGGGGGTGTGACAGTCCTGGCCTCTGGACAGGTGTGCACAGGGGCTCTGGGCTCTGCCCCGACAGGAGGGACAAGCTCACACAGGCAAGACCCCCTCCTTCCTACCGGGGGGCGTCTCCAGGCCTGGCTCCGGCATCTGCATCCTGAACCTGTGGGCACAGAATGCCATCCCCCCTCAGGAAGCAGACCCCTGTGGGTGAGTTCAGGACGGGGAGGCCTAGCACTGCTCTCCCCACACTCCCCCCCTGCAAGACTGGGTGATTTCTGTAGCCTCTCGCACGGAATAGGCACGCTACTCCCGATTCCAGATCAGAGGAACACTGGGGGGAGCTCAGAGCATCTTCCTCCCTTAACAGTAAAAAGGTCTGACGTGCTCAGGCCTGCAAACTGACAGAGAACCCCAGGCTACCACCCACCTGGGGCTGCTGAGGCTGGACACCCTCCTGTCGGTCGGCAGGGAAGGCAGAGGACACCACCTGGTAAAGGCCAGCAGGGGGAGAGCCGGGTCAGCACGCACCACCCCCAACCCCCGGCGGGTTGGGGGCTGTGATGTTGGCTCCCAGCCCTCACCACCCACCCTGCACTCCTGAGTCTCCCATCTGCTGGGCGTGGCCGGACCCGAGGCTGCCAGACCACCACCATGGGGGCTGGGAAGGTAGGAAAAATATGCCTGATAAAGGAAAACATCTGTGCTGATAGTTTTAACTTATTTTTGGTACAACTTTTGACATATTTTTGTTTCTTAGAGGCCTTATACTGTGATAAGCAGACTCTAAACTGACAGATCAAACAGCAGATGTTTGCAAAGATGGCATGTGACCTGCCAGTGACCTCGCCAGCACTGCTAACACTGTCACATGCAGCATGCTGGCCCTTGGTCACCTCGGGGGGTGCTGGGGTCCACCCAAGGGCCACCAGCTTGAAGTCAATGTGAATTTTCCTTTGTGCACATAGGAGTTATTTCCCCGCACCCTACCCTGCTCCCCAGTGTTCTGTGATTCTGGTGATGCTGTCCAGCCCTGACCAAGGGGCGGCATGACGTGGCCCAGGCCGGCCTATTTCGCCCCTCCCTGAGATCTCGCTCTCCGGGCCAGAGATGCAGGGAGACCCAGAGACACAAAAACAAGGAGATTCTGAGGCCAGAAAAGTGTGGCTGAGGTGAAGGCAGGCAGGGGAGCCTCCGGGATCCCCATCAAAAAGCCATGAGCTCCCTCCCCAGCAGCCAACTTCTGGTGGCTTCTGTCTCCAGGTTCCAAGAGCCCAGGATGTGTAAACTGCACCTGGAGACACTGCCCCTGACCTCCAGTCTGTCTTCAGCCTAGGGGCGGCCCGTCGCTCCCAGCTTGCTGGCTGGCGCTGGCCCCTGAGCACCTGGGCCGGGACATGAGATGCTGCCCCCTTACCTTGGCCTTGCCCAGGAAATCCACTGGCTCCAGGAGCTCCAGGTGCCGCCTGTGGGGCCGGAAGACCTCCCCCCTGGGGACCTGCCGAGGCTGCAGGTGCACCTGTTTCTGGAGGAGGTCCGGCCAATGCAGACCTGAGCATCTGACCGGGGCGGTGGCCTCAGGGGGCCCCCCCACCCAGTTGTCACAGGCCATGGGAAGTCCCTCCCCAGCCCCCACACCTGAGCACATGGGCCACCTCCCTCTAGACAGTCTGGGGGACCTGTACAGATATGAGCCCTGGACGGTGGACTATGGGACCAACAGCCCCAAGGGGTGGGGACGACCTGTTCTCCTCACCTGACCCCCTCACCTGCACTTGGTCCAGGGCAGTGCGCAGGTCGTTGTGGGCCCTTTCTGGCCCCTTGGAGAGGGCTTCCTCTAGGCTGTGGGTGGCCTCAGCCCAGAGTCCCAGTCGGCACTGTGCCGCCCCCAAGTTGAAGAGCACCTGGGAGCGAGGTGGGAGGGGACAGCCTACTCCCTCACTTAGTCCCCGCTCCTAGATCAGCCTCAGGGTCTCAAACTCCCCCTCTCCCCCCACCCTTCCCCCACCTTTGCCCCAGATTCCACCCCAGTCCCACCCCCGACCTTTCTCCAGGCCTCCCCCTCAGTGCCACTATCTAGCTCCAGCTCCAGTCTCATCCCAGGTCCCATCCCAGGTCTCACTCCTCGATCAGACCTCTGGCCTGACCTCCCCTCCCTTCCCCTTCCCCCCTCCAATCCCTCTCAGGCCCGGGCTCCCAGTCCCACCCCCCACCCCCTCTCCGCCCCCGCGGGGCCGGGGCTCTTCTGCAGCCCGGTCAGATGCGGAGCCAGGCTCGGTGGTAGGCGGCCGGTCCGTGACGCTGGTGTGGGGGGCTCTGCGGGGCAGGCCGCACTCTCCAGACCCCCTTCTCTGGAGCGGTTCATCGTTCTGGGGCTTCTCTGCTCCGAAAATCCGGGGCAGATTTCTAAGCTCTGGAAGCGTCCTCTCTGCCTGCCTCACCTCCATTGTGCATCTGGCCAGATCCCTTTTGCGGCCCCTCCATCTGTGTGCTGCCCTGCCAGTGCATGAGTCCGGGGTCCTGTCCCCGTCCCCACCCCCGTATGAAAAGACGTTTTGCCAGACAGGTTCGGGTTGAGTTAAGGCTGTCACCAGCCGGACATGCCGAGGGCAGAAGCAAAGTTGCCTGGTCGGCCTGGGAGCCGACCCTCCCCACTGACCCTCTGCTGCTGCGGAGCCAGCAAGTGCTCCCCCAGCTCGGCCCAGCGCTGAAAGAAACCGATACACTCCTGCGGCGCGGCCCTCGGTCCCGTGGCCTGCCCGGTGACACCACACCCCCAGAGCCAGCTGGCCACCCTCTGGAGACTCTGTTACAAGGCCTGGTGGGAACGCCCCCCACCCCGCCCCGCCCTGTTCAGTGCCCTGGGCAAGGGCACCGGCTTGGGCTGTGGACCCCACCTGGCGGGGCTTTCCCACGATTTGTTTATTGCGACACAGCTTGCTGGGAGAAGGCTCCAAGGCAGCCAGTTTCCGGGAGCCCTAGGGCGTCTTCCCCACTCCCCTCCCTTGGCGTCAGGCACCAGAGAGCCAAGCTGTGCTGCCTCCTGACCCCACCTGCCTTCCGCCTGTCTGCTCTCTGCCCTGCTCCTGCCCTTCTCCTGGACAAAGCACTCCTGGGGGGCTCCCACCTTTTCTACCCCTGCACTTCCTCAGGATGCAAGAGTGGCCAGAGGGGGCCGGTCAGTCCACAGGGCCCCGCCTGTGACAGTAACAAGACGGCGGAACCCAGAGGACGGGGCCTGAAGGACCACCTGGGCCCCCGGCAGAGAGCACCCCCAGAGCCCCCAGTGGGCCACACCTCCTGGTGCAAGCTCACCTCCCAGGCATGCAGCCTGAACCGCAGGCCCAGCTGGGTATAGTCAATGGCAGCGTTCTCCCTCAGCTGTGCCAAGGCCAGCTGGAAGTCAGACAGGGCCTCCTGGAACCTGTGGGCAGTGGGGGTCGAGCAATGAGGGGGACCTCAGTGGCCGCAGGGAAAGGGGCCAAGCCCTGCCCCAGCCTCCCCACCCCCCCCCCAGCTCTAGGGACACTTGCTAGGGGGGCAGTGGTGGTCACCCAGGCCTCAGCACAATATGGGCCCTCGAGTCCCAACACACAGGTCAAGGGCTGACGTGGCTGTGAGGGGCATGGGGGGCACCACATCTGGGGTGTGAGATGATGCCAGCTCCGAGCCAGCTCTGATTCCTGGGAAATCTGCTGCCTGGGGCCCCTGTCTGACCCCAGACCCTCTTCTAACCCTGGCTCTGCAGGGTGCCCTGAGCATTTCCTTCCTGCTTCACAGGGCCCCCAACCCCTGCGGGCCTCCCCCTGCAGAGCCTGCCGGAAGCTCCGTGGCCTCCACTACAATCCCCATCTCCTCCAGGAAGGCTCCTGGACCCATGAGAGGAGGAGGTTGTGGCCAAGGCCTGCCTCACTGGCATGGGGCCTACGGAGGGGCTTGTCCAGGGGGCTAAGTGGGGTAGGGGGGAAGCCGGGCCTGCTGCGGAGTGTTTCCTCCTCTGGGAAGGACCACAGTGCAAAGAGCCCAGGTGAGCATTGAGGACCCCAACCCCGTCTGTATCCTGGGATACACCATTCCTGCAGCCCTGGTCTAAGTTTCCTCAACTGCAGAATGGGTGTAATCCCACCATCCCTGCTACAGCAAAAATGTGGTGAGGAACAAAGGAGGGAATGCCCGTGAAAGCACCCTGTGAACCTCAGCATAGAGACATGGCTCGCTGTGTGGCTCTTCCCTGTGTCCCCCTCCAGCGTGGCCACAGTGTCCTCCTCCAGGCTTTCCTGAAGCTATGAAGAGGGGTGGGCAAGAGAAGATGACCCATGGGGAGAGAGGAGGCGGGGAGCACAAGAATGGACTTTGCAGACACAAAGGGCCATCAGAGAAGAAACAAGGCACCTCTGTGCTCACCTTTCCAGTTGGAAGCTGGCCACTCCTCGCTGGAAGAAGCCAACAGCCATGCAGGTGTCCTTGGTCACTGCTTGGTCAAATGCCTGGGGACAAAAATGCCCATGGATCACCAAGATCTTCAATTCCATCATCCCCGTGTCACAGACACAGTCCAGACAGATGACCAGTGATGGGGGCCAAGGAAGTTCACTGGGCCCCACAACAGCCTGGGTGCATGGCATCACCGTTCAGTTTCCCTCAGTGGCACACCCTAAACCAGCCTGAGCCCGGGAGGTGCAAAGAGCACAGTCACAATCCAGTCTATCTGCTGTGAGGACAAGGGGAAACAACAGAAGGAAACACTGTGGCACATTAATAATAATTACCTCTGGGGGGTGCAGATATGCAAGATTTTTGTCTTTTTAAAATCCTATTTCTGATAGTTCACACAAAAGGACACACTCCTTATCTATTAGAATCAGAAAGAACAACAACACAAAAGTCTTAGTATGTGTGTAAAGCGCAGCTCTTGCTTAAACCTCACTCAGAAATGGTGTTGTCTGTTCCTAACGAGGACAGTGGCCCTCCGTTAAACACAGGCAATAGGAGGGGCATCATGCTCTTACAATCTGGCCAAATGGGCGGCGGGGGGTGGGTGGGGGAGCTTACTGCAGCACTGGGTTTGACCTAAGGTTGAAGGGATGCACGGAGGCACTGATGTGGGGGACACTCGGTGCCGGAGAAGTCCATTTGTTGGCCACCCTGCCACGAACAGCAACCAAATCAGGCTCACATAGGTTCCTATCAACAGACCACAGTCCTCTACATCCCTCCTCACCCTGCCCTGCTCCCCAGAGATGGAATGCAGCCATTCCATCTGCTTTCAGAAATCTCCATGTTTCCAATTAATGTGCCCATGCTTTTATTACTTAACTTTATTGACTTTGCACAGTCCTCCCTCTCCTATTAGGGTAGAGGATTTAATACCATATTCTTCTGCTCGCCACCTCTGGCCCCTCTCTCTGGTTAAATCACAGTTTATGAATAAGTGATAACTGGATTGACCTTACACCTACCATTCGCTGTTGAACCACCTGCTGTCAGCTACTGTATTGCCTTCCTTAGGTAACATTTTAAAACTGCAATTGTCCTGACAATTGTAGATTTGTATGCAGATGCAAGAAATGACAGAGGAGATCCCTTGTAAGATTTGCCCAGTTCCTCCCCTCCCCAACTCCTGCAGTGAAGTTTTTGCAGGATATTGACATGGATGCTCTCCTACAACACCTAATTCTCTTTTCATTTGTGTCATTTTCCAGGGAGCTGTCACTGATGGCCTCAACAACTGTAGGACTGGTTCTTTCTGTTGGAGAGATATGGGGACCAGAGCACTGAGTAGGGTGCTGCTGGACTTTTGTGGAACATGCATCACTTTAAACACAAAGCATTTAAAAGCAGAGAGGCAGGTATGTGTGTGTGCGCCCGTGTGCACTTTTGAGCTCTTGGTTCTGTTTTGGGGCACAGAGGAGTACTCAGATCAGATGAGACAGACCTCCTCTCCTTGCCATTGCCACAGGCATCTGATGAAGGCCCCTGCTCTAAGCTCCACACCTTGGGAAGCAGGCAAGCCCCATCCAAGCAGGACCCAGCCTCCAGCCTACTTCCAGATATGTTAGCACGGTGAACACCTGAGCCAGCAGCACCCCAGCCTTTCCCTTTGACTGGGGAGCGTGGCCCATGGTCATCTCCTAGTGGAGATGGTGAAGGAGCCCGGCGCCTCCATCACGGCCCAGACTCAGTTGAAGGTGGGATCCCCCGACCACACAGTTCCCACCTGCTTCAAGCGTTCATTGAGGCAGAACTCTGGGGGGACACCCCCAGATGACCATCAGGAAGAAGGGCGGGGGGACCCCGGGCTCACCCCTGCCGCTGGGTCTTTATTGCACCGCTCCCTGACCCGGGCGCACGGTAATTAAGGTTCTCCAAGGCCAGAGAACAGCCTCCCCAAGAGGTGGGGTCTCTGCCACCAACCCTGGGGGCTCCCGGCTGTCAGGCCCCTGGCTCACCCGCAGCGCGGCCTCCGGGTCCCCGGCCAGCAGGTGCACGCAGCCCACGTTGAAGCACATCCTGGCGGACGGCTCCGGGTCGCCCGAGAAGAGGCGCAGGGCGCAGTCCCAGTCTCCGCGCGCTACGGCCTGCGCGCCCCGGTGCCAGTCCCGCAGCTGGTCCCCGAGAGAGGGCATGGCGGGGTGGACACTCGCCCGACCGTGCGACGTAAGTCCGCGCTTCCGGGCCGGAGCGCGGCGGGCGCGGCCGGCGGCGGCGGTGGGGGTCCTGCGAGGGGTCCGACGGGACGACTGTAGGCCGAGGGCCGCGGAGCAGGGGCTTCAGGGCCAAGAGACTGGCGTGGGGATGTGGGGCCCCCACTCCGAGGCCGGCAGGGGACCCGCGTGGAACGCGGCGCTGGGAGCTCGCGGAGTCCACGAGCCGCAGGTGCGCCACGCCTCCTGCTGCGCAGCGCGCCCTCCGGCTGCCGGGCGGCCCCGCCCCTCGCCAAACCAGCCCCGCCCCGCCCCGCCCCCGGCCCCGGCCCCGCCCCCAACAGGGACCGCCCCTCCGCATCCGGCCCCGCCCCGCCCGCTTCTGCCGCGCCCCTCCGGACTTCCGCCTGGAGTTCCCCAAGTTCGCGTTGCTAGGCCCGCGGCTCCCCCCGCGGTGTGGGTGTCGGTGCTCCGGGCAAAGCTCTCCGGGCCTGCCGCTACCGCCGCGGTCGGGCCAGGGTTCCGGGCGGACCCCGCGGGCTCAGGTGAGGGACCGCCGGGGCGCGGGCCGGGGTGGGGCGGGCCCGGCGTCTGCAGGGGCGCCAGCGCAGGGCAGGGCCGAGCGGGGCTGTGGCCGAGCCGGCGGCCGGGCCGGCCTTGAGGGGGGCCCCCCTCCGCTGTCGCCCCTGCCCCGCCAGCCCGCGGGCCGCGTCAGCGAGGAGCGAAGCTGTCGTCGTTCCGGCTCCGCGGGGAGGGGAGAGCCGCGGGAGCTGGTCCTGGGGCGGAGGGCGGGCCGCGGTGGTCTGGGGTCTCCCGCGGCAGCGGCCTGCGCTCACCCTCGCGGGGAGACTGAGGCCCCGAGTGGGGGAGGCCCCGAGTCTCACTCGTGGGAAGGCAGGTCGTGGTGATGTGCCAGTGACTCTTCTGGGGACCGTCGGTCCTGTGCTCCTTGTCCCGGGCCCAGCCGCCCTCCCCAGATGGGGGCTCAGAGAGCAGGACTAACCCAGCGCAACCCGCCCAGATGCGCCGCCCTCCTGGGCCAGGAGCCTGTCCCTGCAGGGGCCCCAGCCTCTCCGTGCCCACGTCCCTGCTGACACTCCCAGGCATGCCTTAACTGCTGTCACATCCTTCCCACCTGTGTGGGAGAAACCACCAACGTGTACAGAGAGGGAGAGATGGATAGGCTTTAAGCAGCCGTGGGGGCTAGAAAATTCAAAATCTGCGGGAGAGCCAGGGAAGAGCCCCTGCGGAGGCTTGAGTCTGGAGGCAGATTTCCCTCCTGGGGGACCTCAGCCTTTGTTCTCTTAAGGCCTTCGCCTGACTGGAGGACGCCCACCCACGTTAGGGAGCAGCGTCTGCTGTTGTAACTGTTAATTTCATGTAAAAAATGCTTTCACAGCAGCCTGTGACTGTGGCCAAACATATGGACACCATGGCTTTGCCAGGTTGACACAAAATGGACCATCACAGCACCCCCCTCCCCCCGCAAGTGCTCTGTCCTTTTATTCACACGAAAGAACACCCTGGCCCCCACAGTCCAGAGGAGGCTCAGGTCCTGGATGGCTGTCAGAACTTGGAGCTCAGCCGTAACCCAGGGACCTGACGCCTTCCACGTTGGCCGTCTTCCCTTCCTGGGTGATCCTGGTCCAGCTCTCTGACCCTACAGACTTCCTTACCTGAGGAACAGGAGTGCTGAGTCCTGGCCTGGCAGGGCTGTGGTGAGGACTCACAGACACTGCCTGTGGCGCGCCTGGGGGGGGCACCTGTGCCCCTGAGGACCTGCTTCCTCCCAGGCGGGGGCTGAGTCTCCCTGCCCTGCTGGCCTGGAGGTGGGCGGCTGCACTGATTCCCTTTCCCATCGTGCTGCTCCCACACCGGCTCTGGGTGGCTTTCCTGCCATCAATTTACCCGAAGACCTGGCAGGGTCACTGGTAACCTCCTTCTTGGGTGTGGCTCGTCCTCCTCACTTAGTGCCTGGCCTCAGGGACATGACCCCCTCCAGGTCCCCCAAGACCCCTGGCTGCCCCTCCTGCCTCTCCTGGGCTCTGTCCTGGCCTTTCTGTGCACTCACTCCCCAGTGGTCCCACCGTTTGAATTACCATTAGGGCGCCTGCTGCATCCACTCTTTTATCAACTTCTCTATTTCCATCGTAAAAAGATGAAAAAAGTCCCATCCCTGTGCCTGTCACTGTATGCTAATGTTCACTGCAGCTCCGTTCATAGAGCCCCAAACTGGAAACAACCTGGCTGTCCTTCAGTGGGCGAATGGTTAGGCAGACTCGCATCCACAGGTGGACAAGGGATGGGCGGTGGGCACACAGACTTGGGGGGGGGGGCTCGGGGGCATGCTGAGCGGGACAAGATCGCATACTTTGATTCCATTTGTATATGTTTCTAGGAATGACAAACGGAGAGATTAGTGGTTGCTTGGGGCCACTAACAGATTAATGGTGTGGGGGTGGCACTAAAAGGGCAACACTGAGGGGGGTTCTGTGGGATGGAACATTCTGGATCATGACTGAGTCGTTGTCAGTCACTCATTATGATTTTGACTGTGATAATGTCTCGAAAGCAGGATAAAGGGTACATGAGATGTCTCCTTATTTTCTCTCAGAAGTGTGTGTATATCTCCAATTATCTCAAAACAAATGTTTAATTGAAAACCATTTTTAAAGAAGGTTTCAGGGGCACCTGGGTGGCTCAGTTGGTGAAGCGTCCGACTTCAGCTCAGGTCATGATCTCACAGTTCGTGGGTTTGAGCCCCGCGTCAGGCTCTGTGCCGACAGCTCGGAGCCTGGAGCCTGCTTCGGATTCTGGGTCTCCCTCTCTCTCTGCCCCTCCCCCACTCACACTCTGTGTCTCTCTCAAAAATAAATAAACATTAAGAAAAATTAAAAAAAAGAAGGTTTCAATCACAGGTTTTTCTGTTTTACAGATGCCCTGAAAGTTGGAGTGATTACTGAGCCTAACATTCTTCCAGCCCTGAGATTCAGCTGCTTACATGTTTTTTAGAAAACTTACATCTGAGCTAAAATCTATTCCCAAGTAGGTGCTTCAGCCTTTGGAGCAGCCGTGGCCCGAGGACTGACCTGAAGCTGGCCTTCGCAGGGGTCCCCAGCGCCCTCCCCAGACGTGCAGTGGCTGTGGCCTCAGAGGGGTGGCCGTCCAGGCTCCCGCTACCGCGAGCCACCTCCCTGTCAGCTCTACAGGCAGACCCGCTGAGGTTGTGCACCAGTCGAAGAGTTCAGAAAAGGGAACCATTTCCTAAGGTAAGAGCATGACTGAAATAGAGGTCAGCATAGCGCTGGAACTTATTTTCGGAGGAATGCAGTACTTGTCTGGGGTTAATTCTGGAGCACAGATGTCAAAGAAATGGGCAGGAATTGGTTTTAGCCCTAATACAAAGAAATTGGGTTGGTGGGGTTTTTTTTCCTTTAAAAAAAATGGGGGCACTTTCCAAGAATAAATGAAATAAAAATAAGATTATTCTCTCAGGAAATAAAAATAGTCTTGGTGTGATTGAAATGCTTGGTGATGGAGATCAGTTTCCTGAGACCTGGCCCTTCCCAGGGGTGCATCTGTCATTCAGTGTCATGGGGCACCTTCCCCGGGGTTCAGTGCGAAGGCGCTGCCACTGGGCACGCACGTCCTCAGACCCACCACTTCAGCCGAGGACCTCACCCTCCACCCCCCAGGAAATGTTGAGGAGAAAAACCAGAGGAGCAAGAAAGGCAGAGCTCAGACACGTGCAGGGCGCTCTCCTCGGGGGCAAGACCGCCCGTGCGCCGGGTTTGGGGGGGCATGCCAACAGGAAGCGGCTCGAGATTCATCTCCTTTCGGGTTCGGAATCGAGGCTGTAGAACAGGGAGCCTTCTAGCATGCTCCTGCAGGACCCCGTGGTAGGCAGGGCTCATCCTCAGGGCGACGGGAGTCCTGGGCCAGCAGCACCTGACGCGCCCTCACTCGCCCCTCCGCTCTCAGACCGAAGCCAGTGCTGGTTACTTGTCTTGTGGTTTCAAACGTAGAATGAGCTGCCACCGGTCTGTGAGCTAATTTCTGCACACAGCCCTTCAAAGTGGGTATCTGGGCCGGACCAGACACGAGAGCGCCTCACAGCTGTGGGGGCCCCTGCACCATGGCCACCACGAGGCATGGGCTGCTGTCTGCAGGGGTAGTGAGAAAAGGGCAAGGCTCAGAGCTCTTGGGCCCAACCGTCAGGGTCACGTTACACCCCGTGACTCTGATAAAATGGCCTGTGAGAAAGGAAAGAGTTTATGGTGCAGGAAGTAAGTGAATGAGCCAGTGAATGACGCCTTGAAACAGGCAGGGCTGAGTCTGCATTCCACGGATGAGGGGCAGATCCGAGGAGGTCCCAGAGAGCAGTGACAGAGGGGGGGCCAGGCCAGCATGGCAGCTCTGGAGGTCAGAAGGAAGCAGAACATCTGTGGGCCGTTAGGAGGAAAAGGCAAATCCATGTAGCCCATATTTAGCCAAAAAGGAAGGAAATCATGCCCAAAAAAGTAAATTAAAAAAAAAAAAAGAAGAAGAAACCGAAAGGAGGAAGAGGGAGTTAATTAAGAGAAAAACTTAATTAATTAAATCAGAAAGTATAAAATTGGTAAGACCGGGCGCCCAGCTGGCTTAGTCGGTGGAGTGTGTGACGCCGTATCTTGGGGTTGTGGGTTCGAGCCGCGTGTTGGGTGTAGAGATGACTTAAAAGTAAATAACTTAAAAAAATTAAAGTCAGTGTCTCAATTAAAAAAAATAAAATTAGTAAGACCAAAAACTAGTTCTTAAAAAAACAAACAATGAAATAAAGTCCTGACGAGACAGAGGAAAAACTGAAGTGAAACGAGGCTCAGGCTTCATGAAAGGAGAGACCCACAGGTGTGTCATGTCTACACCGACCGCGCGGTCATCAGCGGGAAAAACCTCAAGAAATCGATGCCTTATCGGAACAGACCTGAGAAGAAACAGAAAATTGGAACAGGCGGTGAGCGTCAGAGGCCTAGCAGGCTGTAAAGTCCCTGCCACGCGGGCCCCGGGCTGGCAGCTCCCGCCACACACAGTGTGTGCTCCCAGCTCGCGCAAGCACTCCGCCTTGGACACGGGCCCCCGGCCCCAGTTGGGCCTTGAGACAATGCAGCCCCTGCCTTGTTCTAGCTGCGACCGCCAGAGGCCCTCGCACAGGACCGCTGGGCCAGGCGGCTTCAAGTTCCTGACCCCTGACCTCACGGGACAGGACGTGTTTCTGTTCTAAGCCGCTGAGTTTGGGCCCATCTGTTCGGCAGCAGTAGATAACCGGTGATGGGGGCTTAAAGCCATCAGGCAGAGCGGGGGGCTGTGGGGAGGAGAACTGGTGTCCCATGGGAAGTGGCCACCTCCCTTGCGGCCTGTCAGGGGGGCTCATGGAGGAGTAAACGGTGGCCCCATCTCCTTTCTGCAGCTAAGATTCCCTTATAGTTTATTTTAACTTTTAAAGTATCATTTGTGGTTTTCTTTTTTTTGTGAATACAAAGTAGAGTGGGTTCACTGTGGAATATTTAGCAAGTACAAAACAATTAAAATTGAAAGTACAGTAACTTTGGATTGTAACTTGTTCTGCGAGTGTTCCACAAGGCAAGCGAACATTTCTGATAAATTTTAACTTGATAAACGAGTGATGTCTTGCAATATGAGTAGTATGTGACACCGAATGTCACATGACCACAACTGAGCCAATGCTTCTCCTCTTTCTCTCTCCCTGCCCCTCCCTCCCTCTGCGGGATTGTGGGTGACTGTCTCCCCTGCTTGGATGTTTGGTCTCAGGCCGTGGCGTTTGGCAGAAATCAGTGATTTTTCAGAACATTGGAAGGTGCCCACAACTGGCACCTCTGTATTTTTTGTCACTTCAAAGCACCTGTGAACAGTCCTTTGCTTTTCCATATAAGAGTGAGCTTAGGAATGCTTTGCTTCATTCTAGGTCAGGCTGCCTGCAGATATAGACCCTTTCCTCTGCTGCCTCATTGCCAGTTCCATTAAATACAGTCTATGACAGCTTATTAATACTGTACTGTAGTCAGCATCGGTGCGAACGTATTCAATGGCCCCCTTGCAGAAAAAGGTTGGAAAGAAAGGGGGTAAGAAGAAGGAGATGATTACGGTGGAAGTTAAGAAGGAAATCATCGAGAAGTATGAACGAGGGATGCGAGTGGCTGATATTGCAAGATTTTATAAGAAGTCTACATCGACTATTTGTACAATATTAAAGAAGAAAGAAGAAATAAGGGGGCTAGATGCAGCAAAAGGAGTCACGAGAATATCAAAGCAACGCCCACGTGTTCTGGAAGATGTAGAAAAGTTGCTTCTGGTTTGGATAAATGAGAAGCGACTAGCAGGTGATACTGTGACCGAGAACTTCATCTGCGAGAAGGCGAAGGCCTTGTACACCGACCTCGTAAGTAAACTGCCAGGTACGTCAACAGAAAACGAAGAAGCCTTCAAGGCAAGCAGGGGATGGTTTGATAACTTTAAGAGGAGGAGTGGCATCCGTAGTGTTGTGAGGCACAGAGAGACTCCGAGTTCAGACGCTAAGGCAGCTGAGGCGTTCGCTACCGAGTTCCAGAAGCTCATGGCTTCCGAGTGTTACCTGCCGGAGCAAGTTTTTAACTGCGATGAGACAGGGCTTTTTTGGAAAGAGATGCCAAAGAGGACCTACATTACAGAAGAAGAGAATGCAATGCCCGGTCACAAGCCCATGAAAGACCGCCTCACCCTCTTGTTTTGTGCTAATGCAAGCGGGGATTTCAAAGTTAAGCCCCTGCTCGTGTATCATTCGGAGAATCCCCGAGCCTTCAAGAAATGCAAGGTGCAGAAAAGCCAGTTAAATGTTCTGTGGAGGTCCAACAGCAAGGCGTGGGTCACTCGTATCTTGTTCGTAGAGTGGATCAATGAGGTCTTCGGTCCTGCAGTGAAGCAATACCTTTTGGAGAAGAATCTGCCACTCAAAGCCTTGTTGGTGATGGGTAATGCTCCTGCACACCCTCCAGGCTTTGAGGACGACTTACTGGAGGAGTTCAAGTTCATTAAGGTCAAGTTCCTTCCTCCCGACACCGCTCCAATCCTCCAGCCCATGGATCAGCAGGTCATTTCAAACTTTAAAAAGCTTTACACCAAAGCACTATTTCAGCGATGCTTTGAGGTGACGGAAGGAACAAACCTTACCCCACGAGAGTTTTGGAAAAATCATTTCCACATCGTTAACTGCCTCAAGATCATCGACAAAGCCTGGGATGGGGTCACCAAAAGAACCCTCAATTCTGCTTGGAGAAAACTGTGGCCTGATTGTGTTCTTGGACATGACTTAGAGGGGCTTGCTCGTGAACAGCAGCCGCCAGTTGTCGATGAAATTGTGTCTTTGGGGAAGAGCACGGGACTGGAGGTGAGTGAGGACGACATTCAGGAGCTGGTGGGGGCACATGGCCAGGAGCCGACCACCGATGAACTGATGGACCTGTATTGTGAACAAGAACAGGAGGTTATGGAGGAGATCTCGTCTGCAGAGGAGGAGGAGGAGAAGGCAGAGGAATCCCTCGATCCAAATGAGATTAGGGAGATGTTTAAAATGTGGGAAACAGTGCAAAAATTTGTAGAAAAGCACCACCCGAATAAGGCTGTAGCAGTGCAAGCGATGAATCTGTTTAACGACAATGCAATGTCACATTTCCGTGAAATCCTCCTACGGAGGCAAAAGCAAGTGTCACTGGATAGGTTTCCTGTGAAAGTTGCACGAAAAGCAAAAGATTCCACAGAGCCAACAGACCGCAGTGATTCTGTCAGTGATCGTGAAAGTCGTCCTGCACAGTAACCCTCTTCTCTCTCGTCTCCCTCACTCCAGCCACAAAGGTTTTCAAAGGTAAGTGCAGGTTGATTTGTTTATTTTCCTTTATATCTTGTATTTATTTTATATTAGATTACAGTATTGTGATCATTTTATGAATATTTTTGGGTGGTGGAACGAATCATCTGAGTTTCCATTATTTCTTATGGGGAAATTCACTTTGATATACAAGTGCTTTGGATTACAGCCATGTTACCGGAACGAATTACGCTTGCAAACCACGGTGTCACTGTACAGAGAGTTGGTAGGTGACACCCTCCTAGGGCCTGCATGTCCTTCAGGTCCGCGCTCTGTCTAGAGCTGACAAGGCCAGGCTGCCGTCTGCACATGCTGTCGTGTAGGTGCTCCCAGTTAGGTACAATGATAGGACGCATTGTGAGGACTTCTTTTTCCATGACATTAAATGTTTTTGTAAAATGTCCTTTTTAAGTAGCCATTCATCATTCATAGGACTTCTACCCCATTGTCGGATATTAGGAGGCCCTCACAAGAGCAGGCATGGAGCTGGAAAGCCCAGCTGAACTGTGTCAGTGATTTCTGCCCCCTGACCCCGGGCCCGGCTGTGGCCTGCGCCCCGTGGGAAAGGGTCCCCGAAGAGCCTCTCCTCGTGAGGCCCCTAGCCAGGACTCCGGAGGCCCTGGTTCCTCCTTGAGCTGCAGACACAGGCCTGAACCCAGCTCGGCTCACCGGACTGACCCTTGACAATGTGCACACAGTGGTGAGTGTGCAGAAAGGCACCGGCCCAGAAAGAGCAGTGTGAGCATCCCCACGGCGGCCCCGGAGAAGCGCACACCAGCAGTTCTATCCGTGCCCCTCATAGGATCTCTGAAAAGTTACTTTCACGTATTTCAAATTGGTAATCTTATTTTTTTAAAGAAAGGAACAGCTCTTAAGTTAAAGCAGTAAGTTAAAAGTCACTCCCACCAGGATGGACAAAATAAAAAAGACACCAACGAGTGTTGGCAAAGATGTGCAGAAATTGGGTCCCTCGTGTGTGGTGGGGAGCAGTCTGGCCGCTCCTCAGCCGGCTAACCAGTTCCACTCAGCCCAGCAGCCCCACTCCGGGGGAAATGACCGCATGCTGCCACATGAAACACCCGTGCACAAATGTCCACAGCGGCCACAGGGTGGAAGTGGCCCAGATGTCCATCAGCAGAGGAGTGTGGTCTGTCTGTGCCATGGAATATGACTCAGCCTTGGAAAGGAAAAGTACCAATAGTGCTTTCAATGAACCTTGAAAACAGCATGCTGGGTGACAGGAGCCAGACACAGAAGGCCGCGCGTCGTACGATCCCGTTTCTGAGGGCGTCTAAAACAGGCGAATGCTGGGAGACGGAAAGTGGATTCGTGGTTGCCAAAGAGGGCCAGTGGGGAGCCACTGCTAATGGGTGATCTTTCTGGGGTGATGAAAATGTACTGCCGTTAGGTAGTGGTGGTGGTTTCTCGTGCCTAAATGTACCAAAACACCAAGTCGTGCACTTTAAAGGGGTAGATTTCATAGTATATGTATTATATCAATAAAACTTATTAAAAATCACTGAGCTGTGTGCCCAGCCACTTGATTCAGTTTGAAAACGAATTGAAACAGCTTTCAAATTAGTATTCTCGTTTATCCAAAGCGACCTGAGTGGCCCATGTTCAGGGTCCAGGCTGCACACCCAAATATGTCTGGGGTGGCAACCCCAGCCCCCCTGCATTTGAAATTTGGGGACAACAGGGTGACTCCCCGATGCCGTTGTGCAGAGTGGTGCCTGTGGGCCCAGACACCCCATCTCTGCTGGGGAGGCGGCCAGGCACCCCTAAGGCCCCTCTTGTCTGGCCGGCTGCTTTCCCAACCAAGGCCCAGCGTGCCCAGCAGAAATATGGGAACCACACGTGTGCTTTTAACTTTTCTAGTACAGGGAGCTTGGCTGCCTCAGTTGGTATAGCATGCGTCTCTTGATCTCAGGGTTGTGAGTTCAAGCCCCTTGTTGGGCATAGAGCTTATTTTAAAAACATTTAAAAAAGTGGGGGGGGGCACAAGTTAATTTTTCTAAATGTTTACTTCTGGGAGAGTGTGAGTGCAGGAGAGACAGAAAGAGGGGGACAGAGGATCCAAAGTGAGCTCTGTGCACTGAAGTGGGACTTGAACCCATGAACCGTGAGGTTATGACCTGAGCGGAAGGCGGACACTTAGCCAACCGAGCTACCCAGGCGCCCCCGGAGATGAAGTTAATTTTCAATTTTTAACTCCAATATTCCCTGAATATCACTCCCACTTGTAATCGATATAAAAGATCAGTGCTGAGACATTTTATGCTATTATCCCCAGTACATTTTGCATTGAAAAGTAGGGCATGGCTGACTTGTCGGATGGTGGGAGGGTGGGGGGCAGTGCAGGGCTGGGGGGGACAGGGACTCCAGGCCTCAAGGGCCTCCCCCGTGAGGGTGACAGCTTTGGGGGCTCCAAGGCTGGTGCCAGCTGATGACCCTCTAACCTGGCTCCATGGCACTCCTGCCGCTCGTCTTATGGGCAACACGGGAGGTGCCTGCCATCCATGGGGCTTAGGAAGGCTGGGTGCAGCTCGGAGGGCCGGGCGCCGTGTGGAATCAAGGGCTCTGGCACCCCCGGCAGTGAGGCTGGCAGCTCCACGGTCACCCCCTCCTCGGCCTCAGCCACCCCTGTGATGAAGGGCACAGGGCTCACCTGGAGAGGGGGTCACACAACCAGCGCCCCCCTATTTGCAGAAAGCATTATAGGAAAGTGGTGAAGAAAACATGACTTGGCGTCCACACGAGAATGCTTTGGTGACCTATTTAAAGGTCACTTCAGTGGCTGCAGTGTGGAGAAAACTGTGCTCTGCGGCCACAGGAAGCACCCTGGCTTGTTCTCCGGGGATGGATGGACAGACGGGCAAGAGGCTCAAGCCCGGGTCCCAGGCAACTGCATTGGACCTTCAGCCAGTAAGGCAGCTTCTTTCGGGTTCTTTTAACTTCTGCCCTTTTCCTTTAATTTCCACCTTTCTGGGTTATTTGCAGGCCAGCTTCAGGTCAGGAGACCCCGTGAAGTGTCTGCTCCACGCTGTCCTGTCCTGGCCAGGAGCCTGTTCCTCTGGGCTTCCAGCCAGGTCTCAGGCTTGGCTGCTGTGCTCCTCCCACGCACGTGCCTCTATGCAGAGACCACCGGCCGGAAGAAGGTGCCTCCCGGCCTGTCTCAGAGCAAGCCAGGGCCCTGCGCTGCTCTCCCTCCTGCGGTGGAGACGAGACAGCCAGGTCACAGCCGGGGCTGTGGTTCCCATGCCTTCGCTTGCCCCAGGCTGCCCGCTTCACCGTGCGGCGGGGCCGGGACCCCGGCCTGCGCTGTGCAGGCTGCCAGGGGGCTCTGTCTGGAGGAGGCGACACCGCTGGGAGGGCGGCCGGGGCCTGGTCGAGGGGTAGCTTGGTCAGTGGGCCCTGGAGCACACCGAACCTACAGCAAGTGCCGGGCAGGGCTTGTGCCGACCCTGGCAGTTAGCCAGCCAGTTGTTTCACCGGAAATGTGGGCTTCCTCGGGAATGGCAGAGGCTTTGCGGTGCGGGACGAGCCCGCCACGGCGAAGCCACAGGCAACTCTGGAGAACAAAGGAGAGGAAGGTTACTTTACAGAGGAAAAGGAGAAGGTTGCCAGGCACTGCTTGGAATGGAAGCCCCTTGGAGGCAAGGGAGGGCTCAGGGTGCCGGCAGTTTGTCCTTGGCGGAGCCCCTCCTGCTGAGGTGGTCAATAGAGCAGGGGCTAGAGCAGTGGGCGGCTGGCGCAGAATGCCAGGGCTGAGGGCTCCCCCTGCTGGCCGTCTGGCTCCATGTCACATGAGGGCTCCCGCATTCCGTTTCACGGGGGCTGGCGCCTGGCTGGCCTGTGTCAGGAGGAGGCCATCTGGCCTGCGCCCTCCTGCTGCTGGGTTTGCTGCTGGGCCAGGGGCTCCCCTCTCAGGGGCCGAGCAGGGGCCAGGGAGCAGCAGCCTCTGGAGCGAGTGGGTTCTTGGAGGCGGATGTCGTGTTGCAGGGTACCCAGCGAGAACTTGGCCGCCCTTCAGAAAAAATCATGGTGCTTAAGTGAGTTGCATGTTTTGACCGTTCGTTTTAAACAGAAGTTCCCAAACTGCCAGGAGGCGCTCACCCCACCCCAGTGGGCCCCTGGTAGACCGTCCGTGGGAAGGCCTGCTGGCCGTGGTGTGGGTTGCAAACCTAGAACCACATTTCCAGCTAAAGACAGTTTGGACTCCAGATATTTTTTTCCCCACTTTAAAATGCGGTCAATTAAAAAAGTCTGCCGTGGGGTGAACTTGAACTTGGTCTTTGCCAGCTGTTTTCATTCTCAGAAGCACATGGGTTTCAGTGTGTTGCTGTACTTTGTCCAGGGCTCGGGAACAGAACAAAAGTTGTGTAATGAGAGCTGAGCTGAGTTTCAGTGGCCTTGGCCCTTTCCCAAGGAGGAGGGTGCAGGTCCATCTACCTGCCCTGGGGCTGGCCTGGGAACAGAGCCCACTGCCCGCCTCTGGGTGGCCAGATGCTGGGTGCTCCGCTTCTTGGAGAAAAGGGAAAGAGAGCCTGTGGCAAATCTTGGAATCACAGGGGTTTCTCTTCTAGAAAAAGGCCCCTCCCTCAAAAGAGCCGTTTGGACACCTGCCTCCTTCCTGGGCTGACCAGCAAAGTGGGTGCCTGCAGTGCAAAGAAGGTCATCGGGGTCATGGCAGTTTGTCCTGGACGCAGCGTGGAAAGAGCCTGACCGCAAGGTGTGAATGGACCACACCCGGACCGCAGGGCGGGATTCCTCCTTTGGTGACCTGACCTGAAGGGGTCAGAGGAAGCTTTGCCCTGCACTGATGCTAGTCTTTATTATAATTCTGATGGAACTGGGGCTCCACCTTTTTAAAAATGTATTGAGAGGTTGTGGGGGGGAGAATGAGTGAGGGAGGGGCAGAGCGGTAGAGAGAGAGAATCCCAAGCAGGCTCCACATTCAGCGCAGAGCCCAACGCAGGGCTCGATCCCATGACCCTGGGATCATGACCTGAGCCGAAATCAAGAGTGGGACGCTCAGCCGACTGAGCCACCCAGGCGCCCCAGCTCTACCTTTTTAAAGAGGAGCTCCTCAGGCCACACAAGGGTGGGGATAGCCAAAGAGAGGGGGATGGCCTGGGGGCCTGGCTGTGGTTGAAGGAGGGCTTTAGACAGGGCACATTTGCAAGCCCACTGCCTCCCTTTGAGACCCTTCTAGCAGCTGTCAGAGTGGCCTGCAGTTCAGACGGCAGCACAGGGCAGCTGCCTGCAGTGGACCCAGAGATAGAGGCTGGGTGGGGGGGAAGCCACCGTTTGGGGTTCATTTAAACCACCCAAATGGCTCTCGGTCATGCAGGAGGTGGGTGCTTGGCCCTGTGTCTTTGGATGGTGGACAGAAGGAGGGTGCTGAGCCAGAACTCTGTACCCTGGGGAGGACTCCCACCCCCCACATCATGCTCTTTACTCCTCCCCACCCCCATCCTTGTGTCCTGCCTTTCCCCACCCCAGCCCTGGGGGCTCACACTGCCAATGGGGGTTTAATGCTTGCTTGGATGGGGCGTGGTTTGGATGGACCCTGCCTAAGAGACCATTCTGGACACGTGCTGCACATTCTGTGAAGCGTCAAGGGCTCTGGAAACGTTAAACAACGGTGTTGACACTATGGAGCAAGCCACGCCAGGGCCTTGGTCTTGCTGAGGCCTGGAGGCGGCTCTAAGTTAACCCAGGGTGGACCCAGGGTTGAAGAAATGAACAGAGGAAGAAATGGGCGGTGCTTCTAGTGCCTCCTCAGAGAGGGGCCCCCAGGACCTGGACTGTCTCCAGCTTCTCCTCTTGGGGACCCTCTGCTGGGCCCGAGTCATCCTCCCTCCTGAGGCCAGAGAGGCCTGAGAGGTCTCCTTGGCACAACCTACCAGGGGACTTGTGGCACCGGACTGCCCTGTCCGTACCCAGCTTTGCAGGGACCCCCGGGAAAGGGACAGCAGTAAACAGAAAGGTGGTTCAGTGGGAGACTGTGACTGGGCGGGCGTCATGGGAGAAAGACCGTGCGGGATGTGGGTGGCATGTCTGCTACATGTGGGACCAGTAGATAAACGAGGAGAGCCCCGCAGCTCCGGCTCCTCCCAAATGAGAGCCCTGGCCATGGGCCTCGAGGAGCACCTGTGTGTGCCCCCGGTGCAGGGGTGGCTGAGACCCCAAAGAGGGTTGTGCTGTGGAAACGAGTCTCTGTCCCCCGTGTCTCGCTGTGATGCAGGGGTATCAAGGCCTCCAGGCAGCAGGTCTGGCCGGGTGGGTTGGGTCTGGGGGCAGGGGCGGGGGCAGGGGCAGGGCCAGGTGTGGGAAGGGTGGGGTCGGGGTGCTGGGCTGGGGGAGGGCGGAGCGCCGGGGTCAGGCAGGCATGTGAGGCGGGTCTAGGCGTCTGGGGTGTGGGCAGGATCTGGCATGGGGCAGGACCACGGTCAAGGTGGGGCAGGGGCCAGGGTGGGCTAGGCCCACTGGGGATGCTTTGGTCATGCCAGCTGGAATCCTCAGGTTCTTCCGGTTGTCAACACGTTTGGCGTTTGTTGTGGACTTGAGCTACCTTAACGTGATGTAAGAAAACTCGTGATTTCAGAACAAAATCCAGGAGGAAACCCACAATAAAGAGAAATTATGATTGTGCTACGTTAAAGTGGGAGCTGTCCCTAAAGCATCTCTTTCTGCCGAGAATCCTTCCGCTTCTTGAATTAGGTAGGAGGCAGGATGGTTTATTGTGAGGAGCAGGAGGGGCCCCGGGGCGTGGAAGCCTGCGTCGGGAGCACGCTGGACCCGGCGTGTGCAGCGCGCGTGCGTGGGGTGGCCGAGTCGGGGGGCGCAGTAACTCCGCGCAGGTCCCCACCTGCTGGAAGGCGCCCGTCCCTTCTTGTCACCGCAAGAGGGCCCATCCTGCTCCCAGCACCCGGAAGGGAGAAGTGCTGCTGACCCTGACCGTGTCCGGGAGTGGGGAGGCAACGGCCAGGAGGTGAACATGACACGACTGTAGCTTTTAATAACTTTCCTCTGCATTAATTTTTCAAAATTTGCAAATTTGTTTCATTTTAAAAATACTCTACTATATGCACAATTGCCTTTGTAAACAGTAAAAATCTAGTTAAAAGCAAATAAAAGTGAACAGTGGTACAAGGAAAGAGCTGGGAGAAGACCCAGGTTTAGTCCCAGATGACCCCACTTTTCACACCTGTAAGTGAATGGCAATCTCCCCGCCCCATTGCGGAGAGTCAGAACGGGATGTGGTCCCTTAATGCCCAAGGGCGCTCTGACCGGTCCCTCAGAACCAGAGAGTGGGGAAGCACCAGTGGGTGTCTAGTCCCCCTGTTATGGTTGAATTGTGACCCCCTAAAAATTCATATGTGGAAGCCCTAAGCCCCAGCGTCTCAGAATGGGATCCTAGTTGGAGACAGCATCTTTGCAGAAGTGATTAAGATGAAACGAAGGCATTAGGCTGGGCCCTCATCCCCTCTGACCGGTGTCCCTATGGGAAGAGGAGATCAGGACGCAGGCACGCACAGAAGGAAGACATGGGGACAAGAAGCCATGTACACACTGAGGAGCGAGGCCTCGGAGAGCCCACCTGCCGACACCTTGGTGTTTGACCTCCCGCCTCCAGAACTGGGAGAGATTAGATTTCTGTGGTTTAAGCCACACGTCTGTGGTGCTTTGCTTTGGCCACCCTAGGAAAGTCGTCTCCCCATCCCCAGGGGCCAGTCTCTGGGTGGGGTGGGGGGCCCACCCCCTCCCGCAGTCCCATCTCTCCCTTTCTCTCCTGGTGAGAAGCCCAGGCCGGGCATCCATTCGTCCGAGCCGTGGCAGGAGGAGGTTACACACCTCTGGGGCAGCTGGGGCATAATTTCCGAGAAGGGCACCGTGCAGGCCAACGTCACTTACGGACTTGGGTGCGACGAGGCTTGCGAAAGTAGTGAGGGACGCAGCAGTTCTGTGAACAGAGCGCGTGCCCTGCAGGCGCCGGGTTTATTGCAGAGACGCCTGTGCGCCAGCCGAGAACCGTGGAGACGAGGTGGTGGCTGCTTACCCCGGCCTCGCTTGAGGCCCATTAAATTGACAGTAAAGGCATTTTAGAAAGACAGTTTTGCCTTTTTACTAAGGGCAAAAGTGCTTAAGGGCAAAGAGAAGGGAAGATGGAAAGCAGATGCCGAGGGTAACTGTCTGCCAGCCTGAGAAAGCTGAAGCCTGAGGCAGAGGGGCGGCCCCGTCCTGGCCACAGAGCCCAGGGTGGCTCCAGACTGGAAACAGGGTCTCGGGGGTGTTTTCAAGGGGAGGGGTCAGAGCCTGCCCTCTGGGGGGCCTGGGCTGTGGCAGCTGAGGGCTCTCCTGCAGGTGAGGATGGGAGCATTTCTTCCTGACAGACTGGCCTGGAAGAGAGACGTCTGGGTTTTCCAGGCCTCCAGGTGCCCGCACGGAGAACTGCCTCCTGCTGGGCTCTCGGGCTCCGCGCCTCTCTCTCACATACGAGCAGCAGTCTCTGGACACTTGAGCAAAGCTTCCGAGAGGAAAGACAGACACTGTGTGAGCAGGAAAGAGGGCGTTGGCACAGAAGAACGTGTGTAAAAACAAAGACTGAGTCATGAGGTCCTCTGGGGTAAGAGGAGAAAGAACTGTTGATTAATATAATTTTCATAGCAGAAATGAATAATTCAATGAACGTTTTGCAAAATAAAATTCAGGAAATCTTCCCCAAAGACAGAGAAAGAGGAGAGATAAGAAAAATAGAGGTTCTTCCAGGAAGCTCCATATCTAAGTCAGAGCACTTCTGGGATACGATGGAAAACAGGGAGGCCAGGACAGTGTCAAGGAAAGATAAAAGACGTGTCCCAGCGCTGAAGAACGTAAGTGTACCCGATGGACTCCACCCACCCCCCATCCTTCTAAGTCCCTGGATGCTGCGAAGAGAAGGTCCCTCAGGAGGAGGAGACAAGTGTCCCACATGCAGTGGGGAGTCAGGTGGCTGCAGACCTCTTGGCACCAACACCGGGAGTGAGAAGGCAGTGGAGGAACACCCCCATCAGCTTCTCCTCTACAGCTCACACACAGCCAAACTCCCAGCCAAGAGCGAGTGCCCAGTGAAGACACTTTGGACAACCACAGACTTGTTAAATGTGCTTCCTTTGCAGTTCTTCTCAGGGTGATCGTGGAGAATGTGCCCTTCTAGAAACAGGAGGAAAACTGGGAAAGGTGAGGACTTGGAAGTCAGGAAATGCAGGAGGCACCAGGAGAGAAAAGAGAATGAGAGTCTCAGGGTGGAAGCTATGGCACAGGGCTGGAGAGTGGCTGTCCAGACTGAGACAGAAGACAGGGGCTTGGGAAGGGGTGTCTTTAAGAACAAGTGATAGACTTCCAAGATCATTTAAACATGTGGAGAGAGGTACTGGAGTTCTGTCAGAGTCCCATTAATGACGGCCATGTAGAACGGCCAGCAGGGCAATTTGTTCCTTCATCTACTCCCCTCCCCCATTCTTTGGATAGGATAATTTCTAGTGATCTGTGTTCAAGTCTCCTGATTCATCTGCCATCTCCAATCCACTGTCAAGCCCGATCGGTGAATTTTTCATTTCAGCTATTATACTTTTTATTGGAGAATTACCATTTAGTTCCTTTATATAGTTTCAAGTAATTTCCACTTTCCCTTGTCTGTTTACTCATTAAAACCATGTTTTCCTTTTACTCTTTGGGCACGTTTTCCATTCATTCATTGCATATGCTTACAACAGTTGTGTTAGTCTTTGATAAATCCAATATCTGAGCCACTTGGGGTTGGTTTCTACTGTCTGGGTTTGTTTTGTTGTTGTTTTTTGTATTTTTTTCTCCTTGATTATGGGCCATATTTTCCTGTTTCTTGGTAGATCTTGTGATTCTTACATTATGTACTGAACATTGTGAATGATGCACTGTAGCAACTGTGGATTCTGTTACCTTCCTCTGAAGAATGTTGATTTTTGTTCTAGTAGGCAGTTAATTTCTAGCTGATTATCTTGAACAGGTGCGCATGGCTTGACAATTTTGTGAGGGTGGATCTTTGTCTTGGTGGGACTCAACCTACAAAGTGACCCACTCTGGATTTTTCTGGGGCTTGGTTTTAGATTTTGGCAGGGCAGGTCAAGAGTGGGGCTCACTAGGCATAGCATCGAGGCATGGCCTTTCTGGAGTCTTGGCTAGATGCTGCAATGTTGGCTGGGGTCTAATACATCTAGCACTTCTTGACTGCTAGTGTCTCTGTTGCAGTCTCAGGCCTGAGGCAACTGTTTCTGGGAGCCGTAGGGATCCTGCATTGCTCGTACACACTTCCAACTGCTCCAGCCACCCCTCTTGCCAGTGCCCTGCCCCACAGATGCACTGCCACCTCCTCCACTTGGTGGAATGCTGTGCTCTCTGGGTTCTGGATCAGTGGTCTTAGCTGGGGAATTGCCCTCAGTGGGAGCCAGTCACCCTGGGCCCTCTTCGGACATTGTCCCGCTGTCAGGAAACACAGCTGTGTGTTGCCTGTTATCCAGAAGTCAGCTGCCTAAACTGTGTTGTCCGGCTGATGTTGTTTTTAGTGAGAGGGCTGCCTCAGTGCCAGCCCTCCCACCTGGCCAGAGCAGAAGTCCGGAGCAAACTCTACAAGAAAGGAAAAATAACCATGGTCCACACGTGGCTCAGCTGTGGATAGTATTTACATAGTTGTGCTCATGTCTTCTATAAATAGCAAACCAAAGGAAGACTCTCTCAGAACTGTTGTAGTAGGTTGTGGGACGTGTGGGCGGTGCTGGGGTACGGTAGTGAATTCTTACCTTGAGGTTGGTCCGTCACGGGTAAGACTGAAACTGAAGGAATAACCACATCAACATATTCTTTAGGAAGATAAACGGAAGTATCCAAGGACATAGCTAGTACAGCTCCTGGGAACGCTTGCCTCTGGGTGGGAAGTTTGGAGAAGGAAGCACACTGGGTCTGCTCTTCCACGCCTGTGTGAGGACTGGGGTTTACACCGTAGGCCATGCAGGCATTACTGTGATGCAGAGGAACGCCCGCGTATGGGGACAAGGTCTTTATGAGGCCTCATGGACACAGATGAAAGGAGGGAGAGCAGGATGATCTCCATAAATGTGGACAAGAAACATTCGCAGGCGCCCTGCTGGACATAACAGCTTGTTGCCAGGCTAGCTCCTGGGTCCTCACGGCAAGCCTGCCTCTGAGGTCAGCTCTGAGATCCTGGCTGGTGGGTGGAGCCAAGGGTGCCTGGGCCCCTGCACCTTGACCCACAGAGGTGGGCCCTTGGTGTGGGAACCTCACCTAATTGTCTAATTGTCTAATTGTCTCTCTCTGCCAGTTCCTCACTCCTCGAGCTGCCCACCGCCTTCCCCGGCGCCACCTTGAGGATGGACCCGGCAGACCCTCCTGGAGACCCTGCTGCTGGCGACCCTGCTGCTGGAGATGCAGACCCCGCTGGCAACCCTGCTGGCAGCAAGTGCCAGTCCCCAGGTGAGTCTGTGCCCCTACGGCCCTGAGCCCAGCTGGCTGCATTTTGCAGGGCCTGGTGTGGGTGAGGCTGTGGGGTGCGTGTACAGAGAGTGTGTGGGGGGAGGTCTGTGGGTACGGGGTACATGTGTGTGCACGAGGTAGGCACCCCAGGAGGAAGGCATCCAGTGCTATGGCCTCGTGTGTGGGGCTGGGGCATGTGGGGCCGCCCCAGGGGCAGGTGCGAGCGTGCAGGTGGCACAGCCCAGCAGCACCACCTTCCTGTCTCGAGGGCTGCAGGGAGGCGCCTCTGTGCTGGGATGGGCGCCACCAGCTCTGAGGATAAGAGCTAGTTGTCCTGTGGCGGGCTGCCTATCGGCCACCTTCTTGGTGGCTGCCAGGAGGACTGCATGACTGGTCAGACACTCGGGTGTGTGTGGGGCTGGGGGGAAGGACAGCTGTCTCGCCGAGTGCTGGCACCGCACCACGTGCGCAGTCTCTGGGCTCCACGCAGGGGCATTTGATCCATTTTGCCAAGAAGGAGCGGGGAGGGAACCACAATGTGTCTGAAAAGCAGGGGCCTGGGCCAGGCTGCAAGCACAGGAGCCCCAAACCCCGTGGATACCCCTGCCCTGCGTTCAGGGGCGGAAGAGGGCAGTGCAGGGCATCAGCCATGGGTCCTGACCGGAGATGAGGGGACTATTTGGGCACAGAAGCCCCCTCCATGGGGGAGGGAGGCATTTTCACCTTGGTGGCCCTGGATGTGGTCAGCAAAGAGCTGTTTTCTCATTTCTACCCTAAGAATCCCAGCTTGCCTCTTCTGTTCTGGGCAGCCATGGTCCCCAGATGTTCCCCACAGGGTCCTCCAAACTGGTTCATCAGGTTGGGGGGCACCTCTGGCCATTGAGCGCACCAGAGACAGGAACGGGGACCCAGGTCCTGGTGGGATAGGGACCCAAGGTCTGGGGGGGAGACAGGGGCTCTGGGTCTGGGAGTGCAGGTGGTGCCCACAGGAGACATGGGTGCATGGGGAATCTTCAGGCCCCTCCTTCTCTCAGGGCCTCACCGAGGATGGTGTGTCAGGCCCTCCTGTGTCTGCCCATCCCCATGGGGTGCATGTTGGGTGGGCCTACACTGACGTCACACCTGGCCATCACACCTGGGCTTCAGTCTAAGGATGTGTAGAGCAGGGCCTCCCCTCCAGGGTCTGCCAGGCCTCATCCTTGGTCTGCTGGAGCTAGGAAAGGGGCAAGCCACCCTGAGAACAGACACAGCTCCCCCGGATCAGACACATCCCCTCCGGATCAGACACAGCCCCCCCGGATCAGACACAGCCCCCCCGGATCAGACACAGCCCCCCAAAATCAGACACAGCTCTCCCTGGATCAGACACAGTCCCCCAGATCAGACACAGCCCCCCCGGATCAGACACAGCCCCCCCGGATCAGACACAGCCCCCCCGGATCAGACACAGCCC
>CM053568.1:559461-613533 GCA_028646485.1 Cryptoprocta ferox
ACACAGCCCACCCGGATCAGACACAGCCCCCCCATCAGCCACAGCCCCCCCAGATCAGACACAGCCCCCCTGGTTCAGACCCACCCCATCAGACACAGCCCCCTTGTCCCGCCTTGCGCAGCCTGGTCTCCTGGCCTGCTCTGGCGTCGCGTCTGAGGGAGACCTCGGGCCAGGGCATCTGTGCGCTACACCAGGGTCCGGGGTAGCCCCCCCAGGATGCTTCTGGCCCCTCTGCTGGTTTGGGCCCAGGGATCTTCCTCAGTCCGTGGTCCCTGGAAGTGTGACGTCCACGTGGCCTCCTGCCCTCTCTGCTGCTGGTGTGAGGAACAGTGAGGGGAGGGATGGACCAGTGAGGACCGCAGCCTTTTCCTCCCAACCTCCCCTCCCCCGGGGCCAAGAATACATTGTCCAGCTGAAACGTCAACTGGGCTCAAAGATTGTTCTCCTCGTGAAAACGTGGCCTTGGTGTGAGCAGACGCTGAATCAGAAGTTGAGCTGGTGGGGTTTTCAGGAAGGACTGGATTTCCCTGCCTTGGGACGTTACAAGTTTTCCCGGCACAGAGCGACGGGCAGGTCCTACAGCTCCAGGAGGCCCGTTTCCCTCCTCTGGCCCCTAAACAGGGACCACAGTGCTTCCTGGGGCTAGGCCCTCCCCTGGGGCAGGAGCCCGTCTGCCTTGCGCTGGGCTGAGGGTTTCCCCTGGCCCCGGGGGCGGTGGCACAGTCCTCGGGCTGTGCTGTGCTGTGAGGGAGGCCGTAGAAACAGGTGGCACACAGCCTGCTGAGAGAGAGGGCTGTGTGACTGTGGAAAAGTTACTTAGCCTCTCTGTGTTTCCTTGTCTCAGAAAAATGGTTGTGAGGCAGTGCCGACCTCCATTTCTGGGTCCTGAATGAAACTGCCTGGAACGTCATGCTGTGAGGAACTGGTTATGATCATTTTTAGTCTTTGATCCAGACGGGACTTATCGTGCTGAGATGCGAGCTATGCGTGTGCCTTGATGATACTTCCAGAAGACCATGCAGGTGTCCCGGCAGGACTCAGAGGGCCGTCCGCTCCCCCCCAGTGCTGGTTCCTCTGTGTTTCGGAGCTTCTGTCCAGCCCTCTGCTCTGTTCCTTTCCGTCTGCTCGTGAGCCAGCAGCACCGTGTTTTAACGACTGGCGTTATGGTGTGATCCAGTATCTGGCAGGACTAGAACCCCCTCATTGCTTTTTGCCTCTCCTCCCTCCCTCCCTCCTTCCTTTTGCTCTTTCGTTCTTTCTAAACGTGGACATCAGAATGAGCTTGTCTGGTTGCCCAAAACCCCTGTGCTCGTACTGAGTTTCGCCGCATGGCTGGCCGGCTGGGGGGGCCGGGCGCCCCACCCGTGGTGCAGCACGCGCTGCAGCCGCTCCGACGCCCTCCCACGAAGGCGGGCTCTGCTTCCCACCCCTGAGCCCAGGACGGCCTTGCTGGCCACTTCCGACGACGCGAAGTGACCTGTCCCTGAGAGCCCAGTGCCAGCATTCCTGACCTGTGGGATCTGTGACCGTAAGAAGTGACCAGTTTAGGGGAAATTCCTACGCAGCCAGAAAACAGGGAACGCCTCTCAAGGACGGGGTTTGCCTTCCTAGCTGTCTTTTCTTCTTAGATGTGCTTTTTAACAACTAGATCTTCCACAGGTTTTTTTTTAAATGTTATTTATTTTGAGAGAGAGAGAGAGAGAGAGAGAGAGAGAGAGAGCACGCGCCAGGAAGGGGCAGAGAGAGGATCCCAAGCAGGCTCCGCGCTGTCAGCACAGAGCCCGACGTGGAGCTTGGACACACGAACCCTGAGGGCATGACCTGAGCCGAAACCAAGAGTCAGACGTTTAACTCAGGAGACACTCAGGCACCCCTGTTCCACGTTGTTTTAAAGACTAGCCGTGCCATCGTTTTAAGTTCACTGTCGCTAGTCGGACCTTTTCTTCCGGCAGCTTTTCTAAGGCGCCCTGGAAAGCTGGCGGTTTCTGTGTGTTGCTCGCACGTGCCTGCGTGGACGCTGCGGCTGCAGGAGCTCTCCCGGGGCTTTGCTTGGACCCAGCAGCTGTGCGGTCAGGTCGCAGACAGGGAGAGCTCGCCTCTGGGTGAGTCGTCCCGACTTCCCACGGCGGTGCGCGGGCCTGATGCTTAGGGGCCCTGTGCTGAGGACCGGCAAGGTCTGTCTTGGAGGCTCACGACGTCTTGGAGGAGGCGAGACACAAGGCCTCTCACCCCACTTCCCAGATGGGGATGGCCCCCATGGGAGAGCTCACCCTGCGTGTTGGGTTTGGGTGCTGTTGGGGGCCTCCGAGGGGTTGCCGAGTAGGAGGTGTGGATTTGGGGGCTTTGAGGAATGCCCTTTCTCTCTGCCTGGCGCCTGCCCCTGTGCCCGCTCAGGAGGGGCTGGGCCCACCGTCGGGTCCCAGCCCCACCCAGACAAGGGTGTAACCTGGGACCAGGGACCTCGAGGGGCAGACAGGTGGGCTGGAGAGAATGGCAGTCCCCACCTTTGCAGAGGAACCGTGTGCCCCCGTCCTGGGAGGCAGGATGTCACCTACCGCCAGCACTTACACGTACGTCGCTGCGGAGGGGGCTGGCACCTGCACGAGGCGGCGTGGCGGGCAGTGCAGGGGATGGGTGGTCCCCTCCAGGGGTCTCCCAGAGGCCACTCTGAGCTGGTGGCCATGCACACCTGGCCCTGGCACCATCCTGAGGTCACTGTGGAGCACTCTTCGAGGCCCAGACCACAGCCCCGAACAAGGTCAAATGTGCTCACTTCCTAGGAGGGACGGACGGTAGCTTCTCAACCTGGGTGCAGGGTCTAGCTGTGTGGGCCGAGTCAGGGTCACGTCTAGGGCAGAGCTCTTGGTGCGGCCCAGGTCTTAGGTGCTGGGGAAGCAGCTTTGAGTGGGGTTGTCCCCTAGACGGCCCCCGTGAGGGCAGGGACCAGGCCGGACAGGAGCGTTGTCTTCGCTGCGCCTGTTCATGCCCTTCCTGTTCCTGCAGGGCCCTTTGGATTAGTGGGAATCTTTTATGTAATCGAAATCTTGGGGAGACCTTTCCACCCCAAGGCCATCAGATATTCTCTCAGAGGCTCTATGTACCTGTCTTTCACGTTCAGATCTACAATAGGGGGATGGATTTTCTGTAGCTGTGAGGCTGGGGGGTGCTCCAGGCTCCTTGCACAGGGTCACACAGTTCCCAGGGCCAGTGTGGTCACACATCAGGGTCCTGTGTGCACCCAGCTCCGGCTCGGAGTCTTTACACTGGGCCGCGCCTCTCCTCTCTGGGCCAGCGCCGCTCACCTTAATCAGGGTGCTGCTTAGAGCTGGGTAGCAGTGTCGTCTCAGGGTGATTTGGGCGGATTGTTAAGACAGGTGGACGCGCGCACACCCAGCCAGCCCGCTGTCTGGGCTGGAGCAGAACGGTTAACTGTGGGGCAGTGACGACTTTGCATCGTCTGTGTATGGGATGTCCCTTCTTCGTCAGGCCTTGTCATTTTACTCTCAATGCTTTATGGCTTTTTTGCATGAATTTCGTTTGCTAGATTTATCCAAAGAAATCTGAAATGTTTTGTGCTGTTGTCAATGTTTCTAACGTTCATGTCCACATGTTGCTGGTTTACAGAGAAACAGTGGATTTCAGTGTCGGCCTTGTGTTAAGCGTCAGTGCAGAAAGAAGCCCACTGAGTAAGCTTCTCTTCAGATTCCTCATGGCTCCCCACCAGACTATTTCAGTGAGCAGTAGTGTGTTTTGTTTTGTTTTTATTTTTAAAGACTTTATTTTTTCTAGAGCAGTTTTAGGGTTACAGCAAAATCCGGAAGGTTACAGAGATTTCTCATACCCCGCTCCCTGACGCACAGCCTCCCGCTCCCCAGCCAGTGTGGCGCCCTCACAAACCACACTGCCACGCCACTGTCACCCAGAGCCCCGGTGGGCACCCGGGCCCTCCTGGCAGCGGCGCTCTGGACAAATGCACGGTGACGTGTGTCCACTGTGACGGCCTCTCGCAGCGTCATTTCCCTGCCTGCACAGAGTGCCTCTTCCCACGTGTCACAGGGCTGGGGTCCTGCTGCATGTGGCCTGTTCACACGGCCTCCTCCGCTCAGGCACGTGCGTTTAAGGGTCCTCCATGTCTTCTTGGCTCGACCACGCATTTCTTCTTAGCGCTGAGTAGTAGTCCGCTGATGGATGGTCCGGAGTTTGTCAGGATAGTGATGATTTTATTGTTTCCTTTCCAAGTTCTGTGCCTTTAATTGTCCTTCCGTGTAGCGCCGAACCGGCAGGGGCCTGCAGGCCATGCTGAATGGGCACCGGGCGCCTGCTGTTGGCCCCATGGCTCGGGGCCTATTTCAGCTTTCAGCATTAAGTTCTATGTTTGCTGAGGGGTTTTGTTTATAAGCATCTTTTTTTCTGGGTCATGAAGTTGCCTGTGGTCTAGTTGCAGAGTTGTTTCTTAAATCATGAATAGAATTTACTTTTATGAAATGCTTGTTTTGTGAAATGTCTCCTCATATCCCATTAACGAGCCACAGTGGTAGACCCTCCGGGGTCGGTCAGCCTTGCTTCCTGGCATGCGCCCAGCAGCCCCTCCCCCAGACTGTGCGTTGAGTCTAGCCACCGTTGCCTTGGCTGGGTCCCTGTGTGTGGGCAGGTGCTCAGCCCTCCGGGGTGGGGCTCCGGTGCCCCCGCCTTTCCCTCCACCTCTGGTCTTCTGCAGGAGCCCAGCGGGCTGCCCTTGTCTCTTTGATTCTTGAGTAGATTTGCGGGTGAGATTTGCGGGTGAGACAGCCCCTGAGCCCCCTGATCTGACCTAGGGAATCTGTTAGTGACCTCCTCCCTGACCCCCTGGGGCAGGGGCTGGAGGCTTCCTAGGCTCTGCCCCCCCACCCCAGCTCTGAGCCACATGGCCCTGATGGTTCTTGAGGAAAGAACAAGGTGCCCTCTCTCGGCCCTGTGCTCTGTAAAGTCCTGGGGCGACTGCAGGGGCCGGACGGCCACTGGGCATTGGCAGCAGGGCTTTTGCACAACAAAGAGGCGTTTCCGCAGCCCTGGGGCCTGTGTGGTGAGACAGTGGGGAGCCAGGAAGAGCTGAGCAGGGTGGCCCAGGGCAGGTGGCCGCAGGGGTGGGGCAGGCCCTCGGGAGGCAGCCAGGGGGCGCTGGTGGCTGTGGGTGACTCAGAAGCCACTTTCTTTCCCAAAGTGGAGAGCAGGCGGCAGCCACCTTCCTAGGCCTTGACCTTAAACGTCATCTGAGGGCACAGTAATCCCAACTTCCCCCAGGCCTAGAGTCCCAGTGGGATCCCTACCTCAGCCAGCAGTCCCGCCACGAGGCTGGGGACTTGGGCAAGCAAGAGAGGACCAAGGATGTGGGTGGGGAGGCTTTGGGGAGCAGCCAGGGGAGGCAGAGGCCGGGACCCCTTTAGGGCCTCAGCAGGGGCTGGAGGCCAGACTTGGTGGGCAGTGGATGGGCGTGGGCTGTGACATCACATGGAGGGGTGGGCATACAAGCATGCCCTGATCGTTAGTGCTGTGGGCTTGGCCCTGGGGTCCAGTGCCCCTTCCCTGCCTACACAGCGTGGCCAATCTGAGACCTGCAGCCCATCACCACTGAAACATAAGGCCTGGGCTGCCCCAAGCTGTGGGCAGAAGCCCATCGCAGTGAGCACTGCAGGATGGCCAGGCCCGGGTCCCAGGGAAGGGGCCATGGGGAACTCTGGCCAGAATCCAAGGGCACTGGGCGGCATCTGTGGGGAGCCCCCAGGCATTGATCAAAGGGGGAGGGGACCGGTGGGCTCTGCATAGCCCTTGTCTTGTTCCCCCAGGCCACGACCTGCTCCCGTTCCTGCAGGCCCTGAAGACACTGTGGTCCACACGAGAGCTGCGGCAGGTGAGTGTGCATGGGGGGTTACAGGTCCCTCCACTGGCCTCAGTGGGCCACCCTGTCTGAATGTTCTGGCAGACAGGTGGGGGGTGGGGCCCAGGGTGACACCCACTAGACACTGGTGGACACAGAGCCCTGAGGCTCAGAGCAGGAGGGAAGGGCCTGCGGCCACCACTCGGCTTCCGCACAGTACAGGGGACCCAATGGGCTGTGACCGCCTGTGTGCCGTGTAGGGCCCAGGTGCTCACTGGTTCACACTGGGCTTGCCTGTGGCCTCCTCTCCTAGGGACAGCCTGTCGTCCGGCGGGAGGCAGTGGACTTGGCAAGGAGGCTGCTCGGTGGTCCCACTGTGGCCTGTGCCTGGAGGGTGGCTTTGTCCCTGGGGTGGGGAAGGCACTGCCTGACCCTCAGGCCCCCTACCCTGTACGTGACTCTCTTGGGGCAGCAAAGGAGTGACGTCGCCCTGGTTCCAAGGGAGGACACAGAAGTCACTGCTGTGAAGGCTGGAGGGATGAGGCCGAGTCCCGTGTCGGCCTGGCCTCCTGCCGCCCGAGGAGGGCCCGGCCCACGGGGGCAGGCGTCCAGAGCAGGCGCGCTCGAGGAAGGGGCCGCGGGCTTGTGCGGGAGCCATGTGTGTGAGCTGTCGAGGCCGTGGATACTCCCCAGGCCCACAGCTTGCTTGGTGATGCTGGGGGGACCAGTCCCTGGCTAATGGTCAGCCAGAGCTGTGGGGTCACCATGCGTGTCTGTGTAGGGGGACAGGCCTGGGCTCCTAGCGCCTGAGCCGGGGTGGCCTCAGCCACCTCTCAATTGCATGCCCTTAGGCTTTGAGCAGCCAGTTCGAGCTGGACGAATCCAAAGTTTCTGCAAAAGTCAAAAGCTCTCTCTAATTTTGTAACCGTGGCTCTGAGATCAAAACTGAAGCAACATGACCGTGCTGTCTGGTGAACACATTCTCCAACTCAAGTCGCCCCCGTGTGTCTGGGGCACGTCTCCCCTGGCCACCATGGCATTTGTGAGTTTTCGGCTCTGTTCCTGGTGAACTAACCTCATACATGAGGTTGAGGATGTTCCTCCCACTTCTGTTCCCTAGAGCAGCTGGAAACAGCAATTGCTTGTTCCTCGAGAGTCTGGAAGAGGAAAGAGTGCACAGTCCTGCCCAGGGGGTCTTGGGTCGGGGACATCAGGGGACCCAGGCCTGTTCAGAGTTTCTGGTTCTGGTTTTATTTCCCCAGGAAGCTTCTGTTTCTTCCGTGTCATCACGGCCTCTGGCCAGACCTTCCGAGGCAGGGGGGTGCGAGCCCTCAGCACGAGCTGTAGCGCTGCCTCCTTGGCCCTGCTCCTGGCCTCTTCTCTGTGGCCAGCGTGTGGGCTTGGGCTGGTGCCGTCGCCACGGTTTGTTGGATGCCGTCGTTACTTTCTGGTCCTTTCCCAGGCGTTCGCCGAGAGCAGCGCGTTTCCCTCCGGTTCCCTTCGTCTCGAGTTTCAGGGTGAGGGACCCATTGTCGGCCTTCTCTATTTTCTGATTCTCATTCTGGTGTCTCATTCGGCCAGCGTGTTACTTCTTTCCAAGCAAACACAGGTGTGTGTTTTGGTATCTTTCGTTACTCGTTTCTGTCTGTGAAGGGTCACGTCCGTGAATTTTCATTTTTGGTGCCAGCAAGGCCTGCCGTGCGTCTGGTTTGTGTCAGTGCTGTGCGTGTGCTAGGGAATTGTGTGGCCCCCAAAGCGCCAGCCTGGAGGGACACGTGCTGTCCCCACTGGGTCCCACACCCAGGACCTGTCCAGGCTCCAGTGAGCGGGCCAGAGATGGAGGGTCCCTGCGGGCCCACACGGTGCCCTGGAGGCCGGCTGGTGTGGACGGGGCCTGGGGCAGGGGACGGACATGGGGCTCAGGGCCCCCGAGTGGAGACTGCAGGAGACATGACCCGCACAGGAGATGTGACCAAATGGGAAGGACGGTGCTCCTAGGAGCGGGGCTCCAGGGCAGCGTACCCCTGGGACATTGTGAGAAATGCAGGTTCTCAGGCAGGCCCCGCCTGTCTGAACAGGTCTGGGGGCCGTGGGGGCACAGGAGCCGGCCACGACGGGGCACAGGCCCCCACTGAGTGGCATCGGTCAGGGGCTAGGAGGGAAGGAGACGGGCAGCCAGGCTCCAGAGCCAGGTCTCCAAAGGATTGTCAGTGTAGACCCGGAGCTTGGGCAGAGTAGGGAGCAGCACAGGAGCAGGGCCATGGGGCCTGCGCTTAGATCCTCCAGGATGAGGGGCAGCAGATGGGCAGTGGGTGCTGGACATAGTGCCTGAGGGGCACCCTGGGGGCCGCAGGGACCGGAGGGGCAGGAAGGGCTCTCAGACCCCAGGCTGGGGGCCACGGGAGGGGCCCCTGGTGTTGTGTTCTCCCCTTGATTTTCACCTTCCACTTCCTCCCTCCACAGTGTCTGTGGTCTGTTTTCATTCCCAGACCAGTGTCCTCCTGTCCCTGTTCTCGGACCTGTCACTGTCGTGGTGTGGCCGTCACTCACGGTGACTATCCCCTGTGTGTTTCGTGGGCTTTCACGCGGGCTCATCTTAGTGAAGCTGCTTCCCCTGGCGGCGAGGGCCCAAATGTGTCTGCAGAGCAGTTAAAAAGCGATGGTGTTTTTTCCTGCGGGGTGTCGCCCTGTGACGCGCAGGCCCATGTGTAAGAGGGGCTTTCTGGGACTCCCGGAGCCCAGGCAGCCCACCGAACTGGGAGCGGCCCACCCTTCCCCCGTGGAGGGTGCTGACCGTGCAGCCCCAGGCCCTCAGAGGCCTCCTGTCCCACAGATGCCTCTCCTTTCCTGGGTGTCTGCGGAGGGAGACTTGCCAGGCTTCCCGAGTTCACCCAGCGCTTGAGGGGAAAGTCTGCCTTTCGCTTTCGGTAAGCGAGCCAGATTGGTCAAGTACCGTGGTTTTAAAATTACGTTCGAGCCAAGTGGATGTTGGTTCTAAGTGCCCTGGGGAAGCGTCGTCCACACTGTGGGTGCCAGGGCTGAGGCCGTGCTCCAGTTCTGCTCCCTGCCTCTGCCCACTGCACTGTGGGTGGGCCCCTCGGCCTGTGGGCTGCCAGGTGCTGGCTGAGCACAGCAGAGGCGTGTGTGTGGGAGAAGGCACACGTGGGGGGACTCTCGGAGCTCCAGACGTAAGAGACGCTTTGCAAGGAGAGAGTTCTGGCCGGGCCTGGCCCCAAGATGCTCTCAAGGCAGAGACGTGGGAAGGGCCTCGGGGCCAACAGCACAGGGGGTCCGTGCCTCCCTGGTGACTTCCCCTCCACTGTTGCTTAGTCATAGGCAGTGGAGGAGTCTGTGGGCCAGGTTTGGTCAGCAGAACCCTGGGGAGGTCACTGGGGGTGTCCGGAAGGCCTCCTCTCCAGGGACAATGCCAGAGTGCAGCAGGAGGGGCCTGGGCCCTCAGTGGTGACACGGCATAAGTGAGGCCTGTAGTCCCCGGTGGGGCTTGGCACCTGGGCCAGGTGAGTGTCACCTCCACAGTGCTCCTGGGCATTCTTGCGGGAGGGGACAAAGCCAGCGCCCGGCCTCAGAGGGCAGAGTCCTCGGCCCGTGTGCCACCGGTGGGCAGTGGCCATCACGGAAGGACACGCCCACTCGCTCCCCTTCTGATGGCTACCACGAGGTCCCCGCCACAAAGAGCTGCTGGGCGAGCCCAGGGAAGGAGTGGACCAGGGAGTGGCCCTCCTCGAAAGGGGTCTGTGAGGCCTCCCGGGGCTGTCTGGGGCCCCTTTCCTGCAGCGGGGCAGCCACACCTGGCTGGAAGGATGGTGGCGCCTTTGGAGGAGCTTCATGTTTTGTGGCTACCGGTGAGCAGGCACTCAGCCCAGAGCTGGAAGGTCTCTCCTGGGCCGGGTTCCTCCTTCGGCCTCCTGCGCTGCCCCAGGGCCGGCCACACACCCCTGTCCAGCTGGTGGAGATGGCCCAGCGGAAAAAGGAGATGAGGCGTTTACCTGAGCCCACCTTGCGGGCTGAAGAGCTGGCCGGCGCGACCATAGGAGCGCAGGCCCCGCCACACCGCCTCCCTGCTTTGCTACGGGAGCCTGTCTGGAGCCCTGAATGGGCACTGCACGTGAACAAGTTAGGACCAAAGTCCAGGGCGGCGTCTTTCTAGACCTTTCCTTCCATGAGCAAGAAGGGGGCAGTGGCTCGGCCTCAGTTGTCTTCTTTCACAGGTTCCTGGAGGGTGGGGGACAGTGACCCCTATGGGTGCCCCCAGGCCCCTTGAGACAGGCGTGTGGCCTCTGCCCACCCATCCCAGAGGGTGGCAGTGTTTCAGGCTGTCCTCAGTGCCCACTGTGTGTGCAGGTCTGTGAGGGCAGATGGGGCCTCACCTCCAGGCTCCTTACTAGTGGCCTCGGGTGTCCGGGTGTCTGTTTCCCGAGCTCACGGCCGAGACCCTGACCCTGCAGCTCTGCCGGGAGTGGGGCGGGAGCCAGGCCTCTGCGGTTGCACGTCCTTGACTGCAGGGTGTCTCATGACTCAGTGGCCGAGTTGGGCGGAGTCGAGAGCCAGGGCCGGTCCCAGTGTGGGCCTCACATGACACCCCACTTGCTTAAAAGTCTCCAGGGAACCACTGTTCTCCTGAAGACACTCCAGGGAGAGGACAGCGCACGTGTTCCCGATTTTTCTTCCATCAGCTCTTACGTGTTTCCAAGCTTTCGGCAGTGCAAATGGTGGAAAAGTAAATGGAAGGCATTTTCCAGTTTGGGGGTTTTTTCTTCTTTCTTCTGTTTCCGGTTGCTTGCTGGCCCTGCTGAGGGGTCACCGTGCCTGAAGGACCAGTGCCGTGTCCTGGGCGGCTGACTCAGGGAGCACGCCCTCTGTCTTTACGGGACCGTTCGTGTGGACAGTGGCTGCCCCCCTGGGGCATGGCGGGTCAGCCCAGAGCCCCGAGGAGGGGAGGACAGTGCTGACCAGCCCTATCCCCCGCTCTGACCAGACCACACGCTGGACTGTGCAGGTCGGGGGAGGGTTTGCCAGGAGGATTGGAGCTCCACAAAGTGACAGTGAGGTTCTGTGTCTCCGCAGCTCCGGGAGGAGGCCTGGCGGGGGTTTGCTGCCTTGGATGACCCGCTGACCGGACTCCTGGACATGCTGGAAGGCAGCCAGGCCTGGCAGCGGAAGGGCCCCTCCCTGGAGGCCTGGGTAGTCTGTGAGCTGCACCGCTGGCTGCAGGCACGGCCACTCCTTGAGCCGGCCCAGGTGAGCCCTGCCCGCAGCCCCACCGGCCTCATCCCTTGCATGCCATCCACACCTCTCAGCCCGGTGGGCTCCACGCCTGCCCGGCCTGGCCCACGGAGCCTGTTCGCCCCTGCCGGGCAGGGGCCAGTGCCTTCAGACTGACTGTGCTCCTGGGTCTGTGGGCTTGACCCTCAGCCCCACAACTACATGTGTCCCTCACCTGTGCCCCTGCCCCCTGATATCTCTCCTGCCTGGAACGTCCACTGCAGGCACAGGGTCGAGGTGCTGGATGTCCTCAGCCGAGTCTGCCCCAGCACCATGCTCCAGCTGCACCGCTCCCCCCCCGCCCCCTCGGCTGAGGCTGGCTCTCTGGTCTCCCAGCACAGCTCAAGGCTGAAACAGCTCCAGGCCCGTGCGGTCAGGGTCCTCGCCAGGAGCTCCCCGAGTCTCGTGGAGCCACTGGTCAGCATCTTCCAGCTGCAGGATGCAGACCGGAGCCCCCTGCTGACTCACATCCACCAGCTGTGCCAGGAGGGCAAGTTCAAAGAAGTAAGTGTGACCCCCACATGGGCCGGGGCTGGCAGGGAGGCGCTCAGGGGCCAGGTCTGCATATGGGGTCAGTGGGGCAGGCAAGACCTGGGCTGAGGGGGCTCACAGGGTCTATCCTGGGAGTGTCCTCTCCATCCCTCTACTATGGGGGTGCTGTCTGGAGCAGAGGATCTCAGGGACCAGCTACCCCAGGAGCCCAGCTCGGGGGCTGTGCCATGCACCAGGGTCCTGGGAGCCCCTCACACTCACCAAGCGGAAAAAGAGTCTGGGAGCAGCCCCCTGCCCGTGCCTGGCCCTCTCACGCAGCACCTGGGGTCCTTCCTCCTGAGGTGTCCACTGCGTCCTCAAATGTGGTCAGCAGCCCAAGGACACCCTGGCTGTGGCCTGGGGCAGAACCACTTACCTGAGCCGCTGCTGTCCAGTCTCATTTGTCAATTCCCAGAAACACTCGGGGGCTAAGAAGATCAGGGGTGTGGGGGGTCCCTCTGCCCACACTTGCCACCCCTCAGTCAGATGGCTGGACCTCCCATACCCTCCCAGCCCAGAGTCTCCCCAGCCGGGGGACCTCTGCCAGGGAGCACCCACATGACCCCATGGGGCTCCCCCTTCTCTCTCCTGCCTCTGCCCAGGCCCACTCACAAGGTGGCGTGGCCTGGCAGGGGAACAGCCTAGTTCCCTCTGGGCCCAGCTGCGTACAGCCGCTGCTGGCTTTGTATCCTTGTCAGGGGTCCTGCCGCCACACCCACACCAGGCCTGGGGACCTGTTCCAACGGCAGGGTCTGGTCTTCAGGAAGAGCCCCCTGAGAGCCCTCACGCCGTGCCTGCCACCTCCCTGCGCCCATCATGGGGCCCTGCTCTGGAGGGGAGGGGCCTCGCTCGGGGTGGCCCACCTCCTGCTATTTGTGGTTCTCCTGGACCAGGTCCCACCAGTGGTGGTGCCCCTGTGAGGGTCAGACACCTGAGGGTCCGGTTGGTTCCTTGCCAGTACCCGGCTGCCAGGACCTCATCCTACCTGTTCCGGTGTCCCCGGGACCAGCCCTCAGCATCATGCTCATGGTTTTTTTGCAGAAGTTCCGCATAGGGAACGGCACTGGCACTTTGGGGCACAGGTGACCAGTCATGACAGCAGAGAGTCCCCCAGTGCATGCGATGCTTTGGGCCGTGGGGCCATGCCTGGGACAGGTCGTGGCTCCCTTGTCCTGGGCAGGCCTGGGTCCTTGTCCTGGGTAGGCCTGGGTCCTGGGCAGAAAGAGCAAATGTGGAAATGTGGGCTTAGGAGCTGCAGGTCTCTGGGGAAGAGCCTGTTAGGCTCTGGAGATCTCCGTGGGTTTGTCGAGTCTCCTTTGTGAGCCCTGCCAGCTCTCATTTAAGTCCAGAAGTTTCCAAGAGAAAGTGGAGGCTGGCCAGGAGCACTGGGAGTGACTTGGGTTTGCGTGAGGTAGTAGGGAGCGGGGTCTGTGGTGAGCAGAGTGGGGCAGCTCTGTGGCGGGGGAGGAGGGGGAGTGCCCATGGCATCTCTGTGCCCTGAGATGTGAAGATGGCAAGCCGGGAGAAGCCCTGGGGTGCCCAGCTCAGTGGGGCAGTCTCACCATCTCCCAAGTTCAGTCTCGGGGGTGTTCAGGGGCTCACTCCTGACTCACCCCCGCCCTACTGCCCAGGGGCACTGTTCCCCACTCCTAGGTGGGCACCGAGGCAGGACCCCAGGCCCGCCCCACAGGGGGCCTTCTACCCCGAGGGGCCAGTCCCAGTTAGGAGGCTCATTGCAATTTGGGCCTCACCTGGACCACCAGTCCTGCACCCTCAGAGGTGTGGGCCGTGTGTTGGCGGCTGTCATGCCCGGCCCCGGGCTCTTGTCTCGAGGCTGGTGAAGGGCACTGAGAAACCAAGATGGCCACGCCAGGGACAATGTGGCCGGGGCTCCGCTCCTGTGGCGCAGGGCCATTCTCCGCGGGCTGAATGGGCGGCTGGGCTTGCAAGAATGCGGGAGGCAGAAGGCAGGCTAGTGTTTCGGCGTCTTCTGTTACACCCGAGCCTTTCAAAGAGTGTCTAGGGCCGGCTGAATGCGCCTCCCTCGCGCTCCAAGGCAGGAATCCCAACACAAAGGGGGCTCTTGTCCCGCACAGGCCCCTTCTGCGAAGAAAAGCCATTGTCCCCAAGCGGGGCCGCCCGGCAGGCGGTGCATGCTCCAGTGCCCACCGCCGCGCCCGGCGAAAGGGGCCGCATTCAGGCCTGTCCGCTCGGATTAGCAGGGACTCACGACTTAATGTGCACCGATATTTCATGTCGAGGGCGGCGGCTGGCTCCAGGCGGGGTGAATGCCCGCTTTTGTCTACTGAGTTATTTTATTTACATTTTTTAAACAGCTTATCAAGGTAAAAAGATAGCTTTGCTTCGGGGGGAAGAAAAAAAAGCCCCTTGGCTCCAGGCCCGGGCTGAGCTGTGGAGGTGGGAGGCAGGCCCGTCCTGGGTCTGAGGCTCCCGAGTCTGGGCACCTGCCCGGCATCCTGCCCTGTGGATGGACAGCCTGGACAGCCAGGGGCGGGGGTGGGGGTCCATGAACGTTCCTCCCGAGGCAGCCACCCCGGCCCCACTGGGTTTTCTTAGTTATTTTCTCTAAGGGCAGCAGTCCTGGAGCCTGTCTGGCCAGAGGTTTCCACAGCCTCGCCCTGTTGCAGCTGCCGGGCAGCCCAGCGTCTCCCTTCTCAGTGGCCTCCGAGCAGAGGCCAGTCCTCGGCAGTTTCCTGCTGTGGGGCCTCAGCCCCTCCCTCCTCCCATCACAGGTGCCTGTGTCAGCAAGTGATGTGCCTGCACCTGCTGGGTCTCTCAGGTGACCAGGCCATGGGCAGCTTAGAAACTCAGACAGAAAAATGACCGAGACAGCGTCTAAGCCACCTCATGGCAACGACAGAGCTACATACAGTGACACCTTGCCTCCAACCAAGCCCCAAGATAGAAGCCAGGCCAAGGGGGCTCCCTGCTGCCAGTCATCCCCCCGGGCCACCACGACCACCCTCCCTGGCTGCCCCTTTCCTTGTCCTGTGCCACCCCACCCACCCAGCCTCCAGGTACAGAGAGGTGCAGGTGCAGAAAGAGGGCACCTCCCAAACTGTCCCTGGGGGCGTCTGCAGCCATCCAGCCCTGGGCACGCTGGCCATACCCTGCGGCATCCACACAGGCCACGTGGCTGAGAGAGGGCACCCTGGGTGCTGGGACAGCTCAGGAGGAGCCAGGGAGCAGAGAGGGGCCACGCAGAGCACTCTGAACCCTGTGTGACAGTGTCACTGCATGGCCAGGTGGGCTCTGCACCCCGCCACACCGGTGAGGCCCGAGCTGCCTGCCTCGGATGAGTGGGCTGGGCTCTGCGAGGAGCCCCCCACCCCCTCAGCCGGTGGGCACCACTGACCAGATGAGAGGGTTGGGGTCGGCACAGCGGGCTGCCCTGGACCTCACTGGCTCCTCGGGGGGGAGGGAGGCCCCAGCGGCAGAGGGGGGGCACCCTCCGGAGGGTGGTGAATGGGCTCCAGGCTGCCCTCTATGGTGAACCTCCCCCTGCTTCTGTGAAGGGCAGCGCCCAACCTCCCCTGGCCACACCCTTGAACCTTCCACCCAGGCCACCATTCCAGGCTACCCCCCTCCCAAGCCTGAGCCCTCACCCCAGGATTCAGAGGGGGGATTCAGGATGATCACCCCCAGACCCTGCTGAGGGCTGGAGCCTAGAGGACAGATGAAGTCTTGGCCTTGGAGGAGCAGGAGCCACGGGCGATAGAGGCTGACATCCCAGCCTCGGTAGTGAGGGGGGAGGGAGGTCATCTGTGCCACCTCCTGCCCCTCGCCTAGTGCCCCCCCACACACACCTCTCCCAGGGTCACTGGCTCACTGCCTGTCTGGAGGACGGGAGGGTCCCAGGCCCCAGGTATCCCTCCGCATGGCCCCTCCTCCTCTGCCGTGGCCGGGCTTGACCAAGCCCAGGTCCAGGTGTAGACCGCGGAGGAACCAAGAAGCTAACGGGAGCATGGCAGACGCAGGACACAGGCGGTAGTGTTCTGACCACCCCACTTTCTGAGCACGGTGTGCGGGGCCACCAGGGTATGCACGCAAGCCTTCCCAGACGGGGGCCTGGTGCTCCCTCAGTTCTCAGGGGACCTCCCATCCAGAAAAGATAAGGTCCCCACGGGTGGCACCTGCACCCCTCCCATAAGCCCTGAGCCCCTCCCCCTGCCCCGTGCCCCCTGCGCCCCTCCGCTGGCCCCTCCCCCTGCCCTGAGCCCCCTGCGCCCCCTGCCCCCAGCTCTGGGCCCCTCGGGCTGGCAGAGACCGAGCTCCTGGACGGCAGCCAGGCTGTGGAGGCGCCGGGTCAGCGCTGCGCAGGGAAAGGCCCCCGGCCCCGCGCCCCCGCCCCGCGCGATCTGCGGCCAGAGGCCAGAGCGAGCCTTTCCCAGGCCGCTATTTTGGTCCTTTGTGTGAGCTGCGTGGGGCGGGGCCCCGGCTGCTCTGCCGGTTATTTTTGCTCATAATGGGAGCGCGATGTATGGAAATTATTAATAGCAGCCGGGTCTGCGCTACGTGCGGGCGCTCAGGGCCGCGGGCATTTTCTATGCTGAGTCGGAGGAGGGTCCCTGCAGCCGGCTGCCCGCCGTCAGCGTTCTCAGCTGTGCCCCCTGTGTCCCCATTCCTGGGACGGCTGCCTTTCCCTCCTCGCCAGGAAGCAGCTGGGTTCAGAGCCTCTTTTCTGAGGACCCACGGGGTCTGTGCGTCCCCCAAACACACAGACCACACCACACCCTACTCCAGCCTCTCCTCCTGGGGCCAGTCCACGCTTTCGGACAGACAGCCGTGCACTTATTAGTCATCTTGGATTGCACACAGAGTGTGCCCTGGGGAAAGCGCTCAGAGGCCCCTGCACTTCAGGGCCACAGTCCCTCAGGCCCCCGGGGTGCACAGAGGCAGGGGTCGCCAGGTCGCCAGCCCTGGCCGGGAGTCCCGTGACTGGCCTCTTGCAGGTGGAGGGCACACTTTTGGGAGGTAAAGGGCAGGTGAGAGCAGGTGTGGGGAAAGCAGAGCCTGCCGGTGTCTGGGGGTAGGTGACAAAGCTTCTGCCTCTTGTCTGCCCACCCCCCTCGGTCCTCTATCCACTCCTCAGCAACCCTGGCCCGAGCCACTTGGGCCCAGCACCCACCCGGATGCCCTATCCAGCAGGCCACACCCCAGCCTGGTAGGGCCCGTGGGTCACTCCCACCTGCCCCACCTCTTGTGGGACCTGGCTCAGCACTAGGAGGGAAGGGGCTCTGCCAGGAGGCTTCTGGATTCCAGGCCCCTGGACCTGAACAGGCCCTGTCCTGTGCCCACAGTGACTGAGAGGTGTAGAAGGGTGGGAGCCCCCCACCCATGGCACTGCTTGGTCCCCACCAGGCCCAGTGTCATTTGTGTAACCTGCCCCATCTGTGATTGCCAGGCCGTCATGCTGGGCTCCAGGCTGAAGCTGCAGCCAGCACTTGATGTTGACAAAGTAAGTGTCTTTCTCATGTGAATTCTGTGGGTTCCAACTTGGGTGAAGCCTAGCTCTCCAGAAACACAGTTTGAGGGTAGGGGGAGTCTCCTACTGCTGAGCCCTGGCCTCTGCTCCTCACGGTGGCGGGGCGGGGGGGGGGGGTGCTAGAGGGCAAGGGTGGCGTGTGACCACCTGACCCTGTGACGAAGGCCCAAGGGGAGGGGCCCAGGAAGGCAGTCACTGGGCTCAGGCGTAATATGCTCTGAAAGTGGAGGCCAGGGGGGTTCTCAGGAATGGAGCTCCCCATGAGGACCACCCCCGAGGTTCCAGCCTGGCTGGTGGGGCCCCGTCCAGTCTGGGCTCCAGGCAGCCTGACCTATGTGGTCACACGGGGGAGAGAAAAGGAGGTGAGGCCGGGTCTACTGTAGGGACCACTGAAGGGGCTTTGCTGAGGCCTGGCTTTTGCGGTAGAAATGGCCTGAGTGTCCAAAGGGCCAGTGCCACCCTCAGGGACTGCCTCTTAGGCTCCTGGCAGGCTCAGGCAGCTTGGGGCTCTTGTGGGCACGAGCCAGGCACGCCATCTGTGTCAATGAGGAGGCATTTCTGGGCCATCGGGCTACAGCCTACGGTTGGTCTCCCTCCTGCTCCCTCCCCACAGCTCAGTGAAGACCGGAGACAACTGAGCTTCCCCAAGTCCCCCTTGCCTCTGGGGGCCTCCAGTCCTTTGTAATGGAGATGAAGATGACCACAGAGCCCCAGGGAGCAGTGAGGCCTGCATGTGTGGGGGTGAGGAGCTCAAGCACAGGGCAGGGGCTGGGGTGAACGCATCACGCCCCAGGAGCCACTGTCCTGGTACTCACACTCTTGGCCGAGCCTCTGGCCACTCTCTTCTCTGGACTGGAGGTGGGTCTGGAGTCTTAGCTGGGGGCGGAGGTGCCAGGTGCCTGCAGGCTGTGACCCGAGGATGTGCTTCCCCACAGATGAGCACCCCACTGCTCCTCCAGGACAGGGTAAGCCTCGTGGAGCGCTATGTGGCTGGCTTCCCGGACCTCCAGCGGAGGCTGCTGGCCCTCCTGGACTCCTGGTGCCAGCCCGGCTTTGACATCGGAGTTGTTGCCAGGTGAGCCCCACGGGAGGGCAGGCACAGGGAAAGCCACACGCATGGCCCCCACAAGTCGCAGCCAGGTCAGCCAGTGGCTCCTGGAGGTCTGTGAAGACTCCTCGAGCCACCCACCCATCTGCAGGGAGCAGTGGCTTGATCCTGGCCCCTGAGTTACCAGCCCTGGGGTCATCCTGCTGGAGGCTCAGACCTTGGGCTCTGGGGCAGACCTCCCTGGACCCACCGCCCCTGGAGCTGTGGGCAAGTCACTTCACTTTCTGAGTTTCTTTTCTCCTCCCTAAAACAGGACTGATTTTGCCTGTCTCAAGGGTCGTGTGACTTCAATGCTAGGAAGCAGGCAACGCGCACAGCCCCGGGCCAGGCTTGTCCAGTGCTGGCTGGCCTCGCTGACACAGAGCATGGCCCAGCTGGCCCAGTCAGTGGAGCGCGCGACTCTTGATCCCAGGGTCGTGAGTTTGAGCCCCACGTTCGGGGGTAGAGATTACTAAAAAAAAAGCGGCTTAAACAATAAACAATGTGTTAAAAAAAAAAAAAAAGGGAGGGGGAGGGACATAGAGCAAATAAGTGAATGTACTGTGGGGCTGGGGGCCAGGGTCCCAAGTGGAGAAGGGACATACATGGATGGACAGTGGGAGGGTGAGGAAGGCTCTGTGGGGTTGGATTTAGCTGAGGATATTGGTTTAAATTAATGATTTAAAAAAAATTTCCTGGATCTTGGGGGGCACTTGCGTGGCTTAGTCGGTTAAGCATCCGACTCTTGATCTCAGCTCAGGTCTTGATCTCATGGTTGTGAGTTCAAGTTCACGTTAGACTACACGCTGGGCATGAAGCCCACTTACAAAAATTTCCAGGGCGCCTGGGTGGCTCAGTCAGTTAAGTGTCTGCTCTAGATTTCAGCTCAGATCTTGATCTCGTGGTTCATGACGGAGCCCCGCATTGGGGTCTGTGCTGACAGCTCGGAGTCTGCTTGGGATTCTCTTTCTCTCTCTCTCAAAATAAATAAATAAACTTAAAAAGAAAAAGAATAGTTTAGAAAAAAATTTTCCTAGGGCCTAGACAGAGGGAGGGAGAGAAAAAAGGAAGGAGGAACAGAAAGGGAGAGAGAGAATCCCAAGCAGGCTCAGCGCTGTCAGCAGAGTCCAATGTGGGGCTTAAACTCATGAACCGTGAGATCATGACCTGAGCTGAGATCAAGAGTCAGATGTTTAACTGACTGAGCCCCCCGGGCGCCCCTCTAAACACCAGGTTTTACAAAGTGCTTATGGCCGATAAACACAAGCATTTATCATTGTGTCTGCTTCAAAATGAAGGAAGACAGTTTAAGAGAACGAGAGGCAGCGACAGCAGGGGGTCCAAAAGCTGGTGGCAGGTGGTCAGACAGCAGGGCTTAGCAGGTGGAGAAGCTGACCGCGGTCGCCAGAGGCTCGTGGGGTCCAGCACAGAGCCCGAGGAGGGCCCTCAGCGGACTCCTCGGCGGTCAGCCAGTCCTCGGGGACCCTGGGCGAGGTGTCCGCAGAACACAAAACAGAACTCTTTTCAATCAAAAATACAACTGCAAAATGAAAAGCAGAATAAAAGTTTGGAGGACAAATTTGAAGATGTCTTTGAAAAAGTACAAAACAGATAAACAGAATGAAAATCAGAGAGAAAAGATTAAAAGAAAAAATAGAGATCTCGTCAAGAAGGCCCAACATCCAAGTAATGGGAACCCCAGAAGGAAAGAGCAGAGGACAGAGCCCATTGGCGAGGCGCCCGGCTTAGCGGGTCTGCTGGGCGGCCCGCATGGTGAGGCAGACTCTGCCGGCCTGGAAGAATGGGGGTCGGGTGGGGTTCCGGGAGCGCCGCCTGCCCGGTGCCGTGGGGGCGCTTCGAGGCAAGGTCTCAGCTCAGGCGAACCCTCCGCCCGCGCCGGGCAGAGCCGAGGCGCACCAGCTCTAGCAGCTTCTGAGGGTGTGTGCTGAGCCGTCAGCTGCGGCGGTGAGGAGGTGCGCTCACCGTGTGGCGGGCACGGGGGCCCCGGGCCGGGACCTCAGCAGGCAGTGAAACCCTGAAGAGAACGGGAGGGTGTGGCCCGGCCGCTGACAGCATTTGCCTGGTCACGAGATCACAAACACAGTGTGTCCTGACCCTACGTGAGGACTTGGGTACCGTGTGGGGAAGGAGACCAGAGAGCCTTCCGTGCTGCGATGTCCCGACCAAGTCCCTAAAGCAGAGTAGTCAAGAGATCACGCACAAGTATGTCACTTGTAAGCACAGAGACAGACACCAAACACGACAAAAGTGATGTGTGCATGTCTGGTGCGTGGCGGGGCAGAGTGACAGGTGAATGCTCTTTCCATAAGCCTTGTAGAACTACCCGAGTTTTAAACTGTTCGGATGCGAGACTCAGAGAAATGAAAGGCCTAAGAAGAAAGCAGCGCCAGACAGGAGCCGTGTTTTTCTCCCCGCAGACAGCACCCGCAGGTGACCTCCTTGAGGCTGGAGAGGCTGAGTCCCAGAGCGCTAAGTCGACGGGTCCTGAACCTGCTGGAGCGGCTGGGCCTGGACCCGGGTGAGTGCGGCCGCTGGCCGATGCCGGGGCTGCCTGTGGTTCAGGCTGACCGGGATCCACCGACCCCCCTTCCTGTCGCCTGCCCATCGCAGGCCCTGGACACGGAGCAGCAGACTGAGGTCTGCGAGCCCCTTTGCCAGCCTGCGGTGACTCCTGGGAGGCGGGGCCGGTGCCGCACCCCGCCCCTGCCCCAGCCCCGGCCCCTCCTTCTCCTTCCCGTCTTTTTGTCTGACGATGGCCGTTCCAGCAGAGTGAGGTGGTGTCTCCTCATAATTTAGATTTTCACTTCCCTGATGATGATGGTACCTTGGATCACTACATAACACCTGTTGGGATGTCTTCTCTGGAAAACGTCTATTCGCTTCCTCTGCTCGTTTTTAAATCAGGTTATTTGGGATTTTTGGCTCTTGAATTGTATGAGTTCCTTATATATTTTAAACGTGAGCCTCTTATCAGATGCGTGGTCTGCAAATATCTTCTTCCACTCTGTAGGCTGTCTCTTCATTCTGTCTACTGTTTCTTTGCTGTACAGAAGTTAATATTTAGTTTTATGTAAGGCCACTTGGTTTTTGCTTTTGTTGCCTGCTTTTGGCTTTTGGGCCCTCTTTGTTCTTTGCCCTGCCCAGCCCACCAAACTAAATTTTAAACCTTCTTTCTTCTTAAAACGTTCCTCAAGTTTCAATATATATTACTTCTCTTATTGTCCAGCTCGAGATATTTTCTAATTTTTATTATAATTTTTCTTTACCCATGGACTAATTAGAAATGTATTTCTTCTTCTTTTTTTTTAATGTTTATTTATTTTTGAGACAGAGAGAGAGAGCTAGTGGGGGAGGGACAGAGAGAGAGGGAGACAGAGGATCTGTCCTGACAGCACAGAGCCCGATGTGGGGCTCGAGTTCACTCACAGTGAGATCATGACCTGAGCCGAAGTCAGACGCATAACTGGCTAAGCCAACCGGGCGCCCCTAGAAGGGTGTTTCTTCATTTCTTTTTTTTTTTTTTTTAACATTTTAATTTATTTTTGAGAGACAGAGACAAAGCATGAGCAGGGGAGGGGCAGAGAGAGGAGACACAGAATCTGAAGACAGTCTCCAGGCTCTGAGCTGTCAGCACAGAGCCCAACATGGGGCTCGAACCCACGGACCATGAGATCATGACCTGAGCCGACGTCAGATGCTTAGCCGACTGAGTGCCCCCAGGCACCCCAGTGTGGCATTTTTAGTTATTCTTCTAGTGTGTGCACTTAATGTCATCATGATCAAAGACCATGCTCTGTATGATGTCAGTCCTTTGGGTTGAAATGTGTTGTTATGAAGAAATCTAACTTCTTTTCTCTGAAAGCAATCTCTCTCCCTCTCTCTCTCTCTCACTCTCTCTCTCTCTCTCTTTGATGTTCTGCAGTCTCACTATGAGGAGACCGGCTATAGATTTCTTTGTATTTATCTTGCTTGGTACTGGTTGGGCTTTTTGAATCTGTGGATTGCTGCCGTCAGTCGGTTCTGGGAAATTATAAGTCACTATGTCCTCAGACATTGCTGCTGGTTCCCTGGGACCCTGTGTGTGATCCTCTCGCACTTCCCTGTGCTGTCGCTGCCCTGTGTCGTTCTCCTCTTGTGCTCGGGTGACTCCTGCTCATTTCCACATCACGGATTCTCTCCTCTGTGTCCAACAAACTATGGAACACATGCATCATTTTGATTGTTGTATCTGTGACTCCAGAAGTTATACTTTGGTTCTTTTTCAGATCTGCTCTTTGGCTCTGTGTGGCTTCTTGATGCTTGACCATATTTCCGGTTTGGTCTTTTCTTCTTTGAATGTCTTGCTCACGGGTGTTTTATGGTCTGTGTCGGAGTTTCAGCCCCGTCTCTGGTCAGCATGTGGCTTCTGTCTCACTCACCTGCAGGCTTATTCGTCCTCACGTTGGGTCCTGCGCCCTCGAGAAATTATGCAGGTCCCCTGACCCTGGGCGAAGGTGCCTGCCTCCAGAAAGGAGGCCAATACTGGGGGCTTCTGCAAAGACAGAAACACATCACCAAGAGGTTTTGATTTGTGATTTTAAGCGGCCCCCCAGGAGGCACTAGGTGAAGAGATGGGAGAAGCAAGAAGTAGTGGCCTGGAGGTTGGCGGTGCGGGCCAGTCAGGGCCAGCTAGGGACAAGGAGCTGCTGGCTGTGCTGACGGCAGCCGGGAGTCCTCCAGCCCAAGCAGCCGAGGCAGGTCTAGGAGGACTGGCCGGCTGCTGGGATCCCTGGGGCGCCGGGGGACACAGCTGTGGGAAGGAGCCACCCTCAGGCTGCAGAAAGAAACCAAGAGTGGGGCTTTAGGTGCGGAGGGTCCTGGCAGTGCAGACCTCTCGGGGCGCCAGGCTCTGAGGGACCGGGAGGTCTGGGGTACAGTTGCAGGACTGGAGCACTAAGGAGTGGCCCCCCATGGGGACCCCTGTCCCTGGCCTCTGAGGTCACCTGCATGCCTGCCCTGGGTGCTGTGAGGGGAGAGCCCTGCTGGGTCACCCAGGGGGAGCCCGGGGTGGGGACACAGGCCAGGAGAGGCTTCAGGGGCTCTTAGCACTGGGTGGGCACCGGCTGCTGTGAGGGCCGTGCCTGCCTCCTTGGCAGGGCTCTTCCCACCCATGACTCAGGACCGTGTGGGGCAGGGTTGGGGTGGCAGCGTGAGGCCCACAGGGCAAGGGTGGCGGGCAGGCTATGTGGGGGACCACAGCTGGGTCTGAGGGTGTAGGCCCTGGGTGGGGCCGCCTTCCCTCCCAGCAGCCCTGCCATGCCATTCGCTGACCCACAGGGCCCACACTTCAGGGTCGGGCCATGGCGACAGTGGGCCCGGGGTTTGGGGGCAGAGGAATCTTGGGGTCTTGGGCCAGCCTTAGCCTGGTGCTCCTCAGTTCAGGATATGCCCCCCTTGGAGGTCTACCCCCCTCCACAGGTCTCAGCTGAGTGTGACACTGGAGCAGGTTAGGTGCCCGGCACCCCTAAATAGTGGGGACTCCCCCCTGACAATGTGCCAAGTCTGGAGACCAGCTGGACAAGAGGGGAGGTGGACAAGCAGATGCTTTCCATGGGTGCATAGCTCGTTGCCCTGCTGGGGAGCAGGGAGGACAGGCCCCGCCTGAGTCTCCTGATCTGCACCACCACCCCGCTGCCAGGACCCATCTGCAGCTTCCCCAGCTGGCTCCTGGGGTCTGTCTTAGCCAGGAGGCCTCAGGGTCACAGCTGAGTCACTGTCCCTTTGCGCCTCTGCAGTCCTCCCCGTGTGTCCACCGTCACAGCTGTGGCCTCCACAGGGACCGACCCCGTGTCCTCCATGGGCTGACATAAGATGCGGAAGGAGGGTCGGGGACTTCTGTTTGCCACTCCACCCTGAGCTCCCCACTAGCCCACCCCTGCCCAGGCCTGGATCCCAGGCGGACGCCCCCCTCCAAGGTGTCCTAGGGCAGGCGAGTCAGCAGGACGCAGTGTGGATCGGGTTTGGATTTTGTGGCATCTGCCCGTGTTGGAGGTGTGTCAGGCCGTTGGGGCTGCCTCAACTGTGCCTGTGCCTTTAAGGGTCTGTGCTGGGTCTGGACCAGCAAGTCAGCCCAGGCTGCCGCAGAATTTTACCTGAGGGTGCAATCCTGTATCCACAAGGCTTGTGGAAAAAGTATCCCACTGGCAAAGTGATGCTTCGAATTGTGTAAATGTCTAAATGTCGGTAAAGCCGGTTTCTCTCTGCAGACGCCTCTGTGAGAACGCAGTCACTTTGTGTCCTGCCCTGAGAGCCTGCAGTAATTCACCTCTTTCCTGGAGTAACTCCCTCATTCACCACCCGCCTGCCCTCCGCCCCCGGCCTCAGGCTTTATCCACCTCCCACTGCGGTGTTGTCCCAGGTTCCTGAGCAGCCTCCTGGGTCTGGAACCCTCAGACCCTGGACAGGAAGGAGGAGGGAGTGCCTGTCACCTGTCTGAGGAGTCGCCGGCCTTCCCTCGCAGGCCCCGACCTCACCTCTGGGCAGCACTGACCTCTGCTGTGATTCGACAGCAACCCTGTAACAGGACGCTCCCTAATGCTGGGAGTAGGGTGCTGCCGGGGCAGCCACACTTCCAGAGGGCGCAGGGCCCTTAGAAGGCCAGGCCCCCACTGGGAGGTGGTCAGCATCCCATCCGCACTGCCAGGCTTCAAGGACAGCCATCCCCGGGAGGAAGGACCAGCAGTCAGATGGTGGGACAGCTGGATGGGTGGATGGGTGGATGGGTGGGTGCCCTTCCTGGGCCCCCTCGGGCTCTGAACAACATGTGGAAGTAAGGCTGACAAGTAAGCATCAGTTCGTAAATACGTGAGCAAGATGGCCACCGCCTCACATCTCAGGGAGGAGGTCAGGAAGGGTCCTGCGTGGGGAGATGAGGTTCCTGTCCCTCGGAACATCTGATGCAGAGGGTCTGGGAGACCCCAAACGAGGCTTGAGGCTGGGAGGGCACCTGTGGGGACAGTGAGGGGTGGAGGGGATTGGGCAGGAGCCCCCACACACCGGCCCCCCGCCCTTGCCCCACCCTGAGCTCTGCGGTCTTTCAACAGCTCTGTGTCCCAACGCTGTCACTCAGCAGCACCTGGCCGCCCTGCGCTACCTGTGCTATAAGCGGTTCGTGGAGGTGTGTGTGCCCCGGTTACCTCCCTGAGCCTGGGCCCGTGGGGGGAGTGGGGGAGTCTCCCTCCCCAGCTTCCAGAGCTGCCACTAGAAAAGGTCACCTTGATGTTTACTTTTGCAGAGAAGCATGTCTCAGGAGAACTGGGTGGACCATGTGCAGGTGAGTCTGGGAGCCCTGGAAGCCTCTGGAAGGTTCTGGAAGGCTCTGGAAGCCCCGTGCGGGGTGGGCATTCAGTGGAGACCTGGGCGAGGACTAGGGGGACACGTGACCCTGAGAGACTGTGTGCACGCACGTGGACTAAGCACGTAGTGTACAGCCCCACACGCCGGGTCAGCTCCTCTGATGTCCTGGCAGGGCCGGGAGCAGACAGTGCAGAGACAGGGCTTCTCCCCACCCAGCACAGACCCCACACTGTGACCAGAAACCAGACACAGAGCCTTAGGTCTGCCCACCCCTGTCAGAAGGTGGGGTGCAAGAGGCAGATGCTGAGGGGGACCCCCAGGGTGAGGCAGGGCCAGAGCAGCTGGGGGTCCCAGAGCCCCTTTTAGCTGGTGGTGTACGGAGCCACCAGGTGATGGAGGAGGTCAGTTTTGCTGGAGATTCCACTCGTTCACCAAGAGAATATTCTGGACCATCCTTGAGCACTGTGCTTACACACGGCTCTGTGCCCCCTGAGGCCTGGTGAGGGGTGATGCAAGGGCCACCCCTGGTCCCAGGGACTGCAGAGCCCACAGGACAGCAGCCTGCACAGGACCATGTAGTAGCTTTGGTCCTTCAGGCCTTAGCTGGAAGTGCGGGTCATCATGGGCACAGCGCTGTCCCCAGCCCTGGGTGAAGCAGCCTTGGAAGAAGGTAGAGAGTGTGGGGAAGTCCCAGATGCAACATGCAGAGGAGCAATAGGCCAGTTAGTGGGGGGGCTTCCCTCCCTGATGAATGGTCTAGCATCTGGTGTTCTGAGTGGCATCCAGTGGGGGGCAGTGCTGAGCCACCCCTGGAGTGATGGGTGTGTGGGGTGGGTGGTGAGTCACCAGAGAGGAACGTGGACCCCCGGGGAAGGCCCGGAAGGCTGGTCCCCCCTGGGTGCCAAGGCCGAGGCAGCCGGAAGGGCAGCGGACATCCTGAAGAATGTGGAGGGGTTTCCACATATTGTGGTCCACGTGGGAACCCTCGGCCTGCGGGAAGCGGATGGCCTGAGGCTGCTGGGGGGACAGAGTTGTCTGGGAGGGGCCTGGCCTGTCAGCCAGCAGAGGCTCCTCGGGGAGCACGGAGGCCTCAGAGGCTAGAGATCTGGAGAGAGAGGCTCAGACTCCCGGGAGGGTGTGATGCCTGGGCCTTGCCCTGGGTGCCCCAAGGCTGAGCGGACTTGGGTGGGCGGCCCATGGGCTGCTTGGGTCCGTGTGCTCCTGCCCAAGGCTGGGCATTGATGTGGGGGAAGCCGCCTCGTGACGCCCCGGAGCGATATTACCCCTCTGAGGGCCGCCTGTCCATGTCCACTCTCTGGACTATGGATTCAGGGGTGTCCCATGGCCCACCTTCCCCCGAGCATGTCGGCCAGCCCAGGGGCGGGGCTGAGGAAGCCCGAGGGGCACGCCTGCACCGCAGCAGGGTTAGGAGCAGGGCCCCCAAGGCGAGGGTGGAGACGATGTCCTAGAAAGACCATGCTGGTCTCAGGTCCAGGGGCAGGACCAATGAGGAGGTGCTGATGATAGCAGCAGTGTGGGACCAGGGACTGGAGGTGGGGAGCCGGGCACAGGGAGCCGGGCCAGGCTGCGGACACAGGACGGTGACCCTTCAGCCTGACCATGTGGAGGGGCCTCGACAGCTCGGTCAGCGCAGAGCCTTCAGGGAACAGCCTCCTCCACTGGAGGGCACGGAGCCAGTCTGGGGGGTGAGGTCTGGGCTGGCCCAGGACGGTCTGCACCGCCTCAGGGCAGAGCCGGGCAGTACAGCCCATCCCATCTGCCCCCCAGGGCCTGCTGGGGCAGAACGAGAGGCCGCAAGAGATGCTGCTACAGCTGCTGGCCTCCCCCGGCAACGAGGCCATGGCCGCGCAGTGCGCCCTGGACCTTGCACTGCCTGAGGAGGGGCTGCCAGCTACAGTGGCAGCAGAGCTCCGCCGGCTCAAACTCCAGGAGAGGTGAGCACCCCTAGGCTCGGGAGGCTGGTGAGCGGAACACGCGCTGGGGCCCCCATCCCTTGGCAAGTGACGCCACGAATCACATATGCCAGCAGTTTGGGAATTAGAAAAGAAAAGAAAACCAAGAAGGGGGCACATGCTCCCATTCCCAGAGTCCAGACATACACAGAGCGGATGAGCCGGAGCCCGGCACCCCTCGGCACTGGGGCCCCACAGCCAAGCCCCATACCCCCAAGGGCCTGAGGAACTGGCGGTCTGTAGCCTGGGGGCAGGGGGTGCAGAGGCAGGTGGGCAAGGCGGAGTGAGCAGCTGTGTGGGAGGAGGGGCACAGGCGGGCAGACCCCAAAGACCCTCACAGCTCCCCTCCTCTCTGAGGTCTGCTCTGGCCTGGTCAGGCCAGCAGGTATTGGGGTGGGGTGGGGTGCGGCCCGAGGGACGCAGGGTGGTGGGGGTGCCACAGCTGCACTCCTTCCAGGACAGCCGAGGAGCCTTTGGAGGACAGGAAGGGCGATTACTACCAGCTGCCCATCGCCAGGGAGGACATCCACTTCCTGGCCTCTTGGGAGGCCCTGGCCAGGCACAAGGAGGCACTCCTGCAGGTGGGTGGCCAGCTCCGGGGCTCTGTCCACACCATGGACCCACCAGGCGTGGTTCTCCATCCCACCCGCCCCCGACAGCCCCGTAGAGCAGGGCACCCACACCGGCCCGTTCTGAAGACTCTGGGCCTAAAGCACAGGCATCGGGCACTGGTCCCCCACCTGCGGCAGCTCCAGACCCGAGCGACAGCTGGGCTCTTGGCCTGGTTGCCAGGTTCCTTTGACCCCTTCTGTGTGGAATGGCGGGCACCTGGGGGCCAGGCTCGGCCCCCATCATGTGGGAGTTCCCAGGGCTGGTCACCCCTCGCAACAGAGTCTGCCTCACCTGGACCTCACACTCGAGGGCCGGGCTGGCTGCTCCCCCCAGTCCTCCTACCCCTTGGCCACAGCCCCGCAGCCCCAGCGGGGCCTCCTCTGCTCAACAGCAGCCCTCTCTGCAGCCAGGCCAGGTGGTCGGTGTGGACGTGGAGTGGAGACCCTCGTTTGGCACCAGGGGCCAGCCCCAGGCATCAGTCATGCAGGTGGCGGTGGAGGGCCGCGTGTTCCTGCTGGACCTGCCTGTGCTCTCGCGGCCAGCAGGAGGGCAGGCGTCTCAGGCCTTCTCCAGGCTGGTGTCCCAACTGCTCTCAGACCCCTCCATCACAAAGCTGGGTAAGCGAAGCCCCTGCCCACCCGGGGGGAGGGTGCTGGGGCAAGGCTTCCTCAGGTGCCAGTCACACTGACGGCCCTCCTTGCAGGTTATGGGCTGGCGGGAGACCTTCGGAGCCTGGGTGCTTCCTGCCCCACCCTGGCTCATGTGGAGAAGCAGCTTCGGGGCGGCCTGGACCTGCTGCAGGTGCACAGGCAGGTCCGCTCGAGCGGGATGAGGGGTAGGGCCCCTCTGTTCTCTGCCCAGCCGCCTGCACGGCGATGCCCTGCGCCAGCTGGGGGGTCTGTGCATCAGGACCAGCACATGGCCTCAGAGCACCTTTGTGTTGGCCACAGGTCACCAGGCCCCGCCAGGGAGGGAGGGTCACCACATGTCCCCACACTTTCCCCAGAGCCAGCCCTGCTTTGGGCCCCTCTGAATTCTGAGCACATGCCCTTGGGGCCAAGATGTCATCCCCAGAGCTGACCTGAGGGCCCTGCACAGCCTGCCGTGGCCATCCACGCCCTCCCTTCCACGCACTGGCAGCTCTGGAGGGCAAAAGGCCTCCCCCAGGGCAGGCTGCTCACCCCTGAGGAGCTCTGTCTTGGCAGATGCGGGTGGTGAACTCGCCAGCTCGAGGCTCATACGAGGCCAGGGGGCTGCGGGGCCTCAGCCTCCTGGTGCAGCAGGTCCTGGGCAAGCCCCTAGACAAGACGCAGCAGCTCTCCAACTGGGACCGGCGGCCGCTGAGCGAGGGGCAGCTGGTTTACGCAGGTGCGCACCCCTACTCCCCTGCCCCCCTGCCCCGCGTGCCACTGCACGGGAGGCTGAGGCTGACCCATGCCCACCCCAGCCACCGACGCCTACTGCCTGCTGGAGGTGCACCAGGCGCTGATCAGAGAGCCTGCCAGCTTCCGCCTGTCTGAGGACCTGGCCAGGAGCCTGCGGCCAGGGTGCAGCGAGAGGTCGGGGACCCAGGAGCTGCCCCACCTGCCGGAGGCCTCAGCCCTGCCTTGGCAGGTGAGTAAAGCGCCCCAGGACCCCTTCATTACAGTTCTCAGGAGGGGGATCGCTGTCCTTAAAACGAGGGCCTGGGTCCCCTCCACCTGGATGGGAGGGAAGCGGAGCATTGGTCAGCATCCTGGAGGAGGAGGGTCCCCAGCGCTCTCCTGACAGCAGGCCTGACGTGCTCCCACCAAGGTCCGGGACGGTATCTGGCATGAACCGTGTGGCTCCTGAGCCCCTTGCCCCACTCCATTGTACCCAGAACCCCCACCCCCAGGAAACGTGTGGAGGCTGTGCCTGGGCCGGTGTGAGCAATCTTGCATCATTTTATTAATCTTCTCCTCTGCCATTTTTGGCATCGAGGACATACTGCTCACAGTTGTCTTTATAAAGGCTAAAAAAATAAATAAATACAGAGCTGACCACTCGGCCCTCAGGGTTCTCACTCCCCACAAAGTCCAGGGCGAGGCAGAGGAGGGCGTGGGCTGCTGAGCCAGGCCGTGTTGCAGGTGCCTGTGACCGAGCGCGAGGACAGCAGCCCAGGGACCCCGGCCAGGGCCTTCCGCGTGGTGTGTGACAACATGCTGCAGGGGCTGGCCCGGAGCCTCCGCTGTTTGGGCGTGGACGTGCGTGTGCTGGGCACCGACGAGGACCACCGAAGGGCAGCTGAGGTGAGTGTGGTGGGGCTTCGTGCCCACCCAGCGGGGGCTCGGGGCCCTTCTGTCCCCCTGTCCGTTGGGAGCAGGGGCTGTGTCTCAAGCTGCCATGGTCCCCCTGCTGCATGGACCCAGCCCCAGGGCAGAGGGCAGGGCTCCCCTGGGCCGGCAGGGACACTGTCTTCCAGGACAGTGATGTTTGTGGCTGCCTGGCACCTGGGGTCTGCCGGCCAGAGCCGTCCCAGCTCCTGTAGGAGTGGGCCTGATGCAGGCAGCCCCCGGGTGGTCCCGTCCCCGCCTCCACCCCTTGTCCTGTGGCCCCTGGAAACATGGCACAGGAGGGGTCTCCTCTAGCGGCAGTGGCAGGGGCCTGCCTGTGAGGACACCAGCCCCCGGGGCCGTGGAGACATCTGAGCTGGGGTCTTGGAATTCAGGGACCTGAACTTGGATGGAAAACTTTTCCACAGGTTCATGGTGATAAAACAGCACACAACTCACCCATCCAAGCGTGCAGTGTGCGACCAGAACCACCACTGTCACCCCTCCCCCGCCCCAGGCTGGCCGTGTCTGTCCCCGGGGGTGTGTCTGTTCCAGAGGCTGTCTGCTCACTCGGTGCCATGTTTTCCGTGTTTATCTATTCCTGTGTGGGTCACTGTTTCCCTCCTTTTTATGACCAAGTAGTGTCCCGTTGCGTGGATGGACGTCACCTGGGCTGCCCCAGTCACGCTGCCGTGAAGGAGCACACACATGGCTTTAACGTAGCTTTTATTGTTAATCGGGGTTTCTTGCGTGCATTTGCAAACGTCCTTCTGGGAACGGGTCCCCAAGCTCACCGGATGGCTGGCTGCAGCACGGAGCCAGTCGGGCCCTGAGACGACAGAGCACTGCGGTCTGTCTGTGGGCCGGGGGCCCTGCAGCGAGAAGCCTGCACGTTGTACGCTGGGTCCGGGCAGGGCCCGCCACTTGTGGCCACTTGTGGCTCAGCCCCCCAGACCCATCCAGCACTTGTGGGCCACCCCCCCCCCCCGCTATTGAGGAAGCTGAGGCCAAAGGAATGGAGGGGGCCTGCCGCAGGTGCCTGCCCCTGGTGTTCCTGAGGGGATGGTGGCTGCCTCCCATCTCTGGCCCCTGGTCAGCCAATTCTCCCAGAGGCCTGTCCTGGCATTGCGTTGGCCAACGTCCCTGTAGAAAACACCAGTTTCCCAGCTCTGGCTGTTTTTAGCCTGTGGGGTGCTGAGACCAAGGTGGCCAGCCTGGCTTCTCGGGGACTCCAGACCAGACGTCGTCGGTCAAGGAACTCATGAGCCAGAGAGGAGGTGCCTTCCCACTGGCCCCCAAGAGAGCGTAGGACCGCCGGCAAATGGGAGGCCGGGTTTGGCTCCCGTGTCCCTTAAACACTTGTGTTACACCTGAGATTTTTTACATCATATGACAAAACGGATTTAAAGATATAACTTACTAATCAGTTTACAGTCAATCGATAATCAAGAGAGAGTATTTTAAATTACTCGGGTGGGCCCAGCATCATCGCATGAGCCTTCTAGAGCAGAAACAGGAGGCAGGAGTCGGAGTCAAGGCACAGGGGTGCCGTTGCTGCCCCACCCCCACCCCCCAGAGCTCTGCCACGGCCCGGCTTCTGCGGAAGTTTGTGGGAGACGTTACAGCAGCGCAAGAGGGGAGCGCGGGCTCTGGTAGCGGAGTGTGGCACTGCCATAACAGACGGACATACGGACGTGGAAGGAGCTTGGAAATCAAGCGCGGTTTGGGGCGTCAGGGGAGAAGGCGTGGAAGGTCACGAGACAAGCAGCGTCTGGTCGGCGCTGCTGGGCCGGCCAGGGCTGGGGTGTTGGGCCCTAAAAACACACCAACTTCAGTTTGTCAGAGGAGATGCCGACCCGGCCTGGGGGAGGCGGCGTTTGTGGGTGGTCCTTCTCCGTGGTGCGAACCTGTGATTGGAGGTGTGAGCCAGACCGGGACCCTCCCCTGGGGCCGTACTCGTGTGGACTGATGTCAGCCATATAGTTTCCAAAGTCCCTTTGACTCATTTCTGCCCAGCAGGTCTTCCGATGGAAACTTTGCCTGGATTTTGCATTTTCAGGGCTTCTCCAGAGCAGGAAGCTTCACGCCCCTTCGCTTGTCTGCTGCCAGAAATGCTCTGGACGGTGGAGCAAGTGTGTGTTCTCGCGGGCACACGTGTGATGGTCTCGCAGGGGCAGGGCCTCGGGCACTTTCCAGAGAGAGCACGTTGAGCAATGGCAGTGGCTGGGTCCCTTGGCTGCTCTACAGCCTCCTCCGTGGACCTTTCCCGACGGCGGGTTTCCACATCAGAACTCCCGCGTGGGAACTGTGTATTTTGTATGCAGGCAGTTGTCTGCGAGCTTCCGCCTCCTGGGCCGCCCATCTTGTGCGCTGCTAGTGCACGGACAAGCTCGTCCTTGGAGGGAAAGGAGGCGCTGCTGCTGAGGGCCCACGGGCGCTCGCAGAGAACAGGGCGCTCGCAGAGAACGGGGTGCTCACAGAGAACGGGGTGCTGGGTCCTGTGCTGCCGGGCAGGCCACCCAGCCCTGAGGCCTCCACACAGGTGCTCAGGCCAAATCCTGGGGCTTCCTACTGCTTCTAGTCAAGTGGGAGAGGACGGCTCAGCTGGGGGAAGGGCTCTCCAGCAAAAAGGAGCCAGACTGGGTGGCTGGGGGGCTCTCAGTCTGGCAGGACCCTGAAAGATGCTAAGATCAAATGATTGGTTTCAGGAGGGTGGCCGAGGGGAGGCCGGGTGCCATGGAGAAAGGTCAGAGTATGAGTTTACAAAAGGCTAGGGAGGACCATGAGGGTGTCCACCAAGCCCAAGCCCTCAGTCCCCTCAGCAGAAGCCGGAATTCGAGGAGAAAGTCTGCCCAGCGGTGACAGTTCTGGGCTGTGCCCGTGGTGTTCCCGCTGCTCACTGCCTGCCCCTGCCAGGCTGCCCGGTGGACTTCCGGTGCATCTGGCCGGCCGCATGAGCAAAAGCCAGTTCCTCGTTTGTGCCTCTGACTGGTGCTGCTTCCCCGGCCTCCCTGACTCCTGCAGATGCTGGAGCCCAGCCTTCAGGAGGACTTCCCTGAGTGGGGCCTGGCGTTTCCGGCTCGGCGCTCCAATCTGACCACCTTTAAAGGCAGTGTCTCCCACAGGAGAGAGGTCACTGGTAATCCATGCTGTGATGTGACAAGTCACTCAGAACCTTGCCTGCCCTGGTATCCATATCAAATACCTATGGGAGGAGAGACTCTGGTGACCCTGCTCGGGACGTTTTAGTCAAAGTAACCAGCGTGTGGGATCTGCTGTAGCTCCAACTGTGCCCGACAAAGTGGCAAAGGAAGGAGTGGGTGTGGGCGTCACATTTCCTGCTCACAGTCTGCATAGGGGACTGGAGAGCTTCCGCATGTGCCCGGAAGAAGCCGCAGACCTGAGATTGAGGGACAGCAAAGCCAGGGTCTCCGGCTGTGGATGCCAACGAGAACAAACTCAAGTGTCCTCGCCATCCTGTCGGTGTGAAGTCCTGTTTCGTGTATCTTGATTCGCCGTGTTCTCTGCTTATGGACCCAGCTGTGCTCCCCAGCTGCTGCCGCCTCCCGCTCCGCGATGCCGTCCTTCGGAGGCCTGCCGGACACGCTCGGCCAGCAAACCGTTCCCCCGCCGATCAACACTTTCCCCGAAATGGTGGTGGTGGCTCACTGTGCCTGCACCGTCCACACAGCGTGTGTTCTGTGCGGACACCCCGTCTTTCTGGGAGTCCTCAGTTTTGGCATATGCCGGGCAGAGGTGCCCTCGTGCCCAGCCCCGGTACAGGCCTCAGGCGCCAAGCCCCTGTGGCTTTGCCTGAGAGCCAGCCCTCCCTGCCGCGTGTCCCTGCCACGTCCCCTTGAAGTATTCCCCTGGCACGTGTCCCTGGTGCGTCCCCTTGTCGCGTGCCCCTGCCGCGTGCCCCTGCCATGTCCCCTTGCTGCATGTCCCTGCCGCGTGTCCGTGGCGCGTCCTCTTGCCACGTGTCCCTGCCGTGTCCCCTTGCCGTGTGTCCCTGGCACGTCCCCTTGCCATGTGCCCTTTGCCGCGTGTCCCTGCCGTGTCCCCTTGCCGCATGTCCCTGTCATGTGCCCCTGGGGGCTCCCCGTGCCTCTGGCCCCTTGCACATGTGCCTTTTCCACTGTTCATTTGCTTTGTACCCTTGCCCCAGAACCAGTCTTTGCCATGAGCAAGACCGCACGCGAGTCCTAGCGAGCCAGTGAGCCGGGGGGGGTGGGGAGAGTTGGGGACTCTGCCCCAGAAAGGTCTCCCCTGTCTCCATCCTCTGGCTCTGCTCTTCATCGTGGCAGGCGGTGGGGCGAGCTTGCCATCCCGGCAAAGCCTGGGACTGCGCTGACTGCGGTCAGGCGAGGGGAGGGAGGCGGCCTCCTACCTCTGCACTCCGGCTCTCCCCGCTAAGCCCTGCCGCCTGAGCTCACCCAGGAGCTTGGCAGTTGTGCTGCCTAAGACTTGATCTCACACCCAGAAACCTGGTGAAGGTCTCCTCGGTTCCTCTGAACCGGCTGTCAGCTCTGGGGGCCTCCCTGTGGACGCACCACCTACGGACGCGGTCCTTCCTCTCCTTCCAACCCTTTCAGCCTCAGTTTTGTCCCTTTTCCTATGCGTTCGCTCAGACCCCAGACACTTGCGCGGGCGTCTTCGCCCCTCGGCCTTCGGAACTGAAGCCAGCTCCCGGCTGCCCTCCCGTCACGAAGAGGTAGGGTTCTGCCAAAGGCTGTCCCTGCGGCGACCGCGATGACCACGGAGGTTTGGTCCCTTTGATGTGCGAACGTGAGGAAGGGCATTTCTAATTTGGAACTAGCCTTGCACTGCCGGGTTGGACCCGTCTTGGCCCAGCACGTGACCCTTTTCCTACACCGCTGGCCTTGGTTTGAAGGTCTTGTTTGGGAAGCCCCCCCTCCGGAGCACGTCTGACATAGAGCTGCCCCTTCTCATCGCCCTCTTTTCTGGCCTTGTAAACAAGTGGAGGCATTTCTGCAACTTCGAGTCATATTTGAATTCTCTTGTCCTCCAGTGTTGGCTGACTGCCTGCAAGGCTTCTGGGCCTGACGTCTCAGGGGAAGGGGCTTCCAGGGCTGATCTTTCTTAGTCAGTAATTATAGGGTCGTTTAGTCGTCTGCATCTTCTTGAGTCACTTTTGGTAATTCAACTTTTCCCGGAACGTGTCCCTTCCACCCTGTGTCCCAGATCCACACGGTCGTGGGTGTTCTCTGCGTGAATCCCGCTGTGCCCACAGCATTCGCATGTCCGGTCTCACTGTTGGGCACTCGTGCTCCTCCGTTTCTCTGGACCTTACAGAGATTTGTGAATTTAATAAGCCTTTTCAAAGTACTAGTATCTGGTTTTGTTGATCCTTTCTATCAACTTCTTGTTTTCTATCCCATTAATTTCTATTCTTATCTTTATAGTTTCCTTCCTTTTGCTTTCTTGGGGTTATTTCCAAGTGGAGTGCTCATTAGCTCCTTAATTTTTAGCCTTTTGAATTTGATGATGTAAACATTCAAGACCATAAATTTTTACTTGAAGTACTGTTTCCACTGCATTCCATCAGTTTTGATCTGTAGTACTTTTCTTATATTATAGTTGTAATAATTTTTGAGTGTCTGTTATAATTACTTCTTTGACTCGAGAGTTCTCTAGAAGACTATTTTCTAATTTCAGAAAGCTTGGAGTTTTGGAGCTTTTTAGTTCTCTTTTTTAAATGGATTTCTAACCTAACAATAGTAATCAAGGAGCATAGTCTATACAATACTAATTTAGATATTTGTGAAGACTTGCCTTGTAGCCAAGTAGATGAGCTTTTTAAGAAATGTTCCATGTGGGTTTTAAAAGGATACATATTCTCCTCCAATCATGCTCATTTATCTCTCTCTCTCTCACACACACACACAAACACAACCATTAATTAATGTATTTCTCAAATCATCTGTACCTTGATTATTTTCTGCTTAATTCTCTGTACTGAAGTGTCCTATGATGGTAGGTTAATTAAATGCTTCTTACAGTTGTGTCACTATTTGCTTTATATGTTTTTAAATTATGTTATTAGGTGCATATGCATATAATTTTTATTTTTTAAGTTTATTTATTTATGAGAGATAGAGACAGCATGAGTTGGTGAGGGGCAGAGAGAGAGAGGGAGACACAGAATCCAAACCAGGCTCCAGACTCCGAGCTGTCAGCACAGAGCCCAACACGGAGCTCGAACCCACAAAATGTGAGATCATGACCTGAGCCGAAGTCAGACGCTCAACCGACTGAGCCATCCGGGTGCCCCAATATGCATATAATTTTTAGAATTCTTATATCTTGTTGTTTGAAATCTTTTACAATTATGAGGTAAACGTCTTTGTCTCTACTAATGCTCTTTGCCATAGTCTATTTTAACTAATATCGATATCATTTCTCCAGCATTCTTTGATTAGTATTTGTATATCATTCCTTGTCCTTTTACTTTCACCCTTCCTTTACTCTTATATACTAGGTGTATTTGGCATATTTCTTATAAACTGCTTCTAGCTAAATGTAAAAAAAAATCTAGTCTGACGATCTTTGCTTTTTAAATTATTAGTTTAGTCTGTTTACACTTAATGTAATTGCTAATACACTTTGGGTTCAGTTGTGCTATCCTAACTTGTGCTTTCTGTTGGTCCTATTTTTTCTGTTCTTTTTTCCCTTTGTTTGTTAACATTCTTGTAGCTTTTTCACCCGTTCTATTTTTCTCTCTATTGTTTGAAAGCTATAAATTCCATTTCTTATTTATTTATTTATTTATTTATTTAGAGGGGGAGTGCAGGGAGAGGAGAGAGAGAATCCTAAGCACACTCCACACTGTGGGCGCAGAGCCCAATGTGGGGGGTCCAATTCACAAACCATGAGATCATGACCTGAGCCAAAGTCACAAGTCAGACACATAACCAACTGAGCCACTCAGGTGCCACTATAAATTCTATTTCTATTCTTTTAGAGATTGCCCTAGAAATTTTAACATTTATATCTGAGTTAACATTCTCTAAAGTTAAAGTTAATACGAGGATCTTAGATCAAGTCAGTTTTCTCCCTCCCATCTTACCTACTATTATTTTCCAATATTTTAACACAATGTGTTTTTTTAATTCTACTAATTAGACATCATATTTATTTTATGTATTTGATGGCTTTTAGAGTTTATGGTGTGTGAATGTGCACTTGCACAACAGACCTTGCTCCAAGAAAAAGCAAGCTCTTTCTTGCTAAAAGAACTTCTTTTACTGCATCATTTCATTGGGGCTATTTTTCCCTGAAAAATCTCTATGTCTTCTCTCTTCTGAAAGACAGTGTTCTGGGTTTATGACTATAGGTTGACAAAACTTTGAAAATAGCCCATTGTTTTTTGGTGTCCATTGTTGCTGTTGAGATGTTTGCCATCAGTACTTTGTAATTTCTTCTTCTTTTTTTTTTAGGTTTATTTATTTTTGAGAAAGAGGGGGTGAGTGAGGGAGGAGCAGAGAGAGAGGGAGACACAGAATCCCAAGCAGGCCTCCTCACTGTCAGCAGAGCCTGACGTGGGGCTCAAATTCACAAACCGTGAGATCATGACCTGAGCTGAAGTCAGATGCTTAACCAACAGAGCCACCCAGGCGCCCCTATCTTTGGTCATTTCTGTGTACCTAGTCTGTACATTTTCTCTTAGTTGTCCATTCATCTGCTTCTTTATATTTACTTCAGTTGTGTTTGTTTGTTTATTATTTTTTATTCATCACACAAACATGTTTGTTATCACTACAAGGTAACTGCTTGCTTTATTTTTTTCCTCATTTTTTGTGTAAAATATACAAAACACTGATCATTTAACCATTTTTAAGTATACAATTTAGTAACATTAAGGACTCACAGTGTTGTGTAACCGTCACCACTATCTAGTTCCAGAAATTGTTCGTCATCCCAAACAAAGGCCTTGTACCCATTAAACAATCTTTCCCCATCCCCCTCCCCCAGCCCCTGGTACCCACCATTCTAATTTCTGTCTCTGTGAATTTGATTTCTCCCTCATATATGCATAATCCTACGATATTTGTCCTTTTGTGTCTAGATTATCTCACTGAGCAGAACGTCTTCAGAGTTCATCCATGTTGCAGCATGTGTCAGACTTTCCTTCCTTTTTAAAGCTGAATAAATTCCAGTGTGTGCGTGTGTGTGCGTGTGCGCGTGCGCACCCACTCACCTTTGATGAGCACCCGGACACTTGGGCTCTTTCTACCTTCTGGCTGTTGTGAGGACAGCCAGTGTGCACCTTGCTATCCAGGTATCTGTTCAAGTTTCTGCCCCAGCTCTTGTGTGTGTATACCTGGAGGCGGGGTTGCTGGATCATATGATAATTCTACATGTAGCTTTTGGAGAAACTGCCATCCTGTTCTCCATAGTGAAGATACCATTTTATTACAGCCCGCCATGCGTGAGGGCTCCAATCGCTCTACATCCTCACTAACACTTGTTTCCCTTTAAAAACAGTCACCATGGGTGTGAAGTTGTGTCTCATCGTTGTGATTGGCGTTTCTCTAACGATTCATGACGTTGAGCATCTTCTCATGTGCTTGTTGGCCATCTGTACGTCATCTTTGGAGAAATGTCTGTTTAAGCCCCTGGGCCATTTTTAATTGGGTTATTTGCTTTTTTGTTGCTGAGTTGTAGGAGTTCTTTATACATTCTGGATATTAATGCCAGAACAGATATATGATTTGCAAATATCTTCACTCACTCTGTGGGTTGTCTTTTCACTTTCTTGGTAGTGTCTTATGATACACAAAAGTGTTTAATGTCCATGAAGTCCAATTTTTCTGTTTTTCATTTTGTTGTCCTTGCTTTTGGTGCCATATCCAAGAAATCATTGCCAAACGCAATGCCATGGCGTTTCCGACACCACGTTTTCTTTCAAGATTTTTAGTTTTTAGTTTTCTTTTAGTTTTAGGGGCATCTGAGTGGTTCAGTCGGTTAAGCATCCAACTCTTGGTTTCAGCTCAGGTCCTGATCTCATGGTTTGTGAGTTTGAGCCCCACATCGGGCTCCACAGCTGGCAACGTGGAGCCCGCTTGGGATTCTCTCTCTCCTGGTCCCACCCCTGCTAACGCTGTCTCTCTCTCTCAAAATAAATAAATGAACTTAAAAAAGATATTTTTATAGTTGTAGCTCTTACATTTTTGTGTTGGCCTCTTGCATTCTTCAGAGATAACTAGTGATTGTTTAGAATGTGCTGAACGCGGGGAGCCTGGGTGGCTCAGTCGGTTGAGCGTCCGGCTTTGGCTCAGGTCATGATCTCACGGTTCGTGGGTTCGAGCCCCGCGTCGGGCTCTGTGCTGACAGCTCAGAGCCTGGAGCCTGTCTTCGGATTCTGTGTCTCCCTCTCCCTCTGACCCTTCCCTGCTCATGCTGTCTCTCTCTCTCTCTCTCTCTCTCTCTCAAAAATAAATAAAACATTAAAAAAAAATTTTAGAATGTGCCGATCGCACCAATATCGCCATGTTTGACATCTCTGTGCATCGCTGCCATCACCACCCCATTGATGAGTGCCCTCCCCCATGTGGCACGTGAGAGCCTTCATTGGGTCCTCAGTCCTCCTCACATGACACTTGTGAACTTTGGTAATTTTGCTTTCTGACATGACGACATGTGCCAGCCTCACTGTGTGCATTTTCTGCCTCAGACCTGGAATCAGCTAGTTCGCAAAAAAAAGCCCTGATTCCTTTTCCAGCTGTTTGGAAACCAGTCTGGGCACAGGCTGCTCCTGGCTACAGGGCTGTTCTTATTTGGAGGCCTTTGTGGTAGACATAGTGATGAAATACTCTTAAGTATGTACCACACGCACACACACGTATATGAAACTCACACTGAAGCTCTCCGTCGGGCCTGAGGCCGCGTGTCGTTGCCTTAGTTTTCGTGCACACCACCCTCCTCTCGCTGAAGCCAGCTCGGCACCAGCGGCGGCCGTCTGTCTCTGGCACAGTTCACAGTGTGCGTTTCCGAGCGCCACCGCCGGCGTTCGCTCCGGTGGCAGGACCGATGCCGGGGCTTCTTCCCGGGGCTGTTAGCGTGGCAGCCTGGAGCCCCCCGGTCAGCTCACCGCACCTTTGTGGCGCTTGGAATACTTCTCTGCAATTCATTGGCTTCATCATCTTGGGATTTTTTAGAGATTGCTTTTTTGATTTCAATTTTGTTTGCAATTATGTAAAATATTTGCGTGACTTTAAGGCCCAATCTGCACCACTGAGGCAGTGGCCCAGAACTCTGCCTGCGGCTCAGGCCCCCACAGGCCCCAGGTGGGCAGCTTGGTGGCGGGGGGGCGGGTGGCGGCGGCGGCAAGGGCTGGGCAGGGCAGAAGGCAGGGGGAGAAGCAGCCCTCACCCCGGAACCAGCGGAACCAGCGTGCCCCCCACCCGTCCCTCTGCCCCCCCACAGGTTGCCAGGCAGGAGGGAAGGATCATCTTGACGTCAGGGATGCCGTACCACAAGGTGAGGGCCATGCAGGTGGCTCATCTTTCCCAAGGAGCCTCAGCCCTGCCCTTGGGCCACCCCCCTCTGGGTCTGCTCACTGCGGGGCTGGTGGGAGTAGGGGCTGGCGGCCGTCCCACCCTGGGCGGGCTGGGAGGAGGCCCTTGGGCCGGGGAGCTCTGGGTCCTGTGCCCGCAGCTCAGCGGGCACACTTCCACGCAGCTCCGGGCCCAGGTCGGGGCTGGACGCTGCCTCTGGGTGGACTGCTCCCTCAAGGCCCGTCAGCAGGCGAAGGCTGTGCTCAGGCATTTCAACGTGCGAGTCACCCACGCAGACATCTTCAGCCGCTGCCAGGTGGGTCCCACGTGCCCCGGGCCTGCCTCGGGCCGGTGTGTCAGCCCCGGGGCCGTCAGAAAGCCACTGCTGTGGCAGGAGACCCAGCGTGTCTCTGGCTGGTGGCGAGACCACAGAGGTCATGTGCTTTAGGGTTTGTGCCCCTATGAGCAGCAGCCGCTGCCCCATCTGTAGCGTCTGCTCCTCTTCCTCCCACCCCCACTAGGGCTGAAAGGTGGCCGAGGGCTGGGACCAGCATGGCCAGGGGAGCGGCTCAGATGGGAAGCCTGTCCCATGTGGGGCATTTCCTCCTGTGTCCAGTGCTGGCCTCTCCCAGGGCTTCTAGTGGAAGGAAAGAGAACCCCACGGTGGTGGGGAGGTCCCATTTCCCCGGGCCATGTCCAGAGCCACAGGTGGCCACTGGGTCCATCCTAACGTCTAGAAAGGTGTGCATAAGGAAATCCCCAGGTCAGGGCAGCCATAGCTAGGGTTAAGATCAGAGAGGGGTCTGAGGCCTTGGGTCTTGCCGGCCAATTCAGACCAGGGAGGGGGCTCCCTCCTCTGCCTTCTCTGCTAGCCTGGGTGCACTGAGGGGGAGGTGGTGCAGGCTGGGGCGTGGCTGCCCTGTGCCATGGGGCCCCCCAGGGCACAGTCCTAGCGCGCCTCAGTGGCTCCTGGTGCAGAGTGCTGGCCATTCCTGGAATATTTGGAGTCGGGGGCCGTAATGAAGCTCTGAGAGGAGCACCTCTGCAAACCCAGATGTTTGAGGGAAGCTGGGCCTCACCTCTGTGGTGCAGGGGGCAGGGTGGAGGGTCTCCAGCCAGACCCGTGGGCCCGTGGGACAGCAACCCACCTGGGTGTGTCTAGGTGGGAAGATTGTGCACCGGAGACAGGAGGGAGGGGGACCCTTCAGATCCTGGACCCCACCCCCCCCACCCCCCCACTCCCACCCCCCCATCCCCGCTGGGTCTCAGGTACAGCCTGTGCAGCCCCCGGGCCCCCTGCCCTGCCAGGAATGACTGTGATCAACCCAGTGGCGGGAAGTGCGCCACGGGGCGAGCTCTGGGAGGACAGGAACCTAGTCCGCTGGTCTCTTTGTCTGTGCTCAAGCCGACAAGTCTTGTAAAGACCCCAGGACGTCCGGGACGCCTGGGAGGCATTTTAATGAGCTTTTCAGAGCCTCTGCTGCGAAGTTTTCTTGAGAAAACAGGAAGTTGGTAGCTGGGAGGAAACCCCCACTGGCGCCCCGGGGAAGCCTCATGCTGGGGAGCAGCCTGACCTCCTTCAGGCCCAGAGGGCACCCAGGGCAGCTGCACAGGGAAGGATGTCTACAGCCTCAAGGGCCCCTGCCCTGGGCAGCTCCAGGGTCCCCCTGCCCTGCCAGGTGGGAGGAGCAGGATGCAGGACATGCCCCAGGGATGGGGGCGGGGGGAGCAGCATGGAGCCAGTTCAAAAGCTGGGAGGCAGAGCTGCACTCACCCTGATAGGGGACCGGCAAGTGCCCTGGCCAGAGAAGGCAGCACTTGGCCACCCCAGGACAGCGGGGACACCGCCCGGGGCTCACAGGTGCCAGGATCTATTGTGGCTGCCGCAGGTGGCACACAGTCCGAGTGTTCTGACCACAGCGGGGGGCGGGGGGCACGGGGCCCGCCCAGGTGAGAGGAGACACCTATAGCGGGTGAGGAGTACAGTTTAAGGGTGTGGTTGGGTTTCCTAGGTTTTAGGCTTTGCCCTGGCCAGCAGGGAGGGAGGGTGCTGGGTCTGGGCTCCTTGGGGTCTGGCCTGCAGGCACATGCACCAGGCCTTCCAGGCTGGGGACGGAGACAAAGAAGAGGAAGCCTCAGCCCCCAACTCACTGCTCACCCAGGGGCTCCGCCCAGCACTGTTCTTATTTGTGGTATATATGCATCCCGCACAGGGCCAGCTGGGGAGGAGGACAGAAATGGGGTCCTCGACTTGGTACCACGTGGCTGCACTGGCCAAGAGGCAGAGGCAGCCACCCCAGGCTGGAGGGGGTGGGGGTGAGGGTCCCAGGCAGAGACCCGTGTGTATGGCTGCGGTCAGGGGCGGGCCAACGGGCAGCAGGTGGGAGCACAGGTGTAAGGCTGCGCATGGCACCTGATGGGCCTTTGTCAAGAAAGGGCCTGAAGAGCTTCGGGTCCCAAGGCTGGCCAGTGGCCTCCAGCTGAGCTCAGCTTCCAAAGAAAGCGTGCTGCGTGTTCCCCAGGGCAGGCCCCTCCCTGGGGGGCAGATAACTGTGGGACACACAAGGACCCTGAAAGGCCAACTTTAGGGGGCCAAGTGGGCAGAGAAGGGGGTTCTGAGAAGCCAGGATTTCTAAATTTGGAACCAGCCGTGGTCACCATGGAGGCATGTCAGGAAGCAGTGGGAAGCTGAGCTTACCCTGGCCAGTGAGCTGGTAGTATTAGTGCCTGGGCCTGAGCCCGGGGTCCCCACCAAGGCTCTCAGGCCAAATACCCGGTCACTGTGGGTACGGGTCTGGGCAGGCCTCCGGCCACATTCCCTCCCAGCGCTCCCGGAGCCCCTCTGCCATGGCATTCCCAGCTGACCCCCAGGAGCTCCGCCCGAGCAACAGCCAGGAATGCCTGGCCACCCCATCCTGCACACTGGCCACCCCTACTCCCTGCCCAGTGCCCCGCTGTTCTCAGGGCCAGGCGAGGTAGAGGTGGCAAGCACAAAGAGGCCCCGAAGAGGGGCCCCACAGACGTTCCCAGGTGACGGCCTGAAGCTCGGCACAGCCACTAGGCTGGCTACACATAGCTCCTGGGCTAGACCGGCTTGCAAGCCCATCTGGTGCCGGCCACTGACCAGCAGGGAGCATCACACTCAGGACTGACCCAGGGAGGGCCTCTGTGCAGTGCTGGGCCCTCAGGGCCCTGTCCTGTTCTCCAGTGGGGCCTGCGCACCCTGGCCCCTGGCTCAGAGCCCCTGCTGCCCGGCCCGGGCTGGAGCTGGACGCCTCCCTGGAGACCTCCCACTGCCAGGCTGACTTTCCATTTTCTCTCCCTTCCTTATGCTATTTTAGTGCCATTCCCGGAGGGAAACCCACTGGACACACAGGCATTCCTGGAGTGAGCCTGGCCACTCTCTGGGCTGCTGCGTCAGGGTGCAAGGCGGGAAGCGAGTCAGGATGGGAGAAGGCTGGTCCAAGCCTAGGCCAGGTGCCGGGCCAGGGGTCCATGGCCGTGCCTCCCTCTAGTGCCCAGCACCTGCCCCCTGAGCTGTGCTGACACTCAGCACGTGTCCTGGGCACAGGGTCCACTTCCTGGGGTATCCGCGCATGAGGACAGGGAGCCATGTGGTGGAGGCCAGAGGCGGGCAGGGAGACTCGGTGGGTGAGGGGGTGGTGGGCAGGGTCATGACCCCTGAAAATGGCCACCTGGGCCTGGGATTGTCCGTCAGGGACGTCCGCCGAATGGACATTCCCAGTGCCGTCCACCATGGGAAAATATTTTATCAAAGAAATTGGAGTAAAAAAAAAAAAGCGTAAGCACGAACCCCTGACACGGCCCAAGCGTAATGTCTATTTTTACTGTCCCTCTGGCCCCGCTATGGTGGGGAGCAGGCTGTGGCCCCTTTGTGCAAGTGGGGCGTGTCCTGGGAGTCAGTGACGTCGGCCTCCGGAAGCGGGCACCGGGGAGGAGAGGCCACTGCGGGACGGTGACCCCGCCTTGGGGAGCTCTCAGGCAGTGCTGGCCACAGGGTCCCCAGGAGAGGGAGGGTGTGGGGCCAGAGAGGAGCCTGCAGTTAGGAGAGGCCGGCCTCGGCCTCGGGCCACAGCTCACAGGCGCCCGGGACGCAACAGGGCCCGGGACGGAGGTAGACACATGCCCAGACTGGCCTCTGGCAGGGGAAGGATGTGAGCAGAGGGCTCTCAGGGCCTGGGGATGTGAGGGGGACTGTAGGACCGCCACCTGCCAGCACCCAGGCCCAGAGGCCGGGGCAGCGGGGCACATGCGCCCAGCCCATTCCTGCAGACCCTCCCTCTCTCCTGACGACCAACTGCAGACTAGGGACCGACAGGAAGAGGGACAGTGGCCGCTGACCCCGCCCCTCCCCAGCCTTTGTGTCCCACGGCCCCCAGCCCCTTTCCCACACTCCGTGCCCCCAGGGTCACACAGGCACAAAGGCTGCAGGAGGGGTGGCCACCACGCTGCGCAGGGAGAGGCCCTGGCCCTCTGGCTCCTGGGCTGCAGGAGGAGGATGGGTCGGGAGCAGCTGGCGTCAGGTTTCTGTGCTGTCATGGATCCCCGAGGACAGTGCGACCCACCGGGCAGGTTTGGGCAGGGATCGAGGCCGGCGTGCCCCCAGCCTTGGGATGCTAGCCAGGGTGATGGCCCAGTGCAGCCCCTGGGGGGATGACAGCAGGGCGGGCCCAGGCCCCACAGCCTGCAGGGCCTCCCTCTCTCCCCTCCCTCCCTTCCAGAAAAGCCCTGGTTCTCAGCCAGAGCCCAGCTTCACTTCCCACCAGATGGCCCTGGGGGACTAAGGACCTGGATCCCACTGGCCTGGAGGCCCCCCCGTTTCTGGTGGCCCTGATCTGACCCCAGCCGCTTTAGGAAGGATCCTGGCACTCCTGGGTCACGCCCTTGACCCTGGCCCGTCCAGCAATCAGCACTGCCTGCTTCACATGAGACCCTCATCCTCACGGCTCCTCAGAGGCACCTGTGTTGTCAGTCGGGGCATGTGATGTGCTCCCAGCCCACTCCTCCCTGGGCTGTGTCCTCTCTCAGAGTGGCCTGAGAGGAGGCCCTAGGACCAGTCTTGTGCTCGTGGCCTTGAGACCTGCCAAGGCTCCTCTGGGCCAGTGTCTGGGAAGGTTGATTGTGAGTGCCCAGCCCGTCCCACACCAGGCGCCCGGCCAGGTACCCAGCCCCCTCTCCTTCACACACCTGTGTGGGCCGTGCTGCAAGACCAGCAGTCAGTGATCACGTGCTTCTAATGGGCCTTCCCGTCAGCGACCTGGCGACCCATCTGGACAGGGCTTCTCTGACTGTACCCCCTGAATATTGGTAGAAAAGTGAGCGCATGTCCTGTCCACTTTCAGAAGGGGGTGACCTGCTTAAGGTTGCTGACATGCTGCCCTGGCTACACCAGGAGGGGGCCACACTGGACACAGGTGCACGGCGCACACAGGTGCTCATCCAGTGTCCACAGTCGCTGATGCCTGGACAGACACATCCACAGCCCCGAGTCCGGTCAGTGTGCCCTGGGGCTGAGGAGCTGGTGCAGGCCAAGGACAGACCACTGGGAGTTTGGGGGAGGCTGGTGGGGAGGTCCCCTCAGGCAGGACTGTGCAGGCCTGGCGTCCCCTCTGCTGGCCAGCTGGCAGTCAGACGCGGCAAAGGGTGGGCCAGGCGCAGCTGGCCACATGGGCACCCCTGCGTTGTCCTCTTGGACCTGTGCCCAGGTAAGGCACCTTGGACAATGAAAATAACACCTGGCGCCCACAACGCAAAGTCTCAGGGTGCGGTCGTGTCTCTGAGGACCGAGGTCCTTCCCCGTCTCCGCTCCACACCTCCAGTGGCTGCTGCGTAGCCCCCCCGGCCATGGAGCTGGCCAGACACGGCTGAGAACCGGGCTCTGAAGAAACGGAGGGAGGGCAGAGCCCCCGCTGAGCGGCCAGCCTCCGGGCTGCAGAGAACGGCCCCGTGCCGGCCGAGGGGGCCTGGGGTCAGGGACCGCGCCGCACCCCGAGGCCGCGCGCAGCCAGAGTTGGGGTTACCGGCTGGCTGAGGCAGACACCCTGCCCCTGACGGCGGCACCCTGCAGCCCGCGGCTCAGGCGTGTGAAATTCACATTTCAGCGTCCATAAATAGTTGTCTTGGCAGCGGCCCCGCCTGTGTCTTCTTACACTGCCCACAGCTGCTTTCTCAGGGACCCAGTGTCCCTTCCAGGGGACTGACCCTTGCCTAGGGGCCTGGCTGGCATCTGATGGGGCGAGGTGGGCACGCTTCTTCCTTTTGAGCGATTGCCAGCCCCAAAACAGAAGTGGGGCCCAGGAGCCAGGGGGCAGTGAGCCACTTGGTGGGTGGCCATGGGGCCTGGACGGGGACAGCAGGCCTGACAGCACAGACCCACTGTCCAGTCAGCCCTAGACAGAGGAGGCAAGACAAGCCTGGCTGGCCTCAGGGGTGGCCTTGGGGCTGCAGGTAGAGGAGGCCATGGGCAGCCGTGGATTGGGTCTAGGGAGGGTCCACAGGGCGATAGAGCAAGGTCTGCCAGGCAGGGACCAATGGCTGGATGGCCGGTGTGGCAGGGTGCTCTGGTGGGGGGAGGGGGCGCGGGAGCAGGAACAGGCGTGAGTCACCCGCACTCCCCCCCAGCCTCTCTTCCCTCCCCAGCTGGGCCTGGGGAGTGGGGCGTACCCCCTTCCCACTCCCTCCCAGGGGGCCCTGCTCACTGCCCACTGTGAGGGGAGCACATTCAGGACAAGTGTAGACCCCAAAGGTCACCGAGGAGAGATGGGGCATCCGAGGCAGAGCAGCATGTCTGGAAGGCCCTCTGCCCTGGCAGGATGGGGGCTGGGTGTGACCCCAGCCAGCCAGGGACAAGGAGGGACCTCGGAAGAGTGACCCCACAGAGCGAGACAGGCCTGCTCAGCCAAGCCTGAACTCCTCCCTGAGGTGGGGGTGTAGGCGGTGGACGGTCCTGTAGAGAAGGGAGGGAGGCAGGCCCCAGCAGGGACTGCTGCTTCCTCCCCTCATCTTGGAAAACACATTTCAGTGCACAGGTGGTGGAAGGGACTCCTCTCGGGCTGACTCAATGGCCCTGGGAAGAGGCAGGGAGGAGGAGAGCCAGGAGACCCCTGCCCTGCGCTCAGCGCCGCCCCCCCCGCCCCCCGCCCCGGCCGGGCTCCTCACCGCGCTGGGTCCATCGTATTGTAGTTCCTGTGGCACCTGAGCGCCCACCCTGCCCACTTGGTCCACCAAGCCCCAGGTGGGCTGTCACTTCCTCCAGGAAGGCCTCCAGGCCCCCAGCGCAATCTCTAGAACATCACCACCCTTTGGAGGAGTACTCTGGGGCTCCTCTGTCCCTTGGCTGGGAACACGGCGCAGCAGGCCTGCTGTGAGTGAAAGGCCCCAAAGACGGCTAAGACAGCTTCAGACCCCAGGCTACAAGGCTTGCAGGGCTCCCTCCCAGCCCGCTGCCTGCCGTCTGAGGGCCTGGCTCCACTTGTCTGGTGAAGGGGGACAACCAGGGCTGCTCGCGACTGGCACAGCCGGGGGGCCCCTCCCCAGCTTCCTTAGCCTGCCCCCTCACCCCGCTCCGGCCCACGGCCCTAGGTGGGAGGGGTACCCCAGCCCCCCTCGGCCTGGGTCCTGGCGCGGGAAGGCAGCGCAGCCGTTTGCTTTTGAATCTCGGCCGGGTGTCCTGAGTGGCCCTTTCAAAGGCCGGCCGGGGGCGGGGGCCGTTCCCAGGCGCGCCCCGCCCTCGCCGCCCGCCCCTCCTCCCGCTTTCCCACGCGGCCCGGCTGCCGGCTGGTTCTCACGGCCCGCTGCCCCTCCCCCCGTCTGGGAACGGGCCGCGCTGCGCCCGCTGCGCCGGGGTGCCCGGGAGCCCCAGGATGGGGGGTGCGCCTAGGGGGGGCTACTGGAGGGGGTGCCGCCTAGGGGTTGCTGAGGTCGCCAAAAGGGGGCAGACCACACCCCCGTACACAGGACCTGAGCCCAGATTGTATTTGATTTAACCTAGGGCAGGTGCTTGGGGGGGGGGCACCTCCTGGAGGGACCCAGGGGACCCTGGCCGTGCCTGCCTTGTGCGTGGGGACAGAAGCACCCACCCCTCATTGGGGTGTCCCTGACGTGGGAGCCGAATCTGGGGCTCCGTTCTTTCTAATAGCCTGGAAAGACTAGGGCACTGGTTTTAGGAAATACAAAGACCCCCGCGACATGGGAACTTGAGAAAACAGTGAGAACCTTGTCACGCAGAACTGTATCCCACGCTGTACCCGACACTCGCATTCAGGGCCCAGGCTCCCCCTGGCTGCCTGAGGCGGGGGCTGTGACCACCCGTGTCAGGGGTGAGGAAGCGGGGCCCGGCACCTGTCTGGGCCCTGTGGCTCACACCGCTCGTCTTGCCGCCATGAATGTCAACCCGCCCCCACGCAAGTGAGCTGGAACGTGGGGGTCTCACCTTCAGAGAGACCAGCACGTGCTGCTGCGGGTTCAGGGGTGTCCGCCCCCCGCCCCCCACTGTGGGTTGTCAGCCCCCCTCACCCACTGCAGACATGAGGGCAGCTCTTGAGCGGGGGGCTCCTCTCCCAGGGAGTCCAGGCAGGTCCTCCTGTCCCTGCAGCAGGAGGTGGGCCCCGTAGGGGGCTGGGGTGGGGGGGCTGGTCTGGCTCCAGGTGCCACCCATATGTCTGCCTTTGAGGCCAAGGGCTAAGCCCTGGGGTGCCGGCCTGATAAGGCTGCACAAGTTGGCATCAATCTGCCCCAGTCTGACCCCTGTGCCCCGTGAGCTGGTCGCCAGCCGGGAAGTCCCGAATGGTGAATATTCAGGTGTCCTGCCGCTCTGAACATAGAGGCCCTAGGAGCACACCTCCCGCGCTCCCCGGCAATGTGCACTCAGGCCCGTCTGCAGGCTACTCAGACACAGACACACTCCCAGGGTCAGGGGACACGTGAAGTGACTCACCGTGACACACCCCATCACACAGGTCCCATGTCCACACCTTGGAACACCCAGTCACACTCACACCTGTTCACACCTCGGAACTGCTTGCATGCACACACATGCTCAGCTGCTCTTGCACCCTTCATGCTGGGGTGCTTGTGAGAGACACACCTGCAGGGTGCCAGCACTTACGCTCGTGCCCAGTCATGGCCCCTCGGGGACTCCTACACACTGCATGCCCCAACGCCTGTGGCCCCGACCCCCTAGGAAACCCACAGTGCGGACTGCACGCAGGCCCTGCTCTGTGTGTGGAGACACTGTCCTGACCCCACAAAGGAGATGGGCAGCGGCCAGGTGTGAGACGGGCTGGGCCCAGGGGAACTGACCTTCCTGGGCCTGGGGGCAGGCTGGCACGGGGGCACGGCCCCTGCAGGGCTGCCATCCCGGGTCGTAGACATCCAGGCTGGAGGCCACCGGCTGGCGGGCCCACTCCACAGACAGAAGAGCCCCAGGGCTGGGTTTTAAAACCTTCCCGTGCAGACCTGTACGTCATCCCCAGCCACCCACAATCTGCAGGGCCTGGGGCCTGGCCCTTCTGTCTCCAGCGTCTGGCCAGCAGGACGGGGTTACATCCCACGGATGCCCCGTGCATCTCAGCTGTGGGCGGGCTGCGGGGAGGCAGCTGGTCCTCCCGGCCCCTTGTCCCATCTCCGCCGGGCAATCAAGACAACGCCCCATGCCGGGCCGACAGGCTCTCCGTGGGCAAAGCTGGCCAATGTGCTTGTCCCAGCGGAGGGCCACAGCCCCAGCAGCCACGCTCCGCTCCAGGGCCACATCACCTTTGGGGGCAGATGGCTCAGGGCCCCACGAGGTGCTGCCTAGATGGTGTGGGAGAGCGAGGTGTGGAGCCCACCCAGGCCTCACCGCTTCCTCTGGGGCTTCGGTCCCGCCCCGTCCGGGGAGGTGTCAGGCCAGGGGCCTTTCATCCTGGCCCTCTGGCCCTGCACCCGGCACCATTTGTTAGGGTGGCCCTGGGGGCGGTCACAGTGGATGAGCCAGCCTGGGGAGGCCTCAGGGCAGCAAGTGTGGACGGTGGGGGGAGGTGGCACTTGACGGGGACCAAATGGGCAGAAACCACCCTGAGAACAGTGACGCTGGTGTCCTGAAGTTGAGACGCTCCAGGGCTCCCACTACCCTGATAGGAGCATCGGAGATGCTGGCCGTGTGTAGATATGCTCAGGAAGGTGCCAGAAACCATTCTCAGTGCCGTGCTGGCTTTTCCCACCAGGTGGTGGGATGAAGTGATGTTTCTTTTCTTCTGCTTTTTTATGCTTCGCTCTTCTCCCAATTTGCTCAAAAGGAACAAGAAATAGCCCATTACTCTAAAACATGTCACAGCTTCTGAACCCAAGCCCCCGTCCGCCCTGCCTGTGGGCCAGAAATCCCCAAACATGGACTTCCAGGGCCTGGGCATCTGAATGACCCCTCCCCCTCCCCTACTAGGGGTAGGGGCTGCAGGGGTTGGCAGGGGTCTGCTTGGAGCCTGGACCACATGCCATCAGGCCAGGAGTGAGGTTTCTACAAGCCTGCCCCTTGCTCAGAAGGAGGGCACCTGGGTGGCCCGGGCCCCATTCCCAGCTGGGAGCTGGGGTCTAAACTCTCAGCGGTGCCTGGTGCCCACCGGGCGGGGAGAGTGGGCCACCGCGAGTTCCCCAGGCGGCCAGCCTGCAATGCGGAGCTAGTTCGTGGACCCGGCTGCTTACTGGGCAGGAAGCCTCACCCACGTCCTTCTTAGGAGGGGGTCCCTTCACTGGGCTCCCACCCTAGGTGGGCCCTGCACCCTTAGGAACATGCGTTCTCTCCTGTACCCTGTGCCCCAGTGAGCCCCAGGTATGGCCTACATCCCATCCTTCTCTCCCTCAGCACCCACCCCCGACTTGCTGAGGCCTGGGGCTCAAGGCTGATGGGGCCCAAGGGTGTTTCTAGGCAACCAACGGGGCTGTGCTGCCCTGGGCGCTGGGAGGGCCAGTCGCCTCAGGGGAGGAACGTGTGCAAGGGCCCCTCCGAGCTGCCTGCTGGCCCTGCCAGGCCCGTTCCGCGGCCCTGGCTGGGGCCTGCCCCTCTGTCCACTGGTCGTGCACCCGCTGTCCACTGGTCGTGCACAGCAGACACCCGCAGGCCTGCCGACCAGGGTTGTGTGTGTGGCCCAGGCACTTGCTCTTACTCAGCTCTGGTTCTGCTGGCTGTGACCACTCCTTGGGTGAGTGTAACTGCAATTCCTGGGCTCAGACCCGAGAGGAGGCCCCACTCTTGGTCATGGCCCCCAACACCTGGAAACCGGCCCTTCAAAGCCCTCCAGCTGCCCCCTGCCAAGTCTTAGCCTCAGAGGAATGGGCAGATGTCCTAGGTGCCTCCTGGAGCAGTGGCCAAAGCAGGCCCCTCCCACCCTCCCCAGGCCCCAGGGAGGGGCAAGGGGCTGCAGAGGGTGGACCAAAAGGTCAAGCCTGCCTAACTGCGGGTCTGTGGGCCCCACCAGTCCCCATGACCAGTCACGGCCGGCAGCCTAGCCCCCAGGAGGCAACTTCCCCCTTGTGGGCTCATGCCTCTGGCTGAGGCAGTCGCCAGGCGGATGGAGTGCCCTGAGTTGGGACAGCACGGCGGGCGGGTGTTGGCTCCGAGTAGCTGTAAGAGCTGTGGGAACTGGGCAGGCAGGTGGACCCCTGGCACAGGGAAGCCAGAAGCCTTCCCAGCCCCACCAACCCCCCAACTCACCTGGCCCTTCCCGCCCAGCCAGACTCTGGGGCTGGAGGCCAGCCCTGCCCTCAGACTCCCAGACTGAATGGGGGTACACAGAGACCAGGCTGGACTCGCAGGACCATACCACCCAGCCCCTGTCCAGGGCCTTCCCCAGGACCCCCACTGCTGTCTGCCCAGGCCCATTGGCATCCCAAGGCTAGGGTTTGTGTGTCCCCCAAGGGGCAGTGGGCATAGCTCAGACACCACTTGCATATACCCCCTCTCTTAGGGGTCAGTGTGAGGACCATGGTGTGGGGTCCTCCCTAGCCGTGGGCCCTGTGAGCAAGTAACTGAGCCCCTCAGAAGCCCCCTTTCTGCAAAATGAAAGGGCAGAGGTTCCCCTCCTTTGGTGTCAGGAAGGAACCTCTGCTGGACTGGCACCTAGCCCATGACCAGGCCTCTGCTGGGCCATGAGCCCCAAAGGGCAGGGCCGCAGCCCTTTGTTCGAGGCAGGTGGACCTTGCAGGGGATGGGGACAGGAGATAGAGAGAGCGCCTAGGTGCTGGTCCTTCCCGCAGATGGGGAGTGAATGGCAGAGAGGGGGTGAGCGTGCAGAACCGGCTTTTCCAGCTGGGAGTGGGGGTGGGGCAGGGCCTGCCAGGGCCCTATGGGGTGACAGCAGGGCCCAGCAGTGGGCAGCAGCCGTGGGAAAAGCAGCACCGGTGGTTCCCGAGGGTGGGGCCAGGTCCTTGTGGATGGCACCGGTGGTTTGTCTGCGTGCCGTGACTCAGCGTGAGCTGGCAGTCCCGCCCAGGTGTGTGCACCAGGCCCAGGTCCTGGGAAGGCTCCCACCCCCTCCCGCCGATGCAGCATCCCTCTCACACTCTGGCCCCTGGGGTGGCCTGGGGGCGGGAGGTGGGGACGGGGCGAACGCGGGCCTCTGTGGTGGGCAGCCCAGGGCAGCGGCCACCCTTTCCCCAGGCGGACCTGGAGTGACCACAGGCCAGACCTGCAGCCGGAGCTCCGCCTGCTCTCCGGCCCAGGATGGTCCCTGGATCTGTGACTGGGAGGCCAGGGCCCACGGCAAACCCCCCTGTGCCAGAGACGTGGCCAGGGGACAAGCGGCCCCACAGAGAAGCAGGAGGAAGGGTCCTGCTGGACCAGCCCTGCCCAGGCCTCCCTGCGGAGGTGGCCCCACCCTCTAGCGCCCCCAGGCCCTGGCTCCTGATGCTGGATGCCATACAGCAGGCTCCTGGTGTCGAAAGGCCCATGGGAAAAGGGCGTGTGGGGGCGGGGGGACCGCCCCTGACGTGGGCACGCCCTGAGGCTCCAGGGGCTGGCGGCTGCCACCACCTACCCACCCACTCCCGGGAGCCGTGTCATTC